>CM008283.1:9886986-10360219 GCA_002319775.1 Fagopyrum tataricum | reverse complement strand
ATAGAAAGAATAGAGAGTAAACAAGGAAGAGCTTATCATTACTTTTTATATGACTCTTGGGTTGCCATATTTTGTTTGACTTCTCCCTTACTCCTTTTTGCATTTGCTCTCAACTTTCTTTTCTATTTTGCAAAGTATTTGTGGATGCCATTTTCTTTGTTGAGCTTGTGGATTTGTTTGAAAACCCCTAACATCATAGTCTCAAAAACTATTTATAGAGGAATATGAGAGAGACAAATTAATATTTGCAATTGATTATGCAAATAAATATAATTTATTCTCTATGACCGTTTTTTTTTTCTTTTGGCTTCCCTCCATTTTAATGTAAATTGAAATCATCCATAAATACAATGACCAAGGCTAAGGATGGTCAATCCCAAATTTAAAGCACTTAATTAAGGTCAACATAACACCCTTATTTCATCCTTTGGTAGCAAGTAACAAGCCTATTGGATAGTATTTATTGGAAAATATTTAAAGCCATATTAAAGTGATTTAATTAATTATAATCACCTCTTTTTTTTCCCCCTTTTTAAGTGAGAAGTTGATATCCCCTTAATTGAAAGGTTGAAAATACAAAATGCAAATGCATAATTTGTATTTTTTTTGTTTGACCATTTTCCTTAACAAATGTATTGGGCTTTTTAATATGTTAAGAAGATAACAACCCATCATTTTCCAAAATTCTCACGGCCCATTGTTTTCAACTTATTGGATTGCATCTAACTTGTTGGGTTGTAATCCAACGTTGTGATTTTTGGGCTGTGATTTTTTTTTTTTGGTTTGTCAATATTATATAAACTTTTGTGTTTAAATAATATAGTACTACCCATCACTACTAGAGCGATGAAAATGTGGTAGTGTAATCACCATTTCATCATAATATTCTGGGGTTTAATTTCATACAAAACACCCAAAATATATTTTTCACAATTAATTTTAAAATTTTAAATTAATTACATTTTCATTCACAAACACATAATATTCGTGAAAATTACCCTTCAACATCAACAAAACAAGTTTTGAGGATATTATTGGGCGATTGAAAGCTTACGAAGAGCGCATCGCTGAAGAAGAGGAAGAACAAGAAGATCAGAACAAGCTTATGTATGCAAATACAGAGCCCCAACAAGACCAACCACAACGTGATAGAAATTCCAGAACCAGAGGTCGTGGAGGACGATCCAACAATGAAAGGGGTCGAGGTCGTGGAAGGTCCAACGGAACCAGAGATTTGTCTAGAGTGATGTGTTACCGATGTGATAAATTTGGGCATTACGCATCAAGATGTCCCGATCGATTGTTAAAATTGCAGGAAGCCCAAGAAATGCAAAACAATGGTACCGAGGAAGCAGACGAACTCATGATACATGAAATCATTTATCTAAACGAAGAGAAGGTAATACCGAGTAAGTTTGAGAAGAACACACCTGATGATGATATATGGTATCTTGATAACGGAGCAAGCAATCACATGAGCGGAGATCAAAGGTACTTCTCAAAGATTGATGAAACTGTCACAGGAAAGGTGAAGTTTGGAGACGATTCTCGAATAGACATCAAAGGAAAAGGAACTATTGAGCTCATTGACAGAAACGGCAAAGCAACAGAATTGTCCGAAGTTTACTACATCCCAGAGTTAACATGCAACATTATCAGCCTTGGACAAGCCACTGAAAATGGTTGCGATGTGAGAATGAAGGGAGAAATCTTGACGATACATGACAGTGACGGAAAACTTCTTCTCAGAACAACTAGATCGAAGAATCGGTTATACAAGGTTCAAATGGGAGCCAAAGGTACGATCTGTCTAAATGGATGAAGTCAAACACGTCAAGCATGTGGCATGCACGTCTAGGACACGTGAATCTAGAGACAATGAAGTCTATGATACACAAGAAACTCGTTTTAGGAGTTCCGCAAGTCAAAGTAGAGATGAGAATGTGTGATTCATGCCTTCTTGGAAAACAAACTAGGCATGTTTTTCCTAAAGCAACACAATATCGAGCAACAAGGATACTCGAACTCATACATGGCGATTTGTGTGGACCTGTTACACCTTGCACAGGAGCTGGAAATAGATACATTTTTGTACTTATAGATGACCACTCGAGGTACCTGTGGACCATTTTGTTAAAGGAGAAAAGCGACACGTTTGATAAGTTCATAAAGTTCAAGAAGTTAGTAGAACAAGAGTCGAGAATGAAAATTGAAACTTTAAGGACAGACAGAGGAGGAGAATTTGTGTCACAGGAATTCAACCTATTTTGCGATAACTCAGGAATTAAAAGACATCTTACAGCTCCACAGACTCGGAAAATCACGGTAAGTCGAGATGTGGTGTTCGATGAAACAAGAGGGTGGAATTGGAATAGGAATTCTCAAAATGATAATGGAAGAGAAGAGTTTACAATATCAAATGGGGATTTTGGGAATCATGGAATTGGAGATAATGATCATTTTGGAGCTGTAGCTTGTTCTAGTGAAGAGAATTCCCAACCACTATTAGAGGGAAACAATGAAACTGCTCGTCGTCGAGGAACATAATCTTCCACGAGAACGATAGAGGGTTCTGAAAGCAATATCAGAATGGAGGTGTTTAATGATCTTGACAAAAACGAGGCACAAACTGACGATGAAGACGGTAATGCTACCGAGCATGAAAATCAGCCATGTTTAAGAAGAACAACAAGGATGAGTATCGAACCTAGGTACCTTGATGATTATGTTCTCTATGCAGAAGAAGTAGAGCGTGTGTTGCTTGCGTTGAGTAACGAACCCAAAAGTTTTGTTGAAGAAAAGGAATCAAAGAACTGGATACTTGCGTGCGAGGATGAGATACATTCAATTAACAAAAACCGGACATGGGACTTGCCTGAGCTTCCACGTGGAACAAAACCAATCGGCTTGAAGTGGGTATTCAAACTCAAGAGGAACTCAGATGGCAGCATTAACAAATACAAAGCGAGACTTGTCGCAAAGGGATATGTGCAGAGACATGGAATAGATTTTGATGAGGTTTTTACTCCAGTAGCTCGCATTGAAACAATTCATCTTCTTATCAATCTCGCAGCATCTAATGGATGGGAAATACATCATCTCGATGTAAAAACGGCTTTTCTTCATGGGGAGCTAAAGGAGACAGTTTATGTCTCGCAACCAGAAGGGTTTGTGATAAAGGGATGTGAAGACAAAGTTTACAAACTCAACAAAGCTTTATATGGTTTAAAGCAAGCTCCAAGAGCATGATATGACAAGGTGAATCAGATTCTTAAGGAATTAAAGTTTAGGATATGCTCTAAAGAACCATCGGTCTATCATGAACAGGTACTACATGACACTCTTCTTGTGGCGGTGTATGTTGATGACTTGTTTGTCTCAGGATCAAACGTGGAGATTATCATCGAGTTTAAGAAACATATGGGAACAAAACTTGAGATGAGTGACCTCAGGAAATTAATATACTATCCTGGAGTTGAGGTGTGTCAATCCAGGGAGGGGATTACGTTGAACCAGCGCGGTTATGCACTTAAAACACTAGAAGAGGCTGGTATGAGAGAATGCAACCCGACACACGCGCCAATGGAAACAGGGCTGAAGTTATCCAAGGTGTCGGAAGAAAAGGATGTAGATGCGACAAGATACAGGATAATCATTGGGTGTCTTCGTTATCTGCTTCACACAAGGCCATATTTGGCATATTGCGTTGGTGTTTTAAGTCGGTACATGCAAACTCCAAAAGAATCTCATGGAACAGCAATGAAGCAGTGTTTGAGATACTTACAAGGAACAACATCGTTCGGATTAAAGATTGAATCATCCCCTTCAACATCGACATAATTGATTGGGTATAGTGATAGCAGCTATAATGTAGATCCCGATGATGGTAAGAGTACGACAGGTCACATATTTTATCTTGGTGGTAGTCCAATCTCCTGGTGTTCGTAGAAACAAGAAACAATAGCGTTATCTTCTTGTGAGGCTGAATTCATGGCAGCAACAGAGGCATCACGTCAAGCTATATGGCTTCAGGACTTACTAGGAGAGATTACTGAGAGAACAAGTAAGAAGGTCATTATTCGGATAGATAACCGGTCGGCTATAGCTCTTACTAAGAATCCAGTTTTCCATGGACGGAGCAAACACATACATACGAGGTACCATTTCATCAGGGAGTGCGTTGAGAATGGTCAGATAGAGGTCGAACATGTTTCCGGGAATGAACAAAAGGCGGACATTCTAATAAAGGCTCTTGGGAGATTCAAGTTCAAGGAGATGAGATATCTTATTGGAGTTCAAGATGTGGGTAAGTTAGTTCAAGTTTAAAGGGGAGAATGTTGTGATAAGATTGAACTAACTTAGGAAAGAACTAACTTAAGAAAGAAGTTAGTTATTTTAGGAAAGAACTAACTTAGGAAAGAAGTTAGTTATTTTATGAAAGAACTAACTTAGGAAAGAAGTTAGTTATTTTAGGAAAGAACTAACTTAGGAAAGAAGTTAGTTATTTTAGGAAAGAACTAACTTAGGAAAGAAGTAAGTTATTTTAGAAGATATCTTATTATACTTAAAGATAGATTAGGAGTTATCTAATCTGTAGGTTTTTCTATTAAGAATAGGATTAGGAGTCATCTATTCCCTATATAAGGAGATGCTAATTGTGTGGCATAACTTATGAGTTTTGTGAGCTTAAGGTTTTGAGTTATTTTCCTTCAGATAAATAAGAGAGTTATTCTTTAAATCTTTGTTTTCTGTCAAACAAGAATATATACCAACTTCCCGTACACAGACCGCGAAAAACTGATGAAATGGTCACGGTTCAAACCCCCGTTGTAGCAGCCGCAGTAGTTCTGATGATAAGTTACATGATACCAAGCTGACGCTTTTCCATACAGTTCTTCACATTCGTAGACAATCATCGCATCGCCTCCTTTGCCGTTAAGCTAGTTCCATGCTTCCTTTTTCAACACCCTCACAACAACACTGATCGAGTCAGGGTCTTTTCTCTTGTCAAAGGATCTTGACATTTTCATGATGTTCCCACTAAAAATCTCAGCTTCAGATTTAATCCCATAATAGTCAATCAAATTTCCGAGCTTGAAGTCATATTGAGTTTTGTAGTAGGCGGCATCATCAAGATGATCCTTAAACCCCGGATACACCATGTCTTGATCATAGCACTTTTTTGCTACTTCTCGAGTAAAAATGATAGTGAAGAGAAATCGAGTGGAGCTATGTCCTTCATTTTGCGGAATATCTTTCCTATGACATTGGGAGATTCATAAGTTGGTTAGTCATGTTCTCTAAATGAGAAGGAATATCCCAACTTCATGAAGAAGGCTGACAAACCAACTTATGAATATCTTAATGTGATAGGACGCTATTCCCCGAAATAAAGGCCAAAGCTACACTCACTTTCTCTACACAATCATTCACTCGAGAAGTAGCGCACAAGTGCTATGATCAAGACATGTAATATCCCGGGTTTAAGGATCATCTTGATGATGCCGCCTACTACAAAACTCAATATGACTTCAAGCTCGGAAATTTGATTGACCATTATGGGATCAAATCTGAAGCTGAGATTTTTAGCGGATACATCATGAAAATGTCAAGATCCTTTGACAAGATAAAAGACCCTGACTCGACTAATGTTGTTGTGAGGGCGTTGAAAAAGGAAGCAAGGAACTAGCTTAACGGCAAACGAGGCGATGCGATGATTGTGTACGAATGTGAAGAACTGTATGCAAAAGCGTCAGCTTGGTATCATGTAACTTATCATCCAAACTACTGCGGCCGTTACAACGGGATGTTAAACCGTGACCATTTCATCAGTTTTCGGCGGTTTGTGTATGGGATGTTGGTATACTTCAAGAAGTAAGAGGCGAATATTCGGAGTTGTAAATATTAAATAGTCATTTTTTTATATTTAAATCTCATAGTTTTTTAACTGCAAATATCCTTAATCAAATAAGCTTTGCATATTAATTTTGTTTTTCAAAAACGGTTTATATATAAATGTTGAGGGTACAAATTTACTCATTTGATAAAAATTCTCCGAAAAACTCATTTGCTAGTTTTATTATTTTTGAATTTATTAGCTTAATATCTAGATTTTGTTAACTAAATTTATTTAAAGATCAAGCCAAATCTTGTATTTACAAAATTTGCGTTAATAATTACTCATCATATCAAACAAAATTGTTAAACGGGGAAATAAGAAAGATATTCGAAATAACATTGATTAATGAAAAGATAAGACTTTTAAGATATACAAAAAAAGGGGATGGAATCGTTAAACGTAAATGTGGAGTATACAAAAATCCGGAGGAAAATAAAAAAAAGAAAGAAAGTACAATTAGATATTAATCATGATAATATTAAAAATATTAAAAAAAACATACAAGACGCGGGCTATGCACTAGTTTGTACTGAAAATCATAATCGAAGAAGTATTAATTTATGACCGATGATTTGGTTATTTTAACTTAGAACAAAATAAGGAGCTTGCCAAAACAATGAAATATTTGAAAAGTTGACTAAATTGAAATATCTGAAAAGTTTTCGGAAAATCCGGTATTTCTTCGACGGACTTTTACCAAAAAGTAAAATTCATTATATCATGTTCATAACGAGATATGTTGTTGAATTATTCCTCTAATCATCCAGTGACGGGATAT
The DNA here is from genome assembly GCA_002319775.1 of Fagopyrum tataricum. NCBI lineage: Eukaryota > Viridiplantae > Streptophyta > Magnoliopsida > Caryophyllales > Polygonaceae > Fagopyrum > Fagopyrum tataricum. The sequence goes on along the minus strand of CM008283.1, from coordinate 10,353,542 downwards.
GACCTAGACGAATCTAAATCTTCGCCTTTTACTTCTTGATGTATACCAACTTCTCGTACACAGACCACGGAAAACTGATGAAATGGTCACGGTTCAACCCCCCGTTGTAGCAGCCGCAGTAGTTCTGATGATAAGTTACATGATACCAAGTTGAGGCTTTTGCATACAGTTCTTCACATTCGTACACAATCATCGGATCGCCTCCTTTTCCGTTAAGCCAGTTCCCTGCTTCCTTTTTCAACACCCTCACAACAACACTGATCGAGTCAGGGTCTTTTCTCTTTATCAAAGGATCTTGACATTTTCATGATGTTCTCACTAAAAATCTCAGCTTCAGATTTAATCCCATAATAGTCAATCAAATTTCCGAGCTTGAAGTCATATTGACTTTTGTAGTAGGCGGCATCATCAAGATGATCCTTAAACCCGGGATATACCATGTCTTGATCATAACACTTTTTGACTACTTCTCGAGTAAATGATAGTGAAGAGAAAGTGAGTGGAACTATGTCCTTCATTTCGCGGAATAGCTTTCCTATCACATAAGGAGATTCATAAGGTTGTTAGTCACGTTCTATTAATGTGAAGGAATATCCCAACTTCATGGAGAAGGCTGACAAACGAACTTATGAATATCTTAATGTGATAGGACGCTATTGCGCGAAATAAAGGCTTGAGATCCACTCACTTTCTCTACACAATCATTCACTCGAGAAGTAGCGCAAAAGTACTATGATCAAGAAATGTAATATCCCAGGTTTAAAGATCATCTTGATTGTTCCTGTAACACCCCATATCCGTAGGACTCGGGACGCTACTGGGCTAGGATCATACAATGGATCCTGATCCTAGCCTGACAACAAGTTCACTGGATCTTACAACAAGGCACAGATAGATTAAAATCAAAACATAAAACTGTAATATATAAATCAAAAGGTTTATACAAGGTACCGCTGAGTACAATCAAAACATAAGACTGTACATAACAAAAGACCCAATATCCCACGATAACGACCTAGTGTACGGAGCTCTCAGCGGATCACCCACTCTGGATCACTCTGCACATCTCCTAACCTGCAAATGATCTACAACACGGTATAAAACCGTTAAGCACCATACACATATATGTAGAAGATGCAAGAGCACAAACACACTTCAGGAATCATAACATATAAACATGTTGTCACACATTTACCCGGTTAATTATCTTTATATAGTCCAACACTCAAATGGTATAAATAAATGTATATGAATATATGTGACACGAGGAATATAACCCTCGTCTCTCGGTGTTGATGCCAGTTGGAGTAGTGATACGGTCACCGTCCCCGTATACCCTATGGGAGTGGAGAAAGCCCGTCCCACAATCCAAATCTGGCCTGCCCGCAGAGAACCTTCCAGACTCCCAGCGGGATGAAAGGACAAGTTGTCACGCCCTACAATGGGCAGTCACTAAACCATAGGCCGGTAATAATCATGTAACACCCCAAATTCGTAGGACTCGAGGTGCTACTAGGCTAGGATCTCACAATGGATCCTGACCCTAGCCTGACAACAAGTTCACTGGATCTTACAACAAGACACAGATAGATTAAAACAAAACATGAAACTGATATATATATATAAGTATCAAAAGGTAATACATAAGTACCGCTGAGTACAAAAGTAAGCATAAACTGTACAACAAAAGATCTCATATCCCCGATAACGACCTAGTGTACGGAGCCCTCAGCGGATGGTATAAAACCGTTAGCTAACCATACACATATATATAGAGATGCAAGAGCACAAACACACATCAGGAATCATAACACATCATCATGCTTTCACACATTTACCCAGTTTATTATCTTTATAAAGTCCAATCACTCAATCGTATATATATCTGAATATGAATATATGTGACACGAGAAATATAACCCTCGCCTCTCGGTGGTACCAGCCAGCTGGAGTGGTCATCTGGGATCAATTCCCCGTGTACCCTAAGGGAGTGGAGACAGTGCCCGTCCCGTGTACCAGATCTGGACTCTCCGCAGAGAACCTCCCTGTCTCCTCGCGGGATGACAGGGCAAAGCTGTCACAACCCTACAATGGGCAGTCACTAAACCATAGGTAGGTACTCATCATAACGCATGTTATAAAGCATATAACACACAGCACTCATGCATACATCCAATATAAGGATGGTAGCTAAGTAAGTCCTATGGACTTACCTCAACCTCAGAAGTAGTCTCAACTACGATCAACTCTCAACCTGGTCCACTCCAATCTGGAGGACACCACTGCCTAGTAACAAGGCATAACAATATATCAAACTCATATCCATCAAAGGGGTCACACCTAGACCCAAGGGATCCATAAGGATCATATCCTAACTCATAAACCTCAAAGCCATAACCGGCATAAACGATAACATGATCATCCTCATTCTATCCTCAAACACGTACCTAACATGCCACTAAACCGCTCATACTAGGAAAGGAAAGGATCATACTACTCTAAGTAGATCCTGCACAAAACGCACCTGCGGAACGGAAAGACGCATGGGCGGAACAAGGTAAACCGCAGACGCGGCAAGACGCGGCAAGGATCAGCCGCAGGCGCGGTGACAGTGGCCGCAGGCAACGCAGGCATGGCGCAAGCGTTGTGACACGGTTCCCGTAGGGGCGGCGGCTTCCAGGCGTGGGGGCGGCGACAGTGCAGAAAGTGACCCCGCGATTCCTCTTCGGCTCTTCACGTGATCAACTCACGTCTTCTCCATTCCAAAGTCACACACATACATATACATACACATACCAACATCAATCTACATTCAATTCATCTAATCCTAAGCTAAGGAAGAGGAAGCAAAGGAAGAAAGAAAGAAGAGAAGAACCAAACTTACCTACTATTGTGATCAATCAAGGAAGGAACAGAACACACTCTCAGCTGGCATCTGAAGCTCAGCAACCAAGCACAACATCAAGCTCTACCAAATCTACACACAAACTCTATCAAGCTCCAAGGAAACTCAAGCAAGATCAAGAAGGAGGAAGGGAGAAGCAAGAAGGACGTAAGGATGCTGGGAAAGGAAGTGAGATGAAACCCTTGCTCAGCAAGGTAAGAAGAAGATAGGGAAAAGAAGAGTAAAGCACGAGTCAAAGAGTCAACAAAGCCGGCTGCAGCCGCAGGAAACCGCAGGGGCGGAAATTCCTGGCCGCAGGGGCGGATCACTACACTAGCCGCAGGGGCGGCTCCACTAGCCCGCGGGGGCGGCTAAGGCCAAACTGGCTCCAAAAACTAAGGCTCTTACACCTCTCCCCCCTAAAAACAAGTTTCTTCTTGAAACTTGTAAAATCCTCAAGTCACTCGGACTCACAAGCCGAGGTACAACTCTCTCTATAACCTCAAACACAAGCATGGAGAAAATCATCAACTCTAGCAATAAAATCACTATCCAAGGCCTAGAGGAAAACCATCTCTAGCCAAACCATAAACACATCACAAGGCATAGAGGAAAAATATCTCTAGCCATAACATACTCATAACAGAAGGGCATGGAGGAAAAACATCTCTAGCAACACTATGTCCATCAAAATAGCATGGAGGAATAACCATCTCCAGCTGAATCCTAATCGTATCACAATAGCATGGAGGAAAGAGCCATCTCCAGCTATAAACAATAATCATACTAGCACAACAAGATCTAATAAGATCATATATCACATCAAAGCTAGTATGAAAATAAGCACATCATAGCATATAAGCATATAAACACATAATACTCACCAAGATAGTACTAAGATCTACTCGGTGATCCTACTGGTGCACCTATCTCGGCATAGAACTTTGGATAGTTCCTTTGGATACTATCCTCAGTCTCCCATGTAGCCTCATCAGGTCCTCGTCTCGACCACTGTATCCTCAACATAGGAATGTCCTTCGAACGTAGGATTCTCATACCTCGTTCTAGGACTGCAATAGGGTGCTCAACAAAAGTGTGGTCCGGCTCAACCACCAAATCATCATAACTCACGATGTGTCTCGGATCTGGTATGTACTCCCTCAGCTGAGAAACGTGAAACACAGGGTGAACACCCTCTAACCTCGGAGGCAAAGCCAATCTGTATGCTGCGCTCCCACCCCATCCAGAATCTCGAACGGTCCAACATATCGGGGGCTCAACTTCCTCTTAATGCCAAAACGTCTAACACCTCGTGTCGGAGACACTCTCAGCCACACATGGGCTCCCACTCTGAACTCTAGAGGTCTACGCCTCCTATCAACATAAGACTTCTGACGGCTCTGCGCAGTCAGCATCCGCTCTCTAATCAGTGCTACTCGAGCCACATCATCCTGAATCTGATCAGGTGTCAAACCACTAACACTGCTCTGCTCATCCCAGCATAACGGAGTACGACATCTCTGCCCATACAATGCCTCATATGGGGTCATCCCAATAGATGCATGCCAACTGTTGTATTATGAGAACTCAACTAGTGGGAGATGATCCGTCCACACTTGTCCTCTATCCAACACACAAGCTCGCAACATATCCTCTAGGGTCTGAATGGTCCTCTCTGACTGACCATCTGTCTGAGGATGAAACGCAGTAGTAAAGTGTAAACTCGTCCCCAAGGCAGTCTGAATCTGCTGCCAGAATCTCGAGGTAAATCGCCCATCTCTATTTGAGACGATCGTCCTCGGTACACCATGGAGTCTCACTATCTGCCTAGTGTACTCCTCAGCCAATCTGCTCACTGGTCACGTTTCCCGAATAAGGATAAAACGTGCCATCTTCGTCAATATGTCCACTATAACCCATATAGCATCAAAACTCCGGCTCACTCAGCCCAGTCACAAAGTCCATGGTGACGTCCTCCCACTTCCTCTGTGGAACAAGAAGTGGATGGAGTTCACCTCCGGGTCTGCTATGTTCTATCTTGACCTGCTGACAAGTCGCACACTGTGCCACAAATCTGGCCACATCGGGGTTCAACCCTCCCCACCAATATGAACGTCTCAGGTCCTAGTACATCTTACTCGTACCTGGATGTACTGAATAAGGCGTACAATGAGCCTCCTGTAAAATTCTCTAGCGTAGATCCGCATCAGTGGGTACACAGACGCGACCGTGGCGCCTCAATACTCCATCTGCTCCTAGCAGGAACTGTGGTGCCTCATCCCGAGACATCCTCTCTCGGATCCTCATCAGTGTCGGGCAGGTCTCCTGTTTCTGTTGGATCTCACCCCACAGATCAGGAAGAACCTCTAAGGTACGCAGCTGGGCATCCTCATCAGGAAACTGGATGTCCAACTCTAACCAGATCAGGTCTCTTTGTAACTGATGTTGAACTGTCAATATCGCAATCGCCTGCTCTCGAGGCGTCTTCCTCCTCGGGGCGTCGGCGACAACGTTCGCCTTCCCTGGATGATACGGAATCTCTAAATCAAAGTCCTTGATCAGCTCAAGCCATCTACGCTGGCGGTTATTCAATTCCCGTTGCGTGAAAATATACTTCAGACTCTTATGGTCTGTGAAGATCTGACATGTAGCACCATACAGGTAATGTCTCCAGATCTTCAGTGCATGAACTACCGCTTCCAACTCCAGATCATGAGTCGGGTAGTTCTCCTCATACGTCTTCAGCTGTCGAGACGCATAAGCAATCACTCTGCCTCGCTGAATCAATACACATCCCAAGCCTAGCTTGGATGCATCACTGTAAACCACAAAATCCTCTGTACTCTCTAGCTGTGCCAAAATAGGAGCAGAAGTCAGACGTCTCTTCAGCTCCTCAAAACTCTGCATACACTTATTAGACCATACAAATCTGGTAGTCTTCCTCAGCAGACTCGTCAGTGGACGGACAATCACAGAAAATCCCTCCACAAAGCGTCTTTAATAACCGGCTAGGCCAAGGAAGCTACGTATTTCCTTGACGTTCGTCGGCGTCGTCCATGCTGCTACTGCCTCTATCTTCGCCGGATCAACCTTGATCCCCTCGGCGGAAACAATGTGACCCAGGAATGCTACCTTTGACATCCAGAACTCGCACTTAGAGAACTTAGCATAAAGTTCTTTATCCCGTAAAGCCTGCAATACAGTCCTCAACTGTCCTGCATGCTCCTCTCTGCTGCGAGAGTACACTAAAATATCATCAATAAAGACCACCACAAACTGATCAAGGAAGTCGATGAAGATACTGTTCATCAACTCCATAAAGACTGTTGGGGCATTCGTAAGCCCAAATGGCATCACTACAAACTCGTAGTGTCCATATCTGGTCCGGAATGTTGTCTTGTGCACATCCTGCTCTCTCACCCTCATCTGGTGATATCCTAAGCGCAGGTCAATCCTGGAGAATACAGTCGCTCCCTGAAGCTGATCTAACAAGTAATCAATACGCGGCAATGGATACTTGTTCTTGATGGTCACCTTGTTCAGCTCTCTGTAATCTATACACAATCTCAACGATCCGTCCTTCTTCCGTACGAAGAGGACATGTTCTCCCCATGGGGACACGCTAGGGCGTATGAAGCCCTTCTCAGCCAGCTCCTGAAGTTTCTTCTTCAGCTCCAACATCTCGATAGGCGCCATACGGTATGGGGCATTCGAGATAGGTCTCGTACCAGGCTCTAAATCAATGCCAAAATCAACACTCCACTGAGGCGGCAAACTGGACGGCTCCGCAAATACATCTGCAAAGTCACAGACAACTGGGATATCCTCTAATGCTGGACTCTCCCCCTCCTTCATGGCATAACACCAGAAGGTCTCACAACCTTGTGCAATCAGTCTAGCTGCTCGTATCGCACTGATAACCATACTTGATTTTCCAAGGTCTCAGCCTCGGAAAACCTCTATCTGTCCTAACTAGGTAGAGAGGGTAACAATCCTCCTACCTACATCTAAAACTGTAGAATGTCTATCCATCCAATCCATACCTAGAATGACTTCTTCATGCACTAATGGCATGACAAAGAAGTCCACATGCAATACACGGGTCCCAACAGATATGGGACAGTCACGGATCTCGCGGGTACCTCTGACCCTACTACCATCGGGTAACCCTATACTAAAGGGTATCCCCTCAGTCGTATCTAGACTCAAACGCTCAACACAGGCATCAGAAATAAAAGAATGCGTAGCTCCAATATCAAATAAGACTCTAACAGGTAAACCATGAATCAGAATGGTACATGTAGCAGTCGGTGCAGTTGGCTCCTCTGCACTCCTCAGCTCAAAAACTCGACCTTGTGGTCCTCTGGTGTCCGTGGTACTCCCACCACGACCTCTGCCTCTACTCGGCCCAGGAATAGATCCCTGAGTCGTAGGGCGATTTGGGACTCTGTGTTGTCTCTGCATCTATTGTTGCTGAGGTGGCCTCTGTCCACCTCCCACTCCACTGGCAGGAGAAGAACCCTGCTGAGATGAAGCTCCGCCCTGTCGGCAGAAAACAGCTCTACGACCTGGTCAGCCACAAGTGTAACACATCACTGTCTGCCTCGGGCACTCTAGCTGCATATGTCCATAACCACCACAGTTGTAACACTGTGGTCTCTTATCTACAACTGGTGCAGATGAGGGATGACTCTAGCGACTCTGGCCTCGCCCTGAACCAGCAACTCCACCGGTACCACTGGTCTGCCCGGTACGCTGTCTCTTCTCAGACCCTCCGGTCTGAGAAACTCTCCTCTGAGTAGCCCGCTCCCTCTCATAATCAGAAGCTCTGTCCTGGTAGTCCATCAAGGACTCACAGTGAAACCCTACCATGTAGGCTTTAGTAGTATCCCTCAGTCGTCGGGAGACAGATATACATGCTGATCTGCAGGAGGTGCAGCTGGACTCAACAAGGCCAGCTCTTCCTGGAACCTCCTGATAACCTCTGAGACTAGTACATCCTCAAATCCAGCCTCAACAAAATCTCACAATTTCTCCCTCCTCAGTGAGGCAGGGCAGAAACGCTCTCTGATCATAGTCCTCATATGCTCATAACTGGTAACCTGACCCCATGCTGATCTCCACCAGTGCTGTGCCAAGTCCCGGAATAAAGTCTGCACCAACTCGATCTGTCTATCTACTGGACATCGAATAAACTCCAGAGTTGAGTCTACATGCCCGATCCATAACTCCACCTCTAACCCCACCTTCCCAGTGAAAGGGGGTACACCCATCTGGTGGAATGCCTTCAACAAAGTGTCTGGTCTAGGTCCTCTGTACTCCTCTGTAACTCTAGCAATCTCAACAGCAGGTGCCGGTACAGCTGGCACCTGAGTAACTGTGTGGGATCTCTCAAATGGTCCCTCCTGTGCTGGCAGATCAGGGCACGTCTACCTGTCCTGGCAGCCTCTTCCACACGTCTGATATACTCGCGGAAGGCTGGTCCCTCCATGGAGACACGATTAGAGTCATCTGACTGGACTCTTTGGGATCCCTGTCTCTCAGCTGCACCGTTCCCAGTCTCAGGAACGGCATTATCAGCAACGTCCTCGTGAACCTCCTCCGCTGCACATGGATCAACAGCGGGAGTCCTACCCCGTCCTCTACCTAGAGGGGTCTACCTCTACCTCGTCCAGTTGCAGGTAAGGCTCTAGTCTGAACCATTTGCAAAGGACGTAAACCTAACTCAGAAGGCTATATATATGCCATATGTATAGATATATATCAAATCAGTCGCATCATAATATCTATATATATCTATACTGTCGAGGTCTTCAGAGGGGCGATGACTCACGTACACGATATCCCAAAACATTTGTACTCGTTTCAAAACCAAAACTTTTTGAAAAGTCAGACCCCTTTCGGGTTCTGTTTATTTATCTATTCGACCTTTATCGCAGATTGCAAGTGCCATTGTTGTCAACCTGGGCTCTGATACCAACTTTGTAACACCCCAAATCCGTAGGGCTCGAGGTGCTACTAAGCTAGGATCTCACAATGGATCATGACACTAGCCTGACAACAAGTTCACTAGATCTTACAACAAGGCACAAATAGATTAAAACAAAACATGAAACTAATATATATAAGTATCAAAAGGTAATACATATGTACTGTTGAGTACAAAAGTAAACATAAACTGTACAACAAAAGATCCCATATCCCCGATAACGACCTAGTGTACGGAGCCCTCAGCGGATCACCCACTCTGGATCACTCTGCAGCTCTCCTAACCTGCAAAGGATTTACAACACGGTATAAAACCGTTAACTAACCATACACATATATATAGAGATGCAAGAGCACAAACACACATCAGGAATCATGACACATCATCATGTTTTCACACATTTACCCGGTTTGTTATCTTTATAAAGTTCAATCACTCAATCGTATATATATTTGAATATGAATATATGTGACACGAGGAATATAACCCTCGCCTCTCGGTGGTACCGACCAGCTGGAGTGGTCATCTGGGATCACTTCCCCGTGTACCCTAAGGGAGTGGAGACAGTGCCCGTCTCGTGTACCAGATTTGGACTCTCTGCAGAGAACCTCCCTCTCCTCGCGGGATGACAGGGCAAAGCTGTCACAGCCCTACAGTGGGCAGTCACTAAACCATAGGTAGGTACTCATCATAGCGCATGCTATAAAGCATATAACACGCACCACTCATGCATACATCCAATATAAGGATGGTAGCTAAGTAAGTCCTATGGACTTACCTCAATCTCAGAAGTAGTCTCAACTACGATCAACTCTCAACCTGGTCCACTCCAATCTGGAGGACAACACTGCCTAGTAACAAGGCATAACAATATATCAAACTCATATCCATCAAAGGGGTCACACCTAGACCCAAGGGATCCATAAGGATCATATCCTAACTCATACACCTCAAAGCCATAACCGGCATAAACGATAACATGATCATCCTCATTCTATCCTCAAACACGTACCTAGCATGCCACTAAACCGGCATAAACGATAACATGATCATCCTCATTCTATCCTCTCAGTCCCTGAGATCGACCCTAGAATACTTACATTTACCAATGATTGACCCATACACTGTGGGTTCGTTGCTATTTAGGGAATTATTACAGGTTATAAATTTAAGACTATCCCTTCCTTGTTTTATTAACTTATAAGTCTTTATCATTATTGATAAAGGTTTATAGGGGTGTTAAAATCAGCGAACAAGTTTTTGGCGCCGTTGCCGGGGACTGAGAAAGATTAGTTTGTTGTTTTTGATTATTTATAGTTTAGATCTTTCTTGTTACTTTTGATCTTGTTCTCTTTCAGTCTTTGCATTCTCCAGGTTTAACAAAATGGTTGAGAGAAACCTTCGAGCTGAGTTAGATGAAACCTTGGAGCGGATTGACTATCTCGAGAGAGAACTAGAATATGAGATTTTATTGGTGAGCCGAGTGGGAGAAAGTGAGGAAAGACTAGAGCAGATTGATTATCTAGAAGATGAAATTATGTACCAAAGATATGAAGCAGACGACAACGGGATGAAATTGAATCTTGGTACAACAAATACATAATCAAATCTGAAAGTACCTTATCTCCCAGGGAAGGACCTCAAACGCTAAATGAATTGCGGAGATCAAGGGAGAAATCTGAAAGCATCTTAACTCCCAAGGAAGAGGTTCATCCAAAGGAAGAGCGCATCGAGGATGAAGAGTTGACGAAGGAGGAAGACGGATCGGACAACCCTATCCCGATCTCGGCTGAGATCATTCCTATCTCGACCGAGATTCCTGTGCAGAAGGAAAATCTCGGCCTTATCCCTACAAATCTCGGCCGAGATTTCTTACATGGCTGCCCGAGATTTGTTGAAAATCGTCCCTGTGGCTTCCATCTTACTCGAGCTGCGCCTAAAAGCTGGAGGGCAGTGCCAAAGGAACCTCCCAAGGTCAGATTGGAGCTTCTTCCTCGTCAAGGGAAGCTTTCAAATAAGTATGGGGTAACCCACAAGACTACCCCATACCACCCTCCAATGCTGGGAAGAGTGAGAATCTTTCAGCAGGACATGAAGAAAGTCTTCAAGAAGAAATTCTATGGGTCCTGTGAGAAGTGGTTGCAAGGACTGGATGAGCAGTCCAAGGTTTTTGATGTGAGCTAACACAACCACAGAATTGGGTCTGGCTAGAGACCTTAAATCAAGCGCTTCTCGGGAGGCAGCCCGAGGTAAGAGTCTTTTGTACTCTTGTTTTTGTTTTTGCTTTTTGCTTCGCGTTTTGTTTATTTTTGTCTTTTCAGGTTTTAGGTATGAAGAATAGTTGCTTGGAGGAGGTTGCACAACCGCTTGTTTCCACTACCACTTCCATTTACATGTGCCATATCACTGATTTTTACATTGTGAGTATTCTTTTTCACTTCTATTTATTCTTCACATTGGGGACAATGTGAGTTTTAAGTATGGGGTGGGATATCCGCAGTCTTTTAGCATGTTTCTTTTCATGTTACACGTTTCCTTTTAGCATGCATAAAAAAAAATGTGCTTCTAGGAATGACATGACCCCTATGATGGTCTTGTGCTTGTAAATTAGCGTTTGATTATTACTTTTGAGCTCAATTTGATTTATGGCATATATGGGATTTGAATACTTTGCTTGAATTTTATGTGAATTATGAAAATTACCTTGTCTAGTTGGATTGAGTTTGGATAGTTGAAGCTTCATGATAAGTTCTTATACATTGCATAGGGATGATTTAGGCAATTCGACTTCATTCTTCTTCTATCTTTATCATGCTTAGCTCCTCAAACATGAAATCTCTTGTCTCCTATCCGGGAATTAGGAATGTTTAGTTTGAAGGTGTGTGCTGAAATTGTTGTGTTCTGAATTGTTTGAAGAAGTTTGAAGGATGTGAAATGTGATGTGATGAAGAAAAGAAAAGCTTATAAGGGATTGTTGGCTATGAAAGATGAGTAACTCGGTACCATTCACATAGTCGGGTGTTTGTGCCTTGCCAAACACCCGGCTATGCTTTGAGTAAGAGGACACCTCGAGAGGAGGCTATAGCTCGGCTTACGGTTCAGCCACAGTTGCAGAGGGATTTGATAGAGTTGGAGTTGGATATCCAGTTCCCGGATACGGACTGTTGTTGTCCGAGTTAGAGGTATTACCTGACCTGTTCGGAGAGATCCAGCTGAAGCAAGAGGGATGTCCATTTTGATGAGGATCCGGGACAGGATGTCCCGAGGAGAGGCAACGCAGTTATCATAGGAGCAGACAGACGATTGAGACATCAGAGACGTATTTGTGTACCGTCGGATCAGGAGTTGAGAGAGCGGATTTTTGCATGAGGCACATCCCACACCTTACTAGGTGCACCCAAGCACGAGTAAGATGTACTGGGATCTTAAGAGATCTTATTGGTTGGGGGGCTCAAGCCCGATGTAGCTAGATATGTGCCCGATGCGCGACCTGCCAGCAGGTCAAGATCGAGCACTAGAGACACGGAGGAGAGCTTCACCCACCGCCCGTGCCACAGTGGAAGTGGGAGAACATATCCACAAATGTTAGATTGTGAGATTACATGGAATACCGAGGACCATCATCTCGGACAGGGACGGGCGTATTACCTCGAGGTGCCGGCACACGTCAATCGGGATGGCACCGTATGAGGCATTGTATGGAAGGAGATGCCGTACTCCCTTATGTTGGGACGAGCGGGGGAGTTCTAGCGTTGTAGCTCCAGATCAGGTACAGGACGACGTGGCTAGAGTTGCTTTGATCCGAGAGAGGATGTTGACCGCGCAGAGCCGTCAGAGGTCGTATGTGGATAGGAGTTGTAGACCTCTCGAGTTCAGGGTAGAAGCTCAGGTGTGGTTGAGGGTATCACCGACGCGGGGCGTTAGGTTATTCAGCATTAAGGGGAAGTTAAGCCCCCGATATGTCGATCCATTCGAGATCTTGGAGAGAGTCGGTGAGGTGGCATACCGGTTAGTATTGCCACCTCGGTTAGAGGGTATACATCCGGTATTTCACGTGTCTCAGCTGAGAGAGTACATACACAACCCGAGGCACATCACCAGCCACGAGGACCTAGTGGTCGAGCCGGACCATACTTTTGCAGAGCACCCGATAGCGGTCTTAGAGCGGATCGCAGTACGAGGCGCCTTCGATCGAAGGAGATACCGATGCTGAGAGTGCAGTGGTCGAGGCGAGGAGCCGATGAGGCTACATGGGAGACGGAGGATAGTATCCGGAGGAACTATCCCGAGTTTTATGCAGATTTAGCGACGTCGATAGGACCGTCGGGTTAGTCCCGAGATCTTTCCTTGTTTGTTCTGTGTGTTTATGTTATGACGTGTTATGTGAGTTCGTATGAGTATATGTGTACCTTGCGAGGTCTTGATGTGATTTTATACGTAGACTTAGATTAGAGCCGATAGTCGACGTTTTATGAGTTCCACGAGGTTACGGGACGGGTTTGAGTGAGAGTGCTACGTTTTGCAAGTTTCGGGACGAAACTTGTTTTTAGGAGGGTTAGTTGTAACGTCCGGAAATTTTATTCCAGACTTAGAGCGTTTTATAAATCTTTCTGCAGGCACGAGGTGCCGAGTGCCGGGATTTATTCCTAAAATTCCGAGCCGACTCGTCGTTTTTCCCTTTTTCCCGCGTTCCGACCCTTCGTTCCGAGTCAAAGTGACAGGGGGTCAATTCCGACCCCTCGTTCCGAGCAAATGTGACAAGATGGCTGCAGTCCCCTCTCCCTCTTGGCAGCCTTGTCCCCTCTCTCTCTCTCTCCTCTCTTCTCATTCACGTTTCTTTTTCCTCCACTCATCCTCTCTTGGCTCTTTCTTCTCTTCTTTCATTCTTCTTGAAGATCTTGCATGTGTGGACTGTAGAAGAAGAAGTCCAGATCTGGGTGGTAAGCTCTTTCCTTCCTTCTTTCCTTCTTCTCCATGGCTGCTCATTCCTTTCTTCTTCCCTCCTTCATCCATGGTCATGGATGAAGCTTTTGAGAGGTTTTCACTCAAGTCCTTTGTATGCATGTGTTCTTAGCTCGATTAGGTCGTGGAGAGGAGTCTAAGACCAGTGGTGGGTGTTTGGAGAAGATCCAGCAAGAAAAGGAGAACATTGGAGCCAAGGATCTACGATCGAAGACGAGCTTCTGCAGCGAAACCACGGGGCGGCTCAGCACGGCCGCCCAGCCGCAGGTGCGGCTCATCACGCCGCAGGGGCGGCTCCGAGCTCCAGGACGCCGGACCGCCGCAGGTGCGGCTGACCACAGCCGCAGGGGCGGCTCCTGCCACCGCAGGGGCGGTGCCTGCTCCGCCAGAAGGCCGCAAGGGCGGCGACTGCTCCGCCGGGGCGCCAACTTGACTCCGAGGCTGCGTTTCTTCGACAATAGGTTCCTCTCCTCCCTTCCTCTTCGTTCCTTCCTTAGTTTTATAGTTGTATCATGTTAGTAGCATGCTTAGGATGGCCTAGAGTAGCTTGAGAATGCCACTTAGTGGTTGTGAACCTAGGAGCCCTTAAGGCTCGATGTAGTCGATGGTCACGAGTGCGATGAGCATGATAGACCTAGTAGGCTTTGACTCGTTCTTGGGTTTTGAGTATGATCATATGAGAGTTAGTAGGTTGTTGAGATATCTCCTCATGCGTTGAGTGAGATGTTTGTGTGAGAGATTCTAGGATGCGGTCCTAGAATGAGAATCAAATGATCTTGCGTAGATCATTTGTGTAGAAGTCCTAGACTTCTTGAGTTGAGCGGGTTTTGATGGTTACCTTGTTGTGAGCAGGTTGTGTGCTTCTTCCCAAGGGAAGCGAGAGCGTTTTGTGATTTAGCATTGGGACGAGGTAAGTCTCCGGACTTACTTAGCTCGTATTTTACGTATTAGCATTGATGTGTGTTGGTGGTGTGTGCTTGTATTATTGTTTATGTTATAAACAACTAAACCGGTAAATAGGACCACCGACCTTATATATTTTGGCTCAAGTGTATGATAACGGGCGGTGACATCATCTGTCTAGCGTTGCGTGAAGTCTAGGAGGTTCTCGGCGACTAGCCCGGAGGGTTAGATGGTTGGATGCATCCGTACCATTCTTTGCCGGTAAGTAGGGACCGAGGCGAGACCACAGTGGTTCACGTGTCACAAACCTAAGTTGAATTAGAACGGGATACGACTTAATAATAAAAAGATAATAAACCGGATCGACTTGTGTGTTTTGGAGTTTGTATGTGATGTATGTGATATCCGTGTGTTTGTGCCTTCACCCCTTTTTTAATGCTTCGAATATGAGCTAACGGTTTTAAACCGTAGTTGTAGATGCCTTGCAGGTTAGGGACGCCGCCGAGTGAGGTGGAGGAGTGGACAGCCGGGGTCTCCGTACATTATATGACGGGGACGTTTTTGGGTTGTGTTTCGTTGTGGGTTTATGTTGTACGGTTGTGGTTTCTTCTTGGAGTTATGTTGTTTTGAGGACTCGGCTGAGTTTCCACTTTGTATTTTACTTTGCAGTCTCTCGCATACATTATTAACGATTTTTTAGTTTGCCTTTATTTGTGCCTTGTTGGAAAATTCCGGTGAAATTGTTGTCAGGCTAAGGGTCGGGACCCATTGTGAGGTCTCGCCCGTAGTATCCCGAGTCCCGCGGATTTGGGGTGTTACATGAATAAACAAGTTCCTCATGACATTTTGGTTGAAAAGCTTAGAGAGATTACAAATATGTTTGTTACTCATGACATTTTGGTTGTGAATAGACAAGTTCCTAGTCGACAGGCTGGTAGAAGTAGACAAGATTTTCGAAAAGACAAATGGGACAAGAAGTGTGACCACTACAAAGAGAAGGGACATTTGAAGGAAGCTTGCTTCAAATTACATGGATTCCCTGACTGGTATAAAGGTCCAAAGAATCCTGCTAATAACAAACCTTATAATCCAGCAGGTAATACACATAGTGGTTCTTTTGGTGGTGTTGTATATGATAATCCAATAGGAAATTCACCACTTGAGGATCCCGGACATAAGATAGTGGATAAATCCTTGGTTTCTGCTATATTTCAAGAAGTATTCAAGATGATGAATGATAAGCCTAATAATGATGGTGCATCTAGCTCCATTAATTTTGCAGGTATTATTCACTCTTTTATTGTCAATGTCTTTTTTTCACCAAATGTTTGGATCGTTGACTCTGGTGCAACAGATCACATATGCTATTGTCAAGATCTTTTCTCTACAATGCATTTTTTATCTAAGCCAATTCAGATTGGCCTGCCTGATGGCACTATCAAGAATGTTACTCATTCGGGAACAATGCAAATTTCTTCTTCATTCAGTTTGAACAATGTGTTATTCATGCCTGAATTCAGTCACAATCTTATCTTTGTCCCACGACTTGCTGCTTAGTCTATATGTGTGACTACATTTAATTCTACCACTTGCTATTTTCAGGTTCCTTTCCATAAGTCTGTCATAGCACAAGGATACTGGAGGATGGTTTATACAAGCTAAGAAGCTCATTTCCTATTTTGATAATAAGGATTTAGTTGTCTGTAATAATGTAGATAAACCTTCTCTACATACTTTTCATGCTCGCTTAGGTCATTCTTCATTGACTAAGCTACAACATATCTATGTTTGTCCGACAAATGCTATCATTAAACTTGATTGTGATTCTTGCATTATGTCTAAACAACATAGATTACCCTTTCCCATAATTACTTCTTATGCTTTTGCTTTATTGCATGTTGATATATGGGGACCATATCACACTAGATCTATATGTGGAGCAAGATACTTTCTTACTATTGTGGATGATTTCACAAGATGCACTTGGACTTTTCTAATGGCAGATAAAATGCAAGTTTATAGATTGCTTTGATTTCATTGCTTATGTTAAGACAAAATTTGATTGCATGGTCAAGTGTGTTAGGTCTGATAATGGAACAGAGTTCATCCAACACTCTTTACAAGAATTATTTCGCAGCCTTGGTATTACTCATCATAAATTTGTCCCTTATGCTCCCCAACAAAATGCTTGAGTAGAGAGGAAGCACAAGCATTTACTGGACACTGCACGAGCTATTCGTATTCATGACCATCTTCCCATCTCTTTTTGGAGAGAATGCATCTTGTCTGCTACATATCTTATCAACTTGATCCCTTCATTAGTAACTGGTTTAGCAAATTCCATTTGAGCTTCTTCACAAAAAGAAGGTTTTATATGATCATCTTCGTGTCATTGGTTGTCTATGCGACGCACTTACCCCTTTCAAGGACAAACTTGAGCTTGTTTCCCGACCTTATGTATTCATAGGATAACCTCTAGGTTAGAATGGATACAAAGTTTATGATATGGCAACACATAAGTTTCTTGTCACTCAACAGGTCACCTTTAAGGAGCATGTTTTTCCCTTTCACACCCCTAATTTATTACCTAGTATTGTTCCTTCCTCATCTCTTCCTTTGGTGTTTCCATACCGTGACACTATTTCACCTACTCATTCTATACCTTCCACAACTTCTCCAGTTATGGACTCTTTACATGCCACTTTATCCTCCCCACAACATTAATCTTTTTCTCATACTTTTGTTGATGCCACTACATGTCCTCCTAAACCACAATGAACCATCACCCGTCCTGCAAAGTTTCAGGACTATGCTTGCTCGTCTTTTACCACCATTGATCCATCCTTCATATCTCAACTTCATCATATTCACCAAGATGACGATTATGTTCATTTAGTATGCAACATTATCTCTACTTTCGAGCCCTCTCATTGTGCTCAAGCTAAGGAAATTCCTTTGTGGGTTGAATCCATGAATAAAGAGCTCACAACCCTTGAGGAGAACTTCACTTGGGAGCTTACAACATTACCTCATGGAAAGAAGCCTATAGGCTCCAATTGGGGTTATAAGACCAAATACAAGCAAGATGGTCCGTGGAAAGGCACAATTAAGGCTCGTCTAGTGGCTAAGACTTTTAATCAAATTAAAGATAAAGACTATAAACATACATTCTCTCATGTTGCTAAATATATAATAGTGAGAGTTCTCATTGCCTTGGTTGCCTCCAAAGCATGGCCTTTACACCAACTCGACATCAATAATGCCTTTCTCCATGACTTTTCGGATGAAGAAGTATACATGTCACCACCACAAGGTTACTCCAAATCCCTCCCTGGTCAGGTATGTCATCTAAAACAATCCCTTTATGGTCTTAAGCAAGCTAGCCGTCAATGGAACCTGGAACTTTCTAAGCTATTACTCCAACTGGGTTTTGTTCAGTCCAAGCATGATTATTCGTTGTTTGTCCAGAAAAGTTTGATGGAATTACAGTGGCTTTGGTCTATGTAGATGACCTACTTCTCACTGGTGATGTTACCTCCCAAATAATTGCCACTAAATCGGCCCTACATCAGGCTTTCACCATCAAAGATCTTGGCCAAGCTCGTTTCCTTTTTGGCATGGAGATATCTAGATCTTCTAAGGGTTTGCCTCTTAACCAACGCAAGTACATTGTGTGACATTTTAACTGATTCCAGAATGATGGACTACAAACCCACATCTTTTCCTATGCAACGTAATCTCAAACTTACTCTTGATAATACTCCTTTATTCGACAACCCAGAGTCTTATAGACGTCGTATTGGACGCCTACTATATCTTACACTTACACGACCAGATATTGCATTTCATGTTCAGGAACTTAGTCAGTTTCTGGCCTCACCACGAGTTCCTCATCGGCAGACTACTATATTCTTACTACACTACCTCAAATGCACACTTCATATGGCCTTATTATATCCCTCATCTTCAACTCTAACTTTGTGTGCCTATAGTGATGCAGACTTGGGTGCTTGTGCATTCTTTTGTAAGTCAATAACTGGTTATTGTGCATTTTTGGGCCCTTCACTTGTATCCTGGAAAAGTAAGAAGCAGAAGCCAATTTTCAAGTCATCTGCAAAGAGTGATTACCGGGCAATGTATGCCACTGCTTCATAGATAATATGGCTTGAGGGTTTAATCTCTGACTTTCATCTCAGGGTTCCTTTATGTAACACCCCAAATCCGCGGGACTCGGGATGCTACGGGCGAGACCTCACAATGGGTCCCGACCCTTAGCTTGACAACAATTTCACCGGACCTTTCCAACAAGGCACAAATAAAGGCGAAAACTCAAAATGTTTTTAATGTATGAGGAAACCGAAATGTCACGAATACAAAGTGGAAACTCAGCCGAGTCCTCAAAACAACATAACCCAAATACGAAAGTCTAAATTGTACAATAACATTCACAAACTAACGATATGAAACATAACCCAAAAACGCCCCCGTCCTATAATGTACGGAGACCCCGGCTGCCCACTTCTCCACCTCACTCGGCGGCGTCCCTAATCTGCAAGTCATCTACACAAACGGTTTAAAACCGTTAGCTAATATTCGAAGCATTAGAAAAGCGGTGAAGGCACAAACACATACATAACACAAAACATAAACCACACAAATCCGGTTTATTATCTTTTTATTATTAAGTCGTATTTCGTTCTAATTCAACTTCGGTTTGTGACACGCAAACCACTATGGTCTCGCCCCGGTCCCCACTTACCGGCAAAGAATGGTACAGATGCACCCGACCATATCACCTGCCGGGCTAGTCGCCGAGATCCTCCTAAACTTCACGAAGAGCCAGACAGAATGTCACCGCCCGTTATCATACACTTGGGCCAAAATATATATAAGGTCGGTGGTCCTAATTACCGGTTTAATTGTTATAACAAGAACATAAACACACATCAATGCTAATACGTAAAATACGAGCTAAGTAAGTCCGGAGACTTACCTCGTCACCAAACCCAAGTCACCACACTCTTGCTTCCTTAAGGAGGAAACCCACAACCTGCTCACAAGAGATATGCATATCAATACATACTCACTCTCAAGAAGTCTTATACTTCACTCTTAGTGATCTGTGCAAGATCACCTAACCCTCAAACTAGGAATGCATCATAGGTCCCAAGTACTCACCACACACTCTCCACACATGAAACAACCCACAATAGTTCATAATTCCACAAGATATTAATCCTCAACCAAAGAGGCACAAGCTAGCCTAGAAGATCCATCATGCTCACATGCTCATATCCAACAATCACATCGAGCCTTAAGGGCTCATAGGTTCACAACCACTAAGTGCCATTATCAAGCTACTCTAGGTCATCCTAAGCATGCTACTAACATGATTCAACAACAAATCTAAGGAAGGAACGAAGAGTGAAGGAGAGGAGAATCCTACTATTGTAGAAACCGCAGCCGCGGAGTCAAGCTGGCGCCCCCTGCGGACACAGGAGCCGCCCCCGCGGAACCAGGAGCCTCACCCGCGGTGGACTGCGTCGAGTGTCAGGCGCCGCCCCTGCGGCCGTGCCGAGCCGCACCCGCGGCGTGCTGAGCCGCACCCGCGGCCTTGTTGAGCCGCCCCTGCGGCTGGCCGCTCCCGCGGTCGTGCTGAGCCGCCCCGCGGGTTTTGTGCAGAACGTCGTCTTCTTCGTCTTCGATCGTGGATCCTCGGCTCCAAAGTCTTTCTTCTCTTGCTGGATCTTCTCCAAACACCCACCACTGGTCTTAGGCACCTCAACTCGACCTAATCGAGCTAAGAACCTATGCATGCAAAGAGTTGAGCAAAACTCCTCAAGATCTTCATCCATAGCCATGGATGAAGGAGGAAAGAAGAAGAAGGAAAGAACAGCAAAGAAGAGAGGGGAGGGAGAGGAAGGAGCTTACCAAACCAAATCTGGAACCTCTCCACTACAGTCCACAGTCCAAGCTTCAAAAAATGGAGAAGAGAATATAAGAAGAAGGGAAGTGAGGAAGAGTGAATGAAAGAAAGTGACGTGAAATGAGACCAAGGGAGGAGAGAGAGAGAGACAAAGGCTTAAAAAGAGGTGTGGGGATCAAGGGGTCAGTTGACCTCTTGTCCCTCACCACGGACCGAGGGGTCGGAAATGACCCCTTGTCATTTTTAACCCGGAACGAAGGGTCGGAACGCGAAAAAAAGGAAAAACAACGAGTCGGCTCGGGATTTTCTTAGGAATAAATCCCGGCATTCGGGACTACGGGATAAACTACAAGGCGCTCTAAGTCCGGAATAAATTCCGGGCGTTACACTTTACCCATCCCTATGTATTGTGACAACAGAGCAGCTCAATATTTGGCTGCTAACCCTGTCTTCCATGAGAGGACAAAACATTTGCGCCTTGTTTGTCATTATGTGCGTGATAAGGTTCAACGAGGATTCATCAGCACTTCTCATGTCCGATCTTCTTTACAGCTGGCGGATGTATTCATCAAGCCATTTTGAGAGCAGCAACATATGTTTTTGTCTCGCAAGCTTAGTCTCGTCAATCCTCTTCCGGCTTGAGGGGTATATAGATAAATATAAAAAGAGATTATTAGACGTATCGGCGAAAATCACTATTTATCACCGTAACTACGCACTTCGCGTGCATAGTTGAGTGATTTCTAACTACGCTAGTTGAGCGAATTCGCGTGCGTAGTTACGATGACAAATAGCAAATTTTGCCGGTACGTTTAGAAACATATAAAAAAAATAAAGGGTCTCTAGATTGGCCGTTAAGAGTTTGTTAGAAAGTTGTTAAGTTTTAGACTCCGAATATAAATACTTGATGTATAGCATACTCTCATTTCTAATTCCAATAATACACTTTTCACTTTTACCTTCTCTCTTCGTATGCTCAACAGCAATAATACGAGATCTTTGGTTTCTGACTTAAAAAAAACGAGATTTTCCGCATAAGAAAGCGAAGAGATCGATTAATATCGTATTGACTTGACATTGACCTTGACGACACAGAAGCAGTAACTTCGGCTTTCTTCTTTTGAGTTTCGATTGCTCGGTAAGTGTGAATGTTGTTTGCATCTAATTAATTCATTCAAGTAACCTTTTCTTGGCATCGATCACGCAGTGAGGATGAGAATGATGAATCTAATACTGAGATTTTAGGTTTAATCCCTTATCTTGGATTCGCACTTTACTTTTTTATGTGGCTTTGATTTTTACTCGTCATAGTCATTTCCTGAACTGGTAAATTTGGAATGGGTTGAAGTTGTAGACAGCTATGTTTTACCCTACAAGGCAGCGTTTTCCGTTTCCGTGTTTCTTGGAAAATCGGACTCGCGGAAACAACTATCCGACATTTTTGTCTGTTTGTTCAACGCTAATGAACTCTTTACTTATCAGAATATCAAACCCGACGATGATATGTTAAATAAGTTGTAGACGGCTATGGTGTTAGAAGAGCATGATGGTGAACTTTGTGTTCTCCCATATGGAGAACCCCCATGTTTTTATGTGGATGTATCTTGGAGGGCGAACATCGAATTCTTGACACCTTTTCTCCATCAAATCTTTGGATTCTGCTAATTTTAGCTCGAATATGTGCAAGTGTTAACACATGCCTATGTCATTAACTGACTAAACCAGTATTTCACCTTGCTTTGTGTGATTGTTACAGGAACTTGATTCTGGCGTGAAAGATGGTTAGAACGATTCAAGTATTGGGTTTTCCTTCTACAGTATCTGTTGAATCAGTCAAAAAGTATCTGGAGAACTATGTTGGAACCGATGCTATAGTTGATCTGACAATAAGCCAATCCGAAAATGGTGCTAAAGGAGCATGTGCTGTGGTTCGGTTTGGTTCAGAGAGTGATGCTGCACAATTCCTTACATCCAATAAAAAGTATTCTTATGGTTTTAACGATTTGGAGATTAAAAAGATGGAAAAAGATGTTATTCTCAAAAAGAAAACCTGCCAGCAAACCATAAAACACGTAATGCTGAAATTCGGATGCCAGGTTTCAGGTGACAAATTTTTGGTCCTTTGGGAAGAAAGAGGTGTTACTTTAGAAGTTGGGTTTGGACGAAAGTTATACTTCTATGTAGTCCACAGTGGTACTGAGTATAGATTGGAGCTTTCCTGTGGAGATATACGGCAGATTCAGCAGCGTCGTTCACAAGGTTACGGCTCTGGTTATCACACAAAATATTTGCTTATTGAGGTTCCTTTTCTTACTTTATAACTGATTTGTTTTACATTTATGTAGAAGAAGTTGGGATACGGGTAACAGAAGGAAAATGAAAATGTGTTGAGAAAGAATCATCATGTTACAGGATCACAATCAGTCATTAATACGCATCTTGGATTTGTTAACAAGATTTGTATAACTATTGTTAACCCGGCCTACGTTTTCTCTTTGCTTTCTGCTAGCTGTCTAGTGCTCCAAGGATTTTTAAGAAAGTTGAAAGCAGCACAGAAGACAATTATTCAGGTTCTCCCCTGAGATATTGTAAGGATGATTCAGATGTTCAATATGTCCGAACAACTGACTTTACAGACTCCCTCATAGGACAATCATCAGGTCTATGTTTGCAAATGCCATATTACTACTCACTTTCATATTTCAAGGAAAAGTTTCCTAATTATAAGAAAAACGACAAGCAATTCATTCTAGAACGTGGCAGTCCATTCAGCATAAACAGGCAATTTGTACCTCTTGTTGCTCCTGTACGAGCGAGAGTTTACTTGCCATTTCCAGTTTTCTTCAAGATGAATATGCTAATTCAGAATGGATGCCTTTCTGGGCCCACACTTGGTACTAGATTCTTCCACTTACTCGATCCTGCAAAAGTTGACATTTCCTTCATAGATTTTGCTCTTGAGAAACTTTTCAATTTGAAGGAATGCTGCTACAATCCAGCCAGATGGCTTATTGAGCAATATAGAATATATAAAGCTTCCAAGAGGCCTCATAAGAATCCTGTTATATCTTTGGATGATGGGTTGGTATACATTAGAAGGGTTAAGATTACTCCATGCAGAGTATACTTTTCTGGTCCTGAAGTAAGTGTATCCAATCGGGTCTTGCGAATGTATCGCAATGATATTGATAATTTCATTCGTGTTTCTTTTGTGGATGAGGATTTGGAGAAACTCCATTCAACGGACTTGTCACCACGCGTTTCCTGTGGATCTGAAGATAGACTTAATGCCATTTACTGGAGAATTGTTTCAATACTTCAACATGGGATACTTATAGGGGACAAGCATTTTGAGTTTCTTGCCTTCTCACCGAGCCAATTACGTGATAATTCTCTATGGATGTTTGCTTCACGACCTGGATTATCCGCTGGCCTGATAAGGAGAAGGTTGGGTGACTTCTCTCAAATAAAAAACGTGGCTAAATATGCAGCCAGATTAGGTCAGTCTCTCAGCTCGTCAACAGAAACTTTCACTGTTAAAAAGGATGAAATGGAATTAATCCCTGATATTGAGATTGTCCGTGGACAAAAAAAGTATGTTTTTTCTGATGGTATTGGTAAAATATCATTAGACTTTGCTCGGGAAGTGGCTAGAAAATGTGTTCCTGGTAACCATCTACCCTCTGCTTATCAAATCAGATATGCTGGCTACAAAGGTGTGGTGGCTATTGATCCCACATCAACAACAAAATTATCATTGCGAAACAGCATGTGTAAGTTCAAATCATCAGAGAAGAAATTAGATGTGTTGGCAGTGAGCAAATATCAACCCTGTTTTCTGAACCGTCAGTTTATTACTCTATTATCCACTCTTGGAGTTGAGGATTATGTTTTTGAGAAAAAGCAAAGGGAGGTTGTGGATCGGTTGGATGCTATCTTAACCGATTCCCTGATTGCACGAGAAGCTCTAGATCAAATGTCTCCTGGGGAGAATAGCAACATTCTTAAACATATGTTGGATTGTGGCTACATGCCTAATGCTGAACCTTTTCTTTCCATGATGCTTCTTGTTTTCCGTTCAACGAGATTGTTGGAGTTGCGTACCAAGACCCGAATATTTATTCCCAAGGGAAGCTCAATGATGGGATGCCTGGATGAAACTCGGAGCCTAGAGTATGGACAAGTGTTTTTGCAACCTTCTAGCTCTACAGTTCCTTATGGATTTGAACACAATACTCGCATTATCAAGGGAAAGGTAGTTGTTGCAAAGAATCCATGCCTCCACCCTGGCGATGTACGTGTGCTGCAAGCAGTGGATGTGCCAGCACTGCACCACATGGTAGATTGTGTTGTTTTCCCTCAAAAAGGAAAAAGGTATTGCCTTAATTCTAGCTTTATTTTGTTATGTTTTAATTGGTATGTTAAATTCATTAGCAACTGGGCTGATCTCTTTATAGTGGCTCATGCTTTATTTTGTTATATAGCACTTTTAGTTGCTGCATGATTTTTCATATATCAATCTTTGAAAGAATGTATGCAACCACAAGGACATCTTCTTAGCAGTATCATCTTCTCTGACTAGAGATGATGAAGTTTTTACTCAGGATGACATGGTCCGGACTTGCTTAAGTTCACGAACAATTGTTTGTCAATACTCACTCAAGTCTCAGGCTTCGTTCATAAGCTGTCCCTGAGACCCTGACCATGTATCTTTTAAAGTTCAATTTGCCACATCAGCTTGAACAGGAAGTGACCTGGATGGTGATGTATTCTATGTCAGGCCTCATCCAAATGAATGCTCAGGAAGTGACCAGGATGGTGATGTATTCTTTGTCTCTTGGGACCCTGACTTGATACCGCCTAAAGTTGTTGAGCCAATGGATTATACACCTCCGGGAGCTGCGTTGCAGGATCACAAAGTTACAATTGAGGTAATTTTTCACACTTGTCTTGAACATGTCAATTTTTACCGAGAGGAATTGTAAATATGCAAGCTCACTTTTTCCTGATCATCTTATGCAAATGCTCAAGTTCCTGTACTTAACATCTAAACATGGACACTCCTGCATAATAGCTTTTATCTAAAAAACCTATATCCTCAGTTTAATATGAATTGAAACCGAGTGAATTAATCATGGGTTATGGATGGTTATGTAATGTTAAATCAATTTGTTTACAGTCGAAGATTTTCCTTATGGATTCGATTCATGGTGTTGTTTTACATATCCCGGGATCTTCTTTCTGCGTATTGTTTAAAGCGTGGTATAGCCGAATAGCTAATGTTCGGCTTTTCTCTTTTTTCCCTTTTCTTTGCAGGAAGTTCAAGAATATTTTGCTACGTACATAATCGATGACAGCTTAGGAATAATTTCCAATGCGTGTACTGTCTTCGCAGACAAGGAGCCTGCTAAGGCAATGAGTAAACAATGCATAGAACTTGCAAGACTGTTTTCAGTTGCTGTCGACTTCAACAAAACCGGAATCCCGGCTAAAATGCGACCACATCTTCACGTAAAGGAATATCCCGACTTCATGGAGAAGACTGACAAACCAACTTACGAATCTCCAAATGTGATAGGGAAGCTATTCCGCGAAATGAAGGATAGAGCTCCACTCACTTTCTCTACACTATCATTTACTCGAGAAGTAGCGCAAAAGTGCTACGATCGAGACATGGAATATCCCGGGTTTAAGGATCATATTGATGATGCCGTCTACTACAAAACCGATTATGACTTCAACCTCGGAAATTTGATGGACTATTATGGGATTAAATCTGAAGCTGAGATTTTCAGTGGGAACATCATAAAAATGTCAAGTTCCTTCGATAGGAGAAAAGACCCGGACTCGATCAGTGTTGCTGTGAGGGCGCTGAAAAAAGAAGCGGGGAATTGGCTTAATGGTAAAGGAGGCGATGCGACCACTGTTTACGAGTACGAGTGTGAAGAACAGTATGCCAAAGCGTCAGCTTGGTATCATGTAACTTATCATCCAGACTACTGGGGCCGCTACAACGAGGGGCTGAACCGTGACCATTTCATCAGTTTTCCGTGGTGTGTGTATGGGAAGCTGGTATACATCAAGAAACGAAAGTCAAAGATTGGTATCCCATCACTGGATGATCGGATGAATAATTCAGCAGCAGCTTGAGCTTGTTGTGAACATGATTATTGTTGTTATATTTTGCAGAAGAATGAATGGGCTAGAAGTGAAATTTTGTTGATGAAAAATGTTGTAATCGATTTGTTGTCTAATTTTGTTATGAAATAGGGAACCTAATCCCTTAGTTTTTGAATTTTAGATTAACCTTTAATTAAGTAATAGATTTGTTGTCTAACTTATTTTTGCATGTAATTGTAATCGTAATTATTGCATGAAATTGTAATTGTAAATATATATATTATTTGCTAAATAATATTTATCACATTATTAATCTATTCAGAACATAATAGTACTATATTTTTTTAATCTAATAGACTCTGATAACAAAATAGTTGAAATATACAATGGAAAAAGGCAGTTCATAAGGATAAAATAAATAAAATTTGTTGGTTGAGATAAAATAAATAAAATGGGGTCTTACCCCGCGAAAGAATCATATGTTATAGGGGACTCAAAACGGTTTCATGTAACCATTACCTGTCTCTCCCTCCTCTCGCATCCAATTTTCTTCCCATTTTGGACCAAACGTAACTAAATCTAGACGATAAATTATCATCGCACCTCTGAATTTCTCTTGTTCGTCCACCTCAAAAACCTAGATTTCCGATCGAGAACTCAAAAATGGCGACAATGGGGAGCTTGATTGGGCTTGTGAACAAAATTCAACGGGCCTGTACAGTCCTTGGCGATCACGGCGGCGAAGGCTTGTCTCTTTGGGAAGCTCTCCCTACCGTCGCAGTCGTTGGCGGCCAGGTCACAGTTCCTTTTTGTGACTTCACTTCTACTTTGTTAGAACTTGAAATTGATCATTGATGCCAATCTGATGTTGTTGATTCGGCTTCTGTAACCTAATCGGAATTTCAGAGTTCTGGTAAATCGTCTGTTCTCGAAAGTGTAGTTGGTAGAGATTTTCTTCCCCGTGGATCCGGTACGGTTTACGTTTACACTGCTGTTTTTTCTTGTAGATTTGAAAATGTTGTGGACAGCTTTTACTTCATTTGCCAGTTTTAAAATGTGTTTTAAGGCATTGTTACGAGGAGGCCATTGGTTCTACAGCTTCATCAGACTGATGGAGGAACTGATTATGCCGAGTTCCTTCACGCTCCTAAGAAGAAATTTACTGATTTTGGTAATCCATGCGGATTTGTTTTTTTTTTTTTCCCTTTTCTTTTCTGGCTAAAGTTATAATGATGTTTCATGATAATGAACTATAATTCAGAGCTGATAATTGGTTTAGTATGGTGATGATAAAAAAAAAAACAATAAAAAACAAGTAATGTTAGATCACTCAGTTTCATTGAACGAAATCATCCATGCTTCTGATTAATAAATATTCTTCCTTATTAGATCACTCAGTTTACGGTATTTTGTGATTTATTCTTCCTTATTAAGTCATATTCCATAGTAAGTATTTTTGTGAGTAGGTACTGATACTATGTTTCATCGAACGAAGCCATCCATGCTTCTGATTAAATATTAGATCACTCAGTTTAGGGTATGCTCTGTGTTCTCAATCCATGAGCCGTGATGGTATTCAGATTCAATGATGATTGAAATGGCATTGACTATGAATCCCAATGAGAGCAAGGCAAGGGGGTTCATGTATCTCAATTTGGGCCCTTTTCTTTAGTATCTGTGAACTTTCATCAGTTTCTAGGCACATAACATCTGATATTAAGTAATTTTAGAATGGTACAGTACTCATTCTTTTGTTTGAAAGACAATTAATGACTATTATTATTATAGTAATACTAATAATAACAATGATAATAATAACAATTATTATTATCATTATCATCAAGGAGTCATATATTTTTCTTTTCTTACTGCTTTTGACGTATCGAATTATCATTATGGTGCTGTGTTTTTTCTTATTCTTGTCCATGTGCAATTACAGTTAAGCTTGGTAGTTTGAGTTGTTTGGTAACAAAATATCTGCTTCTTCTTCTGCAGCTGCTGTGCGTAGAGAAATTGAAGAGGAAACTGATCGAGTAACAGGGAGATCAAAGCAAATCTCGAATATCCCAATTCACCTAAGCATTTTTTCCCCAAATGGTCTCTATATTCCATGATCTTCGTTTTTTAATTAACTTCCGCAAATGGTCTAGATTTTGTTGTTTTGTTCATAGTTTGCAAGATTAGTAACGATGGCTTCAACTCTTAAACAAGAAACATATGTCTAGCTATATGTGCAGAATATATGCCTTTGAAATTCCATTTCTCACCTAGTGGTAGCTTATGCTAACTTTCTACCAATATGCTAACTTGATATATAGATATCTAAATCATGCAATGCTGTGTTACGATTTATTTTCCTACAAAATACACATTCAACAAGAATCTACATGTTGCATTTACTTGTTTATGGCTGCAAAGTAGAAATTTGAGCTAATAGTACGTATTTCTTTTTTTTTTTGCAGTTGTAAATTTGACACTTATAGATCTTCCTGGAATGACAAAAGTAGCTGTGGGTAATTTTCTGACACTTTATGCTTTGTTTAAGCACACTGCGTATGCATTTAGCTTACTTCTGTTAGTTTATGTAGAAGTATTCATTAGTTTCTTTCTGAAGTAAAAAAAGGTAAATGACTACTTATTTCGAGATTTCTTGTTTAATGACCTAGATAAATGAATTCAGTTGTCTAGCACATTGATTTAATGGATTATATATTGTATCATTAACTTGACATTTTAGTCGCTCCCTTTTGCAGAGGGACAGCTAGACACTATTGTACAAGATATTGATAACATGGTTCACTCTTATGTTGAGAAGGTAGATACACTTCTTCATGAACTTCCACGAAAAACTGAGAGAGAAGCAGGAAAGGAATGGCATGATGCTAATTATTGCTAATCCAATATACAATATAATGTTGCATATTAATCAGTTCCCTCAGGCTGAAGTTTTACTTTGATATAAACAAGATAGACTGATTTTATGGACTATGATTATTCAACTCTGCTAATGAATTTACTGGTTTTGCAGCCTAACTGCATTATCCTGGCTATATCTCCTGCTAATCAAGATATTGCCACTTCAGACGCCATAAGACTTGCCAGAGAAGTCGATCCTACTGGTAATAAACATTTGTTTTTGTGCATATTTTTCATGCTGAAATAATGGCCTTATTATGATTTCGTTTCAAATAAACTTTCTTTTATACTCTTTTTCCATTGGCAATCTGATGTTTTTTCTTCGTGCAGGTGAAAGAACATTTGGAGTGGCCACAAAACTCGACCTAATGGACAAGGGCACCAATGCTCTGGATGTATGTAAATGACATCTCTTTCTCTGTTCCAAGGCTGATATAGAAATCAAGGAGTTATTTGAATAACTATGACATTTACATGTTCAATTGGTACAATCTACACCTCCCACTGCCTTTCTTTTATCCACTAACGATTAAGACCATTTCTCTCTAAGCAATGCAAAATTCTGGTGCAGCATACATTTTCTACGTTACTGTGGATTCAAATATAAAACTAATAGTGTTTGAAGTGACACAATTCATTCAATTATATAAAGAAATAGAAAGTCAACTTAACCCTATCCCAGTTTATATGGACCAAAGCAGCCCTCTTCTTTACTTCTCTGCTTTTATTCTCATAATATTTTAGTACTTTTACATTTATATTTTGGTACTAATTCATGTTCATTGTCTTAATGCATTTATTTTACACTTCACATCTAAAATATGATGGACATCTTTTTTAATAACACTTTTGATTCCGCACTTGCTGCTTTTATATCAAAACAGAAATTTAAATATGCATAGTAAGTTGCAAGTTACACTAGTTTATGAGTTTATCTGGTAAGAGCATTATAAGCATATACCAGTTTTCTGCTTAAATGTTGAAGGTTCTAGAAGGAAGATCGTATAGGCTACAACATCCCTGGGTGGGGATTGTGAATCGTTCCCAAGCAGATATCAACAGACACATTGATATGATAGCAGCTCGTGAGAAAGAAAGAGAATATTTTGAAACTAGCCCTGACTATGCTCACTTAGCTTCAAGGATGGGATCTGTGTATCTTGCAAAACTATTGTCTCAGGTCTAGTTTGGCTTATCACAGAGAATATATAGTTTTATTGCAAATATCTTACATTGAAGCTCCCAGTGAGTTTTGTTTTGTTTTGCTCTCTTCTACATGCAGCATTTGGAGATAGTTATTAGGCAGCGGATACCAAGTATAATATCCCTAATCAATAAGGCAATTGATGAGATCAATGCAGAGTTAGATCGTATCGGCAGACCTATTGGGGCAGATGGAGGGGTATCATCCCGGTCTATATTATAAAGATTTCAATCATTTGTTTGCCTGTTCTTATATGTGACCTTTATCCACCCTGTTTGTGCAGATTCAGTTGTACACAATTTTAGATATGTGCCGTGCATTTGACAAGGTTTTCAAGGAGCACCTTGATGGAGGGTAATTTTTATAGCTTTCATTTGCATTAGTTGTTGGATTTCCCCCTTATTTGCACTTTTGGACATATACAAAATGTTTTGTGTGGTTTTTTTTTATAATGATCAAGTTAAGTAAATGATTACTGATTTTGTAATGACTTGTGATGTATAACTGCATTACCAATTTATATCTATTGTGACAGACTTGTTTCTTTTGTTTCTCCAAGGCATGCTGCTTGCTCTATCTTGGTAAATATTGCCGGCAGAGTTCAATTTCATATAATCTTATGTGTAACGTCGTTTACCGGTCCAGTGCTTTCTTAGTTTTCCTTGTTAAGTTTGCTGAATAAAGACATGAAGCTGCATTTTTTAAGAACTCTTCAGAAGGATGAAAGTTATCCACACAAGGTTCAAAGGGAACCATCTTATTAATGTCCTACCACTTTCTTGCTTTTTCTTTTCAAAATGGTATTTAATAATTCAGGATTTCAACCGTGCTGGCTCTTGTTAAATGTAGTTGCATCACAGAAGAAAAAGTATAGCTTTACACGTCAATTTGGATGTGATGAAGTTCTGTCTTTTTTTCAATATGTTTTTCCAATTAGTTCTATTTGTATACTATTCCATATGTTTTTTCGAATGTTGTCTAAAACATTATGTTCACTCCAGACGTCCAGGAGGTGATCGCATATATGGTGTTTTTGACCACCAACTCCCTGCTGCTCTAAAGAAGCTCCCTTTGGATAGACATCTTTCTACATCAAATGTCCGGAAGGTTGTAGTTGAGGCAGATGGTTATCAGCCTCACTTGATTGCTCCTGAGCAAGGAATCAGAAGACTCATTGACGGATCTCTTGTATATTTCAAAGGGCCAGCTGAGGCAACTGTTGATGCTGTAATGTTAATACATGTTCTATTTCCTTTTTTATTTTCTTCTCCTGTAATAAAAAAAATGAAGCATAGGTCTGTGTTTACTGAATGTGTATTCTCATGCTTTGCCAGGTACATCTCGTACTAAAAGAATTAGTAAGGAAGTCAATAGCTGAAACACAGGTGAGTACATTGAAGCCAAAGAAGTAAGAAAGAATAATCAACATATTTCAGTATTTTCATGGCAGTCTCCAACGTAATGAAGGATGTAGTCAGGCAACGAAAGATGGAAGACGAACAGTAGGAAATATAAAATAATTAAGTTTTGGTATTATAGTTTATGTAAACAGGCCTGCAATCACCGTGGCATATTTGAGCAAACAGAATAAGTTGAGATTTCTAAGGTTTTCTCGACTTCAAGTGTGATGATGCAGTTTGAACTTCTACAGGAACTGAAGCGATTCCCAGCACTCCAGTCTGATATAGCAGCTGCTGCAAATGAGGCAATGGAGAAATTCCGCGAGGAGAGCCGTAAAACAGTTTTACGTCTGGTGGACATGGAGTCAACTTATCTAACGGTAGAATTTTTCAGGAAACTTGAGCTTGACCCAGAGAGAACTGCTCCACATGACAAGAGACATGCTTCAAATGTAGAACGCTACTCTGACAGTCACTACAGGCGGATTGGTATTCGTCTAGCTAATGTCAAACCAAAACTTGTATCTTGCTTGATGCATCTTTAAACCTTGTAATGGTTTTTGGGCTTCTTCCGTTACTCATCTGCTTTCTTATCCGGCCAGGATCGAATGTCATGGGGTATGTGAGCATGGTTTGTGATACACTGAGAAATAGCGTCCCCAAGGCTGTTGTTCACTGTCAAGTCCGGGAGGCTAAGAGATCCTTACTTAGTCATTTCTACGCCCAGATTGGTAGAAAAGAGGTAAACTTCGTATTTTCTCAGGTGGCCTTCTGTTATGAAGATGAACTTTATGATCTTATGCCGAAAATGATTTTTCTTCTCATTTAATGTATCTGTGCAGGCTTTTTTTATTTTCACTACTTTGCAATTACATCTGTTTAGACTGGAGTGTCTTCATGCACGAATCCTACTAAACTTTGTAGCTTCAACATCATCACAAGAAAGGAGAAGGAAAAAAAAAAGCACTTTGCAGGACTCAAAGTAAAATTAACAAATAGAAACATGAAATATAAGAGAATAATCAGGGAAGCATACCGTAGAACGTAGAGGTTTTGGACTTTTTGTATGAGCCTTCCTCTTACTTTCCAATGTTTTCCATTGTAAATGACTAAATGTCATATACTTGATATTGCATCACCTCGTAATTCTATTTTTATTCTAAAAATATTAAGTTGATATTAATGAAGATATAGATATATACTATATCCTAATTTTAAGATATTATGATCTTATATATGTAGAAAAACAATATTACAATAACAAAATTAAAAAATATAATAAACAATACGTCTAGTACAAAAGATGGAAAATATATAGAAGAATCATATTATATAGATACCACATTTATACCCTACTTACCACTAATAATTATACATGATATTTATAAAAAAATACTAAACTATTCATTAATGTACTATATATATTCTTATAAAATTTATTATTGTTATATATATGGTTGGATGCACCGATCATATTACTCAATTATTTTTTTCGTATATTTATAGCTAAGTTTTTTTTACAATAATATATTCGATAGATTGAATGATAATTTCACTGTATTAATTTAAACCAATTTCGTGCATGGCATGGGAATTAAACTAGTTTAATTTAATTTAATTTAGTAAGGTGACATCCACTAATACTAATCAGTGAAGTAGCACAAAATATCAAATCTTCTCCTATAAAAAAAACACTTAAGTCACCAGCCTTGTTATTTTCATGATCATCACCTGGTCTTGCTTGAAGAGAGTGTGTGTAGCAGGTAATATAGGCATATCAGTACTTTTGTTGCATAAAGAGAGTTTGGGTACATAAACTCTTGCAATCTGCTTGTTATAGATTATGAAAATCATGAAATAAATAACAGACTTTCTGTTCTTCGTCCCTTGTTCTTCCTTCATTCTTTCACAGTTCTGATCACTAATGCTAGTTTATACAGAAGGAGCAACTCGGTGCATTGCTGGATGAGGATCCCCAACTCATGGCGAAAAGAGAAACCTTGGCCAAGAGGCTCCGGCTTTACAAGTCTGCTAGAGATGACATAGACACCGTGGCATGGAGGTGAAGGATGGTTTCCTTATCTTTCAGTTTCTGCACTCAACTCCCCTCAATAGAAATTTTCTAACTGGATAATCTCAGCCTCTCCAGACTAGTAAAGAGTCGTAATTTATAATGTCTTATAGTAAACTTTCTGAATACGTTTAGATGCATAAGCCCAAACTTGCTAGTTCTTTTGGAGGCTTGAGGATGTTGGTATGATGAAGAATAACGAGGGTCGTTATGTAAATAGTTCATAAATAGGGACTCATTCTGAAATATGTGTAAGATAGGTCTATAAGTTCATAACGACGAACAAAACTCAATTTTGATTGCAATATAACGATATATTTTGTTTTGTTTTTTCTTTTTCTCTTGATCACAAGTTTTAAAATGTTATGTGACTCATTCTGAAATATGTGTAAGATAGGTCTATAGTTCTTTAATTTGGCTTTGATTGACAAGCTGAGATTGAAAAGCTCTGGGGTCGGGTACTTTTACAGAAACACCGGATGGTTTCTAGGATCTGGCCATACTCCTTGTAAAGTAAGGTTGGATGCTCTATGATTTGGAGAGGAATTGTGAAGGGGTGTAACTAGGGCTGTTCGTTTTCAGGTCCGGTCCGGGTTTTGGACCGGACCAGACCTGGACCGGAGCGGACCGGAACAAACAGGTCCGGTCCTCGGTCCAAGAATTCCGGTCCGGACCGATATTTTTTTTTAAAAAAAAAAGAAATTTTTTTTTAGTTATAAAATATTATAAATATATTAAAATTTTAGTGAAATAAAAATATTAAAATTAACTAATTAAGTCTCGGTCCGATCCGGTCCACAATAGGCTTGGTGCGGAAAAAATGAGGAAAATTTTTTTTTTAATTTTTTTAAAAAAAAAAAATTTAAATTTAAAAATCCGGTCCTGGACCGGACCTGGACCGAATTTTCCGGTCCGGTCCGGTCCAGGTCCGGACCGGTGAACAGCCCTAGGTGTAACGAGGTGGTGACTCTTAATCTCGTATGTAATGTTTACATTGAAAGACATGTGAGATATTGGAGAGATGTTTGGTTGTACTAGGATTCACTCATAAATCAATGTCAAGGCACCTAACTGAGTTAGACTTGGTACTTCGAGCAAGTGATGTTTCCAATTCATTCATTTTATGGATTGTTGTCATGGCTTTAATGTCTGACGAGGGAAAGAGAGGATTGTATACGGTGGCTCAAGTCGAAATCTAGAGAGTTCACGCTGTCTTCGGCTTATGAATTCATGAAGGAACGGGCTAACATAAATAGTTGCAGGAACAAACTATGTCAAAATGCATGAGCTTCATGTGCCAAAGAAGTTTCGAGTTTTTGCATGGAAGCTGGTTTTGGGGTAAAGTGCTCACTAATGTTGAAACACATGAGGCATGCATATTCGGAAAGCGATACTTGCCCTTTGTGTCTAAACACACCTGAAACTTTGCTTCACCTCTTTCGGGATTGCCCTGTTGCGAAACCCACATGACAATTCGTTGTTTTGTCTAAATATCATGATATTTTTTTCAAACGGAGTGGGAGAATTGGATTATGGACAATCCGAATCTTGAATTGGTGAATGAACCACCCATGTTCTGGAATGTTTTCATTATTATTGGTTTGTTGGCTTGTGGTGGATATGGCTCTGGAGGAATAACCGTATTTTTCATGCCCATGATAAAGTTCTTGATAAGTCTGGGTTTATATGTCATAAGTATAGATAATTGTGATCCCTTCGGCGATGCACATGTCACCGGGAGCCCTTTGCAAAATGAATACGGACGAGACTTCAAAAGGAAATCCAGGTGTTACTTCTCGGGAGGCATATTATTACGTGATAGCGATGACTGTTGGCTGAGAGACTTCGTCAAGAACCTGGGTGAGGGCGACCGATCCGGTGGCTGAATTGTGGGGATCAATTTAGGGGATGGAATTGGCATCTAATTGTGGTCATCAGCATGTTTTGACTGCATTTCATTCAGCATGGGGTGGACTCGATGTGCCCGATGACACGTTGACAAGACTATCTTAGTCATGGGAAATTTGTCTTGGTCATATCTTCCGAAAGGGTAATACAATTGCTGACTCGTTAAAATACATGACATTCTCCTTTAATTGATATTGGACTCCATGTCTTGGAGGATCCTCCTCCGTGTATCCGTAGTCTACTTGATGTGGATGCTAGAGGGGTTGCTTTCTCTAATATGACACTTTTGTAAAGCTTTCTCCTTTTTTTATAATAATCGCCATTAAGCGTTGAATGGGGTTTTCCGCTCAGTTTCACCAAAATAAAAAGACGATAACC
This sequence comes from Fagopyrum tataricum, assembly GCA_002319775.1. Taxonomy (NCBI): domain Eukaryota; kingdom Viridiplantae; phylum Streptophyta; class Magnoliopsida; order Caryophyllales; family Polygonaceae; genus Fagopyrum; species Fagopyrum tataricum. The sequence continues at coordinate 10,316,881 of CM008283.1, read as the reverse complement.
TCTAAGTAGTGTTGAAGCAAAAACATATTAAATGCGTTGATTTTATCATGTGGTAGATGCATTAGCGAAAGCACACAATTGTGGAATAAGAGTGCACAATTATGCGCTATGGAATTGCAACAACATATCGCTCATATTTTGCCTTTTTCGATACTTATTTGTTTCACATTGCTTTGTTGTTTAACAAAGAAAAACTGAATGAACAAGCAAAATCTCTAACATGCTATGGAGTTTTGAAGTTTAGCTATAAGATCTTCTCTCCAACTCTAAATTGAACATACACATCATTAATTATTTATTAACAGAAAAGTAGTATGAAATCTAAACATTTAACGTGAACGTTCATGAAAGGATCATGACAAAATGGTTTTAATCGTGATTCTATTTCCACTGTAATCCATCATATTAAATCTTTGGGAAATTCTTGTTAGTGCTCTTGTGGTTTGGGATTTTTCGAATTTTGACCACCACTTTTTTGTAGTTCGAAAGGTGCCCTTCAGTTTATGTTTTTTTTTCCGGATGGTGCCTTATGGTTTGAGAAGAAGAACCAGACGACACTCGACATTCGAAGCAAAGCGAAGAATCGGGGTAGCGAAGCGAATCCGGGTGACCGGTTTCAAAAACTCGAGTTCATCTTTTTCGATGATTACAGAATTAAATTTTGAGGAGTTTAAGAATGAAGCGAATCTTCTAGAAGAAAGCATTAGTGTTCATCTTAACCAAATCAAGATCAGATTCAATGGAGATTCAACAACGATGCCATAGTTGAGTTCTAGTCCTGAACACTTCAGTACTGAGTTTCAACAAACGCTTCAAGCCACAAGCAAGAAGGATTTGCCTTCTCTCTTCTTATTATTCTCTGTAAACCTCCTACAAAGAGAGTAAAAAAACCTTTCAATTCACCTCTTCAACTAGTGACAAACCGGTTCAATCTAAAGATGAACCGAATAAAAAAAAACCGGCCAAGTTGGAGTTGTATCTACAATCATCAGAGCGGTTCTAAATCTGGTTAGGAAGAATTTCAGTCTGCCAAACGAGTTTGCAATTGCTCGAATTGTCAAAACTTTATTTGGTTTATCATGTTCTATCATAGTGGAGATGATTTACAAGAGCAACTTCTCTTGCCAAATCTCAATTAACCTAGACTTTAGGTACTTTACATAATTGTCTTTTCTCAATGGATCAAATAAGACAAATCAGTATTCAAAGGCTTAAAATATTAGCAAACGAGCTAAAGAAGTTCATAGAAGAAGCTGAACAAGAACCAAAATTTTGATTTCTACCTTTCAGTTGTGTTTGTTACAGGAAAATGCTGGATTCATTTTCAAAAATGGCAAATTTATTAATTTTTGTTGCGAATACAATTGGAATAATCAAGAAACAGATGGAGAAGCTTGAAGGTGAATACATTAACGGATTGATTGAGAAGATGTCGAGTGTCGCCTAATTCTTCTTCTCCGAAGATCTTCTTCTCTTTTTTTCTTTTTCTTTTTTTATTTTATGATTTAGTTTGTCTTTTTTATTTGCCATTTAATTTTTATTTTTTTTTAATAAGACATGCATATTTTTAACAACAATTACAGATATTTAATTAAACGGGTAAAATCCGGAAAAAAAAAACATAAATGGAAGTTCCATTTAAACTACAAAAAAGTGGTGGTAAAAATTCGAAAACCCTCCGCAAAGTTTCCCTCAGTCAAATACACAAATATATATATAATAAAAATAAAATTGCAAACTAATTATAAATTGAACATATATCACATCATTTCATTTATTTAAGATAAAAGTAGTAGGAATCTAAAATTTAACGTGATGTTTACGTATTCAACTTCTGGAAATTATGGCTAGCAACATTTATTAAATGTCTTCTTATGTTGGGCCCGTGTGTAGCTAACTTCACACGGGTGACGGTACTAATCGGTATATAAACCTATATTAACGATGTGTAATTTAAAAAGAAACACGTAGTTTATTATTTTATTAGAATGTAAGGATGACGTGGCCGGTTTGGAATTCAGTGGATCGTACCAGAAAAGGGCGGCTAAGAGGCGCCAAAATACCCACAGGGTTAGCTGACAGCTCCATGGCTCGAAGCCTCGAACCTCCCAGCTAATCATCAGAATTTCAGATTCTCTCCAAGAGAACTCTACAATTATCCAAATTTAATAATACAAAATCTCATCATCTTCTACCTCTGCTTCTTCTTCCACTGTTCCTTACTCCTAGTTGCATCGCTTCCTTTAGATGCTTCTTCTTGAATCTGATCTGCAAATTTCCATTACCAGTTCATCCTCACATGGCAGGGTCAACATCCGAAGTCTCTACCGTGCCGCTCCTCCGCTCTCGTAATGGTGGTGACGCATCTGATTCATCCTCCGGCGGCGGCGGAAATCAGGCGACGCTCGCGTTGCTAATCGGACGAGCTGCAGGGAGGAGAGGACCGTCGTTACTTGTGAGGGAGACCGCGGCGAGGCAGCTGGATCAACGCCGAGCCGATTGGGGGTACTCTAAGCCGGTTGTGGTTCTGGATATCTTCTGGAACATGGCCTTCGTTGCGGCTTCAGTTATCATGTTGCTTTATACGGTGGATGAGCGGCCTAATGTCCCGATTAGGGTTTGGATCTGTGTTTATGCGTTTCAGTGCTTGATTCATGTTGTGCTTGTGTGGTTTGAGTACCGGAAGAGGGTTTCTAGAGCGGCGGCAAGGTCGCGGAGGGGAGATGGAAGTCGAAGTGGTGCTGGGGATGAGGAGGCGCGGGAGGCTACGGTGGTGCGGGTCGAGAGTGATGATGAGGATGATGGGGTGCTTGGGATTTCAAATCGGACAAGGTAAACTTCATTGATTTGCTGAAGAAATTTGAATCATTGAACTTCCCGTTACATAATTTTATACTGTTGTTATACTGATTCGGTTTGTTGTGATAGTAATGTGATGTGTGAATATGCCGAATTGAATTGGAACTGGTCTAATACCCATAAGAAAATTGGTTTAAAAGCTGGAAACTTCTACACATAGTAGGCAATATTTTTTGCTAAACAAGTTAATTTGGTGCATTATCTATAGTATTTCTCAGTAATTTATACTCTGTATACCTTTTTATTCGTTTTATGATGAAAAATGAATTGTACATAAAAATGGATGACCAGAAACTCAGCTATGTACATATGACAAGTTAAGAGCTTAAAATCTGGTGCCTAATAGATGTATCATTGGAATTTATTTTGAAAAAATATTTCTAGTCAGGTGTATGTTTCCCATTCATGCAGCTAGTGCACTTAGTTTTGCATTTTTAGTCTTACTAATTCTTGTATCTCTTTGCTCTACTTTCCAGTTTCACAAAGAATTGTGAATCTATCAATACAATGACCTCATTCCTCTGGTGGATAGTTGGATTCTACTGGGTTGTATCTGGTGGTGATACACTCATACAAGATGCTCCCCGGCTTTATTGGTATGTTTAAGAATTCCTGTCATTTCTTGTTAATTTTGGTCTCCACCCCACTCGACCACTATAGCTCTGTCGTTTTTCTAATTTATGTTATCAAGTCAGTTATAGGTATTCTTGTTCAAACAAGGGGTAATACCATATTAACTGTTCTCACATAGAGCTGGTCTGCAACGGGGACCAGAGTTTAACCTATGAGGTTGGAATGCTCTAGAATGTGTATGTAAAAAATCTAACCTTTTTTCCTCTAGACTTTTGGCCCGTCATTGATATTGATTTGAAAAGTTGTAAACTGTTCTGTACAACCAGATAGAACTGCTGTTACATATACTTGACTGGATTTCCTTAAGAGGTATTCATGTAACAACTCTAGTGGTTAATGCTCAACTTTCATTACACTTGGTCAACCTAAGCTGTTGGTGTACTGTGTAGTATACTTATGTCAATGACACAAAAATATATGAGGGCACTAACCTTGGAGGTCACTGATACATCATGGACGAGATCAAAGCCCATGTGAACTTCTCATTGATTGGGAGTGAATTTTGTTTCACTCTTTGGAAGCCCAGGAAAGGACTGTGACTTTGTGAATACAATGTTGTTTTCTCAAATAGATGAAGTGGAAATCAGTCACCATCCTTTCGGCTTCTGGATGAAAGCTTGTTCATTGGTTTTTATACAGGAAAATCAATCTATTTTCATTTTGATTAGGTGAAAATCAGGGGACTAGATTTGTGACCTTAATTGACCTCTAAAATCGAACTTGCAGTGGGCTTTAAATTCTGGTAGTGGTTTAGTTGCCGGTGCAATGGAAACAGTAAGAAAAGGGTGATTCTGCTGCATCAAGTGAATCTTCAGTTCATTCCCCTTTTTCTAGATGAAATTCTGTCACTGAATTTGCAATATCTTCTGGCTTTTAACTTTTCTAAATATCTAATACTTCTTTTCTGTCTATTTGTGCAGGTTGGCTATTGTATTTCTGGCATTTGATGTATTCTTTGCCATATTCTGCATAGTACTTGCCTGCTTGATAGGAATTGCCTTGTGTTGCTGTTTGCCATGCATTATTGCAATTCTTTATTCTGTTGCAGGCCAGGTACGCTATAGAAATTCAGAATTCTTGTGGCAGTGTGAGATAATTTCAGTTGATCCATCTTTCATTGCTCAATGTCCATATATTGTGTTTTTGTTTATATAAGCAGGAAGGTGCATCAGATGCAGATCTCAGTGTTCTTCAAAAATACAGATTCAGAAGTGCTTTTAATGAAGAAAAGACTAGTGCTGGAGCTGGAGTTATGGTTCCAGTAGAGACTAATAGTGGGTTTCTAGTAACTGAACGTGTTCTTTTACCAGAGGATGCTGTAAGTCACTGTTTATGCGCCGTTATTCACTTTTCTGGTGTTAAACATAATATTCCATTCGTTGGCTTTGATATTATTCTCATCCTTAGCATTATAACTGGTGATGTTAGAAAACATATCTTCTTACTGAGAAAATATTAGTCATTGCTATTTATAATTCCTTTTAAAAAAATAGTCCATAATTTTAAAACATGACCAAGAAAAGGTCCGCTTTTGGATGAGAACTATGGCTATGAATAACACTTGAATAACTTCATTTTCAGATCTCAGCTCTAGATAAATTAAAAAGAGTGGCTTAGTGGATGAGTAGTAATAAAAATTGTCTCCTTGGATGTAGTTTGAGGCAAAATTAACAGTATGACCATTTTAAACATGCATTCAGTTGAATTTAGAGTTTCAAGGATCATAAATAGTGAAATATGTTCTTCAAAGTTCGGCATTTAACATAAATAGCATGTGTAAAGGTAGATTATTCTTTGCCTGTTCCTCTCAACAACCAAAAATGAAAGAGCAACAATTGCTTTAGTCTTTTGTTGTGTTACCAAGTTAGAAACTTGTCAAGCATTTTGAATGACATTAGTGGTTTGTAATAAAACACAATTTACATTATTTGCCTCTGTATGAGCACACAGTTGCACTATTATTCTGTCTTTCATCTTTTTTTTTGCCACATACTAGTGTGTTGAAACTTGACCCGTGTTTGTAAAACATCATCATTATCACGTCTTACCAAACATACCCTCAACAGTCAATATTCATTTTTTTTTTCTCTCTTTTGTTTTTGGTTTATAGGAATGTTGCATATGTCTGAGCTCGTATGAGGATGGAGCTGACCTTCATGCTCTCCCATGTAATCATCACTTCCACGCCACGTGCATTGTGAAATGGTTGAAGATGAACGCGACATGTCCCCTTTGCAAGTACAACATTCTCAAAGGAAATGAAGAGGTTTAAGGATGAGATTGGAATCAATACATGGTTGAGACTGCCCATTTGCTACCATGTGTATAGAATTCTGGGCTTTGGTGAAGCACAGCTTCTGCAAATACAACTTCACTTTAGACACGTTTCCGTTTCTTCTTTCGGCGGGTGTTGCATATAGGTTAAATTGAGGCTGTTTTAGATTTTAGCTTCCATGATAGATTTCATCCACAACTATGTTGTCGTGTAGAGTATTTCTTGCTCTTGGCCTTTATATTTCTCACTATTTTCTGTTTAAATGCATGTAATTCCGCATATTTAAGAATGCGTTCTTCGTATATTAGGTGTCTTCAGTTTTACATATCAGGGCGTTTCAGTGAAATAATTTATTTGGATGCTTTGAGCTTTTTAATTGGTCGGAGAATTTAGTAGGTTTTGTTACAACTTACAAGAGTTTTAAATAGTTTTGTAATGTATGAAATATTTAGTCGGTGTTTAATTGGAGAAATATTTATGTAGAGAATTTTTTTTTATAGTGAATTTATTACAAAGGGTAAATATTGAAGATAAATTATAAATTTTAATGCATGAATCACAAACAAATATATTGAATGTGCGAGTTGCAAAAAATAGAAATGGATTCTAGAAAATTGAAAATGGGTTAGAAGAATAATGAAAAAACTCGCACAATCTGATCCAAAAAGCATACAAAACACCACTTCAAAAGCTTCTAATAATATACCAATATTCTAATCTTCAAATTATAATCTATTCTGATGCTCAGAGCCCTAATTGTCAGCAATCAAAGACCTTGACAAATTAGAGTCAATGAAACATCTCTAGCTTTGAGCATCTTCAAATAACTTGTTCTCTGCAAATGTGTGAGTTGAGTTGTAGATGACAGCGAGATTCCTGCTCTCCGCTTGTTTTGGATAGGTTCCGTAGAAGATCAGCATGTAGCGCGTGCCCAGCCTGCATCAACGAATGAGGTGAGATCCATGTCAATAAGGTAATGGCTAGATTATAGCATGCAAGATGATGAAAGAAGCAAGCTAAAGCACGAAGCCACACACATTAGTGGAAAGAAATAAGCACGGTCAATGAGGTGAGTGTCCATCAGATATGTTACAAGGACTTGAAGAATCTGAAAGCAGAGAAGCTAGAAGCAAACAATCTTGCAGGGCTTATGTGCAACTGTCTGGCATGCTTATAACATAACATCCTAATGCAGCGCATCCAAGTCCAAATGGTATATGCATGTAACAATGTAATGCTATTGTGCAAGATCATAACTTCAGTGACCATGTATACACACGTATGCTACTATAGCACATTTAGTAAGTAGACTTGAAACACATTAGCATTTGCCAGAGAATCAGTCACCTTGTAAGCAACAAAATATGCTATTGGAAGTCCTTGGCTACCAGAACGTGCAAACAAGGAGAGGTCCCCTATGAGATCTAGCACCTTATGGCGACAAGGTTCATCTGGAAAGTGCAAAGGTGGATTTAACCAACCCTTGGAGAGACTGCGTGAAGAAATTTCATATCAATTATATTTACTGAACTCCAAGGATGAACATATATCAGCAAAAGTCTATAAAATTAACAACAAATTGATTCATCAACATCAACAAAAATGAGAACTGGACAAAAAAAAAATTAATTTCAAACCCAAATGAATGATCCCACCGGTTAATGGTGCATGTGACATACAACTCAACTCAGTAATTTAGATAAGCATTTGTCTTAAGTCTAATGATGTCTACCAATCAATAACAACAAGAGTTCGTCTTACCTGCACACAATGGCATTTTCCAGTGATCCTCCTTTGATGAGTCCTGCTTTCTGCATTTTTTCTACCTGTCATTCGTCATACAAGCATTACACTGTAATTAGGAAATACTACACAACAAACTTATCAAATGGTCATCTTTGTACAACTTTGAAAATTTCTAGCACGAGCTTGGGTATTATATCGTGATAATAGTGCATATCAGAAAACCGGTTCTCTAGCAAAGCTCAGACACTTACAATTTGCACAAAACAAACTGAATGTTTCATTTAGTTGGGAAAAGAATATTTTATAAAGCTCTTCACAAACACTTATATATGTTAGTGATTTGGTGTTGTATGGTGTTAACGAATCAATAATTCTGCTGTTACTTACAACTTTAGTATTCATTGAAGGGAAGATTTTTTAATGCAGTGAATCACAACTACGATATAGATCCTTTGAATATACCTCTTCATAAACACAAAATGTTCTAGCAGATGCAATATCTGCACTGTATAAGGATTTATCCAGAAGTGACAACTGGAACCACTGACAGCCAATATGAGGAACCTGGAAGCATAATCTGAAGGATATTAGTCTTACTATCTTTTAGTGAAAGAAACATGGATGACAATTGACATACATCTCCCATTCTGAACAAATTGCTATAAGAAGCAGCAGCTACTTTTTGTTTTGGTAGCATATAAACGCAGTTCACTCAATCAAGGCATTTTGAAATCCATCAACTTCATTTAACAGACCTGGCTTTTCTCATCATATTATCCTCATGAAATTTAATTTACAATGCTATGAATTTTTTAGTTATAACAGGGATTTGAGACTTCAAGCAAGGAAGATAATATTGAAAGGTCAAACAGCTTTTACACCATCAAATGAATCTAGAAAAAAAAAAACATACCTCCGGAAAATTGATTCCATATGTGATCTGAACATTTGGAGAAGGAAATGCTAGAAGAAATGAATCATTTCTCTTAACATATGTAGGATGAATCAGAAATGGAGCCATCCTCTCACAAGTATTGCCACTTTGGTCAACTGCGTCTTCCAAACCTGTTTGCTCAATGGCGTTCACCCACTCTTTTGCTGATCCATCCAAAATAGGCACCTGAAACAAGAAATTGCATGACTTTAATATACCATCTTCAATCATTTAGCCTGTGTATCATTTCCGAAACAGTTTATTGCAAAATTGGTGTTTGAACATATAATTGCAGAGGGAGGGAGTAAGAGACCTCAACATCGCGATCATCAGTGCCTGATGGCACATCGATTTCGACTCGACAATTATCGACACCGGTGGCCTCGAGAGCAGAAAGCAGATGCTCGACAGTACGAACCTTGAATCCACGGAAGGAAAGAGTGGTACAGAGAGGCGATTCTTCAGCGAAATCGATCGAAGCAGGGACGAGATTCGACGAAACGTCGAAATATCTGCCTTTTCCGGCCATCTCCGGCCACAATCTGATTCTGGTGGACTTGCCGGAGTGAAGGCCGATTCCTGATTTCTGTATGCATTTTGCTAGGGTTTTCTGGAGCTTCCCTGACTGCAAAAACTCAATGGATCAGAAAATTGTTAAGAGAGAAAGAGGGGAAGAGATAGAAATAGAGGAAGTACTGATTTCCAGGAGATGAGAGATGAGCACTTGAACGGGAAGCAGGACATTGATAAAATGAGAAACTCGGTGGTCAACTCATCTCGTACGCAGCCCGTTAATCTGCCGGATTGTGTTTTGGTCAAAATTTTTTTTTCAAATAAAGAAAAACAGTTCAAGGACAAGATAAAAACAAAAGATAAACTAAATATACAGTACAATATTCTAACACTTTCCCTCAACTCAAGCAACTTATCAGGTGTGATTCAACAAGAGATAAAAAAGGACTCGATGAACTTTCCTTGTTGGTTGGACCCTTAGACGCTCATAAGTAGGTTGGGTACTAAGACACAAGTAGATTAGTGTTCTAGGTAGGTTTTAGGTCCTAAGACGTAGATTGATTAACATTTTATGGTACATTTGGACCCTATGATGCCAGTTGATTAGTGTCCTATAGACTAGGGTAGTGTACTAGGATACTTTTTGAGCCCTAGAACCGCATGCTCATTAGGATTTGTATTTTAGGGTTGTATAGGGATAATTGGTTCTTATACCATGTAGAGAATTTGTGATCAACTTAAATAAAGGTAACCCAAATATACAGTTCAATACTGTAACAGGGAAAGGAGAAGAAGTCAATCGCTAAAATGCGGAGAAAACAAAGTCCGTTGTCAAAGGAAATGCACAAAAAGAACGCTTGACGAACAACTGTACACACCTCATACTTGAAATCCAAAGAACATCATAACTTGATTCAAACTCGAAAAGTCACAATAACTCCGAAAAACATGTCAGAGTAAATCTTTAAAAGATGACGTATAAAATTACGTTTTTTTTTTTCCTTTTTTAAAAAATTAAATAAATAGATTTAGCTGAAAATGAAGACGTTTTCCTAAATAAAAATGGTAATCATCAATCATCATAGCTAAAAGCACATGATTTCAGCCGCTACGCATAATTTCGGGGCAACAAAAGTGGAAAGCTTGAGCCGATACATATAAATAAGATTTAATGGGCTTTCTATTTTGGGCTTAGTTATAAAACATCAAAAGAAAGTTGAGTATGGGCTTTATTAAGTAAGGTTACAAAATATCAAAAGTTAAAAATGGGCTTTGTTTAATCATCATAGTGATGTTTAGTGAGGTTACAAAACATCAAAAGAAAGATGGAAGAGTTGTAAAAGTTATTAACATATTTTATCTTTTTTTAGTTTAAATAATTAAATCCAAAATAAATATAAAAAAAAGTTTCGTTAAAAAGATGAGAATGGGCTTTGTTTTTATTTTTTTTTTACTTAGTTATTATTATTTTTTTTCTTTCATTAGGACAACAAAAGATTACAGTCACCAAAAGAGAAGTAGATAGTGGCGGTGAGAAAGCCAAAATCGATTGGAAGAAGCCAACCGGAGAAACGGATGATCTTGAGAATAAATGGAACAGAAGAAGATCCAAAGGCTTGAGCAAACACTATGTTAACGCCAACAAAACAAGGAGCCAACAAAACGAGCAAAGATGGGAGAGAGGTCCATCAAGTCATCATAGCATCCTTTTACATATACCTACACTAGGACACTAATCAACATGCGCCATAAGATCCAAAACTTACCCTAAGACGCTAATGGACTTGCATCCTAGAACCCAAGAGCTCAATTCACCGGCGCCATACCAGTGAAAGGAGGATGTCATCAAGTCGTGATTGCATCTCTTATTGTTGAAGTTTAAAGTTGTTGAATCTCAACTTCAACTTGGCTTGGAAGAGTGTTAGATTATTGAGTCATACATTGGACCAGCCGTATATTTGAGTTAATTCCTCTATTTATTAGGTTGTCTTTATCTTATTTTATTATTATTATTTTATTATTTATTCTTGTTATAAATACTTTATCCGATTAATAAATAAAGCATTCCATTTACGAATCTCTACGACTAGTGAGTGGGTTTACTATCAAAATTTAATCTTTCAGGACTTTTTCCATGTAGTTAGAACGATCAAAATGATGGATATATCTTGATATCGATGTGCCTCGGCAGCTATCGACAGCGTTTACCTGGTATGAATCTGAAAGGTACTTTGATATAAAAATAATGTTTAGGTTGTGAAAGGATTAGGTTAATAACTCACATAAATCAATATTATATTTATTCATAGGACTTATAAGACATAATTAAAATTTTAATATAAGACAATATTGATAATGATAATTAAAATATGTTTTCTTAATCATAATCTTTTTTCTTTTTTTTTTGAAACAAACAAACATATTTATTCACGATCATCATCCGAAATAAACTTACACAGTTCTACCGAAAAGTCCGAAAAATAAAACAAACAAGAAGCCGGACGAACATTCGCCAACCAATGTGCCGATCTGTTAATATGTCGTCTAACAAACAGCCAATCACAACATTTAAACCCACCTACGAGATGTTTAATCTTCGAAACCACGCAACCAAGCATTCCCCGCAGTTCTCTGTCTTCCTTGATTTTCTTGACAACTCCTCCCACGTCCGATTCAATCATCACCCTTGGCCAACGTTTCTCCCTAGCCATAATCTTGATAATATCTTGGTATTGGAATGGATTTTTCTAATAGGCTAGACCCGATCAATCCGATCATAGATGAAATTACTTGATAGGCCTTATCTATTTTATTTTGTGATTTATAGATTGTATGGAAATAATTATTTGACATGGGCTCATCATTGATTACTTTATAAATTTGGTGTTTATGTATTGAGGATTAGGTTAATAACCCACATAAATCAATAATAGTAATCCCCTCTCTATATATATATCATAACAATTAGAATCGAAATAATATTGTACAATTAATATTCTAATTATTTTCCTGATAGGTTAGAACTTAGAACCGATCATGTACGAAACGAAACCAAATTATATATGTTATTTTTTATATTTTATTTTGTACTTATTTATGAAAATAATTATATGATGAGAGTTCACATCATTGATTACATGAATAATGTAGGTGTTTATGGTTTCAAGATTAGTTATTCCATCATTGATTGCACCGATTGACTCACCTAAATTATGAATTTTAGCTACGTTGAAAGACGTGAATCAATCGATACCACTAAATTAAAAGTTAAAGTAACATTTTAAAACAACAATCAATACTCGACGATGAGTGTAAAAAAAAACATTTTTTTTGCAACCTTGTTGTTTTTTGTTTTTTGTTTTTTGTTTTATCATCATTTTTATTATGACTAGATTAGTGAAAAAAAATATTTATATCAACTAAATTAAAAGTTAAAGTAACATTTTTTATTATGCATTTTTCATCCTAATTCTCACGGACTCGAGAAACGGACACGGCAAGAAAAGAGAAAAACGGCAATCCTAAAAAACATAGGAAATAGGGACACGGCGAGGAAAACATATAATATATCATTTTAAAGCTATTGAAACGTAAAACTCATATGTCATAATGAGATACTTATATATGAAAAACCCAATGATATACAAGTAGATAAAACATTAACCTGACAACAAAATAACCGAAACAAAAACTTCAAAACAAACATTTTCAGTCTTACAAAGCATAAAAATAAATATATTTAGTCTTACAATATCAAATAAACACACTTAGTTTCAAAATTAGTTTCAAAATTGAAGAACGAACCATCAATTTTGCAAATCAACAACAACCGAACAACACAATCAACTAAGGAAAACAATAACAAAAATTGTAGATAACACACTCAACATTCAAACAAGAAAGATTATACAATAAATTATTAATCAAAGGTTCAAAATCAATTTATGAAATTATAAGAAAAATAGAAAAAAGAGCCTACCGGCGGAACAACAACATTTCAAAACTTAAAATAGAAGAAGAAGATCGGTGTCTTGCTTCCGGCAACCACAATCTTGCAGGTGGCCGAATGATGGCTAGGTTTAGTCAGAGAAAAAATGGGAGAGAAGAAGTAAATATTACGATAAATCTTTTTTTATTAATTTTTTTAAAATTTGTTTTTCTTTTTTTAACCTTAAAAACAGGGAAAACTTTCGTTGATCGTGTCTTAACCAGACACAATCCGTGTCATTGCCATGTCCTTCCTCTAAAATATATCTTGACCGTGTCGGGTCATATCGTGTCCGAGCTGTGTCCGCGTGTCCGACACGACATGATACGGAACATGCCACTTCTAGAGGTATATGTGCGTCATAGCTCACAAATGAATATTGAAATAGATAGCTCTCACTTTTATAATAGAAAGAAAACCCTACTTGGAAAATAATGAAAGCGTAGCACATGATGCTAGCTAGATCATTCAAATATAGATGATTATATTATACACAAGTACACAACAACAAACACACCATTTGTGGACATTGAAGAAACACACAAAAGAAGGGACAATAAAAGCGTAATATTTGGTGGATCACACATACTGACATGACCCCTTATTTAATTGCCACACTTTAAACAACCAAGATCCATAAGAACTTGCTCATCGGACGATCGATCTAGGCATTGAGATGATGTTCCTCGATGTTCTTGCTAACGTTAAGCACGAAATCGAGCAACTGGGTTGGATGAGGCACGTCTTCGTGAAGCTTCTCATAATCCAAAACCCACTTGACGAGATTCAGGTCGTCACCCTCGGTTGTGACATGGATGTGCAGGTAAAAACTCTTGTACTCCTCCCTTAGATCTCCTCCTACAACGTTGTATGAAATCGACTTTTTCTCAACGTCTATGTCCTCCACGATCTCCTTTGCGACACAAGCCTTCCCATCTACAAATACCCAACCATATGTTTGAACTACGTGTCTCAAGAAGTTGCATAATATTTCGTACTCAAATATATATTTTTAGTTACAGTGGAAATGAGTCTTACCGTTTATTTTTGGTAAGTAAATGAGTCTTACCGTATAAAATGTCTTTACAATATATAAAAGTGACAATCATTAAAGTCAACATGCATTTGTTTTACTACAAAATATTTATCTATTGAACAATATGTCAATGTATTTGACTGATCAACGCTCGATCACAGTCAATATTAATGTCAATTATCAAACATTATGTATGATAAACCCACCAAAAACATTATGTTTGATAAAGGTAAAAATTGACTTACTTCATCATGGGTAATAATTCTCATGATTTAACCTTAGAGAGTTATTAGAGATCGGCACATTCTATTAAAATCTCAAATGTAAACACATTTTTTAGATCGATAAAGGAATCAGAACATATATATCAGATCTATACTAGAAAGTCAGCCGAGTATATATGAAGCGTGTTATTTGTAAAGCGTAAATCATAGAGATGCTATCTTTTGATTGTTGACTTGTTAAAGTCATCAAATCTGCAGATTTAAGATTTAGCCTTACTTATACAGACACTATTTGCAGATTTACGATTAATTATTCCAAAATGGTATACAATGAAGAAATAAGAAAAGACGGCTACGTACTTAGAGTATAGTTCCAGAGGATGGTGGAGCCGGGCTTGCCGAACTCGCCCTCGTGGACTGCGCAACCTTGGATGTGGTTGGGGGAGATGGTGGCTATGTCATGAGGCTTAGTGGCGAAGAGGTCATGGAAGAGATCTCCAGATGACCTTACTTCAACTTCAGCAATTAGCTTTCCCTTAAGCCCCATTGAAAAGCAGTAGCTAGAGATGGAAGAAAATACAAGCTAAGAGTTGAGTAGAGCTTGGATTGATGCAATTCAATGTTGAAATTGCCGGTTTTATAGAAGAGTACTTAATCTATCCATGTCGGAATAAAATACATTATTTTGTAGCATATAGTTTAATAAGTCTTGTTTTTATAACACCATCGCATGATTAGTGTAATGTATGTGACCCATCAATGATGCTTACGTGATTACTTCAAATTATTATATTGGTTTTGGTCTTCATATTGAATGTTGGTTGTGAGCCTTAGTAAACCGGGTTTAAACCTCGCAGTCGGTTTTTCAACTCATTTAAATGAAGACCAACTCATGTGATTATATTGTATCTGGATTGGGCCAAAGTATACGGGCTCGATCATATACTCTTAATGGGAGTGATGAGTCGACTCGTCTAATATATATATATATATATATATATATATATATATATATATATATATATATATATATATATATATATATATATATATATATATTGATTTGATGCTTCACATAGATACACGACAGAAAGGTAAACACACAAGTGAAGAGGGAGCTTTTAGCTAGCCCTAATCGGTTCCAAGATTGGAAGAGAGACAAAGAAGGAAGAGCTCAAGATCGTGCTAATACCAGACGAAGAAGATCCTGGTTATGAAAACTTGATGCACCTTCAACGCTTTAGCAATAAGTGTTGAACAACCCTTAGATGAGGCCGAATTCCTCTAAAAGCTTCTTCTCTCTATATTCTCTTATTAGTTGTTAAAGCTTACTTGTTGAGTATATAGTTTTGTATAATCTTGTAATCTGAACTTAATCTTGAAAAACTAGTAGAATCACTTCAGGGACGAGTCTCACCCTCTTGAGACTCCAGGGACTAGAGGAAGTCGAACCCGGCCCCGTCAACAAATATGTGTTGATCTTTTTCCCATATTGTTTTACTTTTGAGTTAAGTATAGACAAGATATCTAGGTCAATCGATTAACATTAAAGGTATGTTTGATACCTACTTTTCTTATTTGTTCATTATATTTTTTTATACGCATTTGTAACCTTGAAAATGTATTATGAAATAGTTATGGCTCGTTTTGGTATTGATTTGGGAATGAAAATGATCCATTTTAATAACATGTTTTGTAAGACAAGTAATGAAAATTAAAATTATTCGAGGAAGAATGATTCAAAGTTTCTACCTCAGTCCGAACACACTCATATATTTCATTTAATCTTCACTCTCATTCGTTCCGCACATCGAATTAATGTTAAAATATTTTCATTTTTAGGGTGAGAATGCTAAATTGAGTTTAATTAATTTCATCCTTGTGGTTCGAAAGTAAAATTGGGTTTAGTTAATTACACACTTGGATTACAAAAACAAAACAAATTTTAGTTAATTTCGTATTTGGAGTCCAAAAATAAAATTGGTTCTAATCAATTTCACACCTCAGGTCTGAAACCGAAACTATTATTTATTTATTTATTTTGTTTTTTCTAAAAACCTAATTAATTCCATATCCAATCCAAAGTGAAGAACCGAGTAATTTATAAATAAAACATATGGTTCACTAGCATGATCCTAAAAGTAAAGTTTTTACATAAAACCAAAGTTTTGAGTTATTATTAAAAATATGCCAAAGCATTTTATTAAAAAAAATGTTATGTCATTTTTCATTTTTTTATTTTAATTTTTTATATCATTTTTATTTTCCGGAGTAAATCAATAACTACTTAAAGACGAAGACAACGCATTTGGGTTGAAACATCTAATAAATTTTTTTTAGCTATGAAAATGAACTAATCCAAAACCGGTGAGGAAATTCCGTATAGAGAGGAGTGAAATTTTGTTATTTTTTTTATACTATGATTTTTTTAATACTATGTGTTCATTTTATTGTGGTATCACTATTCATTTTTGTAGATTATAAAAAAAATGCTTTCATTTTTTAGGATAAAATTCATTTTTGAAAAATTATAAAAAATGAACTCGGTATTACAAAAAACTGAACTCGGTAGTACAAAAAAAAAACAAAATTTTCTCCTCTCCACAAAAAAACCTCCTCACCCGAATCAACCCCTATACATATGTTTGTTCTTGTTCACACAATGTATTTAACAGAGGGAAAATAAATAAATAATGTCTTTTATGGTGTAATAATACACCCTAAGTTTGATATTGCTTCATAATGTTGATCCCTGAATATTGATTAATTAACCACCTCACTCGTCATGAATATCATGTATTTTATTAGAATAAATCTGGGCGAGTTATACACAATTAATGAAGTAATGTGTACTATAAATCTGGACCGACTGGACGAGTAATATACCATTAATAAAGTAACGTGCACAACATTAAATTATTTAGAAAATCTCACTAACACCCCTTAATCGGATCTTGCACAAAAAAGCGATTTAATTAATTATTTTTTTAATGAAGTAATATTATCGTCGATATAGTAGTGAGTAGAGAGGACATTTTCAACTGCAACAGATGGTAATCTGATAAAGCGAGCCATAAAAACGGTTAAAACCCCGAGAACATAAGGTAGAAATCCGGGTAATATCGTGGGATGATCCGATTGCGGTTTTTGGGTGAAAAAATCCAAAACTACCACCAAACGACCCGACGTTCACCCGATAGTCATAAGAGGTTCACCCGACATTTTAATTTAAAAAACCCATAATTACTATTAACTCTATAAACTAAACACTAAATAAATATCTTGTTAATTGTATATTTATTATAATTTTTTTAAAAGTAATTTTTAGTTGATACCTTTTTTAATTTACAATGGGCTCTTTTTTTAATCTGAAGGAGAGACAATGATTTTCGCGCATCTAGTTGCGCTTTCTATAAATAAAAAGTGGGCTACATGATCAACAAACGGGGAATAGCCCCCCTTACATCATGAAATAAAAGATCAACTATGAGGTAAACCAATATACTTATACCATGTCTAAAATTAAAAGAAATACTAGCTAGATAATCCGCATTATTATTCGCCTCGCAGTAGGCATGTCGAAATTGGAAATTTCAATCTCTGGTACATGAGTACTAGACTAGAAAGCGGACGGTGACGTGAAATGGATTTATTTAAGAGAATAATTACCAATTGTGAATCCATTTTTAGGACTACATGTCGATACCCACTTTCCCAAGCTAATTTAAGTCCATAAAACGCTCCCCATAACTCAGCAATGAGAACCGAACAAAGACCTAAATTGACACCAAAATCCCATAACCACTTACAAGCATGATCATGAAAAAGACCCTCGGCTGGAGCAAACCTATAAGTTTTTCGGGAACCATAAATATTAACTTTGACATAGGGTTGAATGGGCGGCTGCCAAGTTACTTATTGTAAGACACGCTATCGCAAGGTCGTTGTTTGTACCTTTGCATTCCAAGGCCGCAAATACTCACTAGATTGTGCTCGAACATGCATAGAACGGTCACCCAACTCAAGAGTATTATCATAAATCTTAGCATTTCGTCATTAATTTTCAAGTCCACCAAAGGGCACCTACAAAAATTTCTAGGGGTATTTCGTTAATAAAAAGTTGGATATCTCGCATTTGATATTCCAAAAATAAAAAGCAAAAACTCTTCATCAAAACGGATTTGTTTTCAAAGAAAAGTGTTTCATCTATTGCATCAAGTTGCACACAAAGTTTCAAAAAGAAATGACAAACACAAAAACATAAGTGAAAAGACGTCCGGCAAACCGGTCCATCCGAAAATTCGGATTTTACAAAAAAGATCAAAAGACCGAAAGCAAGTAGTACTTGCCGAGTGAACAATCCGTCCATCTTTAGTCTCTCAATTTGCTTACATACGTTTGCAAAATATCACTTGTTCATTTGTGTGCAATTGGTTCAATTTTGTTGGATTTGCCTTACTTGCCTAACCACCAAACGACCTTCCCCAAAGTAGAACCCAATAACGCACTTGAACTTGGGTAACGTTGACTTAACTTCTCACCTTGCTCATTCGATTGCGTACAATTGTGTGTTGATTTGGAGCAATGACTAATGTTATAATGGCAAATTCTCAAGATTCTGATCCACATGAGTACAACGACCTTTGACCCAAGAAACCGCCTCGTTGTCCCTAAAAAACGCCTCCATAAGACAAGAAGTGGAAACTTTGAGGGCACAAGAAAAGTATGAAGCTTTGGCCCGAAAAAATGCCTCCTTAAAGCAAGAGTTAGAAGCTATCACGGCCCGACGACTTGCCCAACGTCTCACCCCAATGAATCCAAATGAGACCTTGGTCAATGCGTCCACGTACGATGGACAACGCAAAGACAAAGACATTAGGCGAAGTTATGGCGGATTAAGACGACGCCGATTGTCAGAGATTTTGCATGGCAAGCTTGTCATGAGGCTATTCCATGTAAGTTATGCAACGAGGGTTCGACAGTGGCTCAGCTCAGTACTACTTCAAGCATCAAAGGTGAAGAGCACACAAAAGGCGAGAACTATTAAGATTAACTGCGATGATGTAGTTTGTAGGGATGGAAGGAGTGGTGCTGGGATTATTGCTAGAATTAATCTCGGGGCGGTTCTCTTTGCAGTGGCCAAAACAGTAAGCACGTCAGAGGTTGTGGAGTGTGTTGAAGGCAATGTTATGATCTAGGCACTTCAAATGGCACGTGAAAAGGGACGAAGGAGGGTAGTATGTGAGACGGATTCACTGAGCATGGTATCAAAGGTGAAGAGCACACAAGTTTTTCGAGGCGAGGTAGGGAGAGTGTTGATGACATTGAGGAGTTTAAAGAGAGAGTTTGAATTCTGCAATTGGGCACATGTACGATGAGAGGGCAACACCAACACATTGGCTAGCACGTGTGTTCCCTTTGGTTGAACCTAATTTTGTTTTGAGCAGTGTTTTTTCTGAACTTTTGAACCAGTATTTAGCTAGGGATGATAATGATTATTTCTGTTTTTTCAATTTTTTTTTATAAATATTTAAAATTTTGAATGCACAGATAATACTAAAAGTGTATAAACCCAAAAAACCCTAACCTCCTTTGGAGAACGCGCATTGGCACGTGCCTAAAAACCCTTCGGGAATATCGCTTCCTCCCATAGAAATGCTAAAGCAAAACACAAAAAATCAAATCCAAGGTTCCGCCGCTTCCGGTTTTCTTTGTACCATCCTTCTCTTGTGTGTTAAACTTTGTCTTACAATCACAAAACCTATATATCCCTTCAATGGAGATATATAGGAAGGCATATTCCGGCGTTGGTGCTCTAGCCTCGAGATCCTTCGAACCATTACTAACAAAAAAAGAGAAAGAAGCACAAATTATGTCCCAGTCAGCGGCGAGGAAGAAGGAAGCACGTTTTTGTCCCAATCCACGGCGAGAAAAAAGAGTGTTGATTTTGGGGAGATTTGCTTTCTGAATTTCTTTTTCTTTGAAAACCTTCTGGTTTGTTTCTATCTAATTGTGGCCTTTGGCTACCTTCTTAACAACTATCGCGATTCTTCGTGATTTTTGAACAAACTCTTCTGGAATTAGAGAACGTGGCTCTGAACCTAATTGCCAGAATTGTAAAAACCCTAACCCATCGCCTTGCTCTGCAAAGGTATGAAATTGTACGCCTTTTGTTCGCAGGTGTGATTGATTGGTTGGTCAAGATCTTTGAAGAAGGTTTTTGATTTATTAGCCTGAATAATTGACAGGAGTTGTTAGCAGCTTCTCTCAACTATGAGTCAAAAATTCATAAATTGATGAAAGAAAGTATCAAGGTCTTTGGTTTTTAGTAAAGATCTTCTCTAGAATCCTTGTTGGATCTTCTTGTTTCAATATCCCTACAATTTATAGCATCAACAACTACTTTGTTTTAGAAACTATATAATGTTTAATACTTTGTTTTAGAAACTATATAATGTTTAATCCTTTTTGCAATGTGTAACGCCCCAAAAATGGAAAAACCCTACAGCGGCCCGTCAATTGTCTTTTTCCTTACTTTAGCTTGTTCATTTTTGCCCTTTCTAATCTGTATCTTATTTAGGTGATTATATATATATATATATATATATATATATATATATATATATATATATATATATATATATAAATAAAAAGATGACATAGCCTTTTTCTCTTTGTTTCCATTTTACGCACTTTGCCTCATCTTCCTCTGTGTATTCTGCTTTTCCCTTGTATAGTTCTCCAGTTCTGCATCGACGCAGTTCCTCCGCTGCAGCCAAACAACAAACATTAGCTCATATTAAGAGGCCCAAGACCCTAATGCTTCCGTTTGATTTTTAGTATGAGGTTAGTTGTATCTTCTCAGGCTGTTCATTATTCTTGGTTTAGGTTTCTTGCAGATTTGTGCTTCAGTTTTCTCAATGTATTAAAGGTTGTGCTTCAGTTTTCTCAATGTTTAGGTTTCTTGCAGATTTGTGCTTCAGTTTTCAAACTTCAACGACTTTCACAACTTGTCTCGTGAAAATATATTTTGATTGAATCCCTTAGATACCAATTTTGCTTTATACCTTTAAAGACTAGCATCTGCTTTGATTTTAACTTCATTAACACCGCCTAGGTTTCCTCTTCACTCTGTCGTAATCAAGAACATTAATATCAAGTACCTTATTGTTCGATTGTCGTTTCTGATGTTCATTAACCTATCACAACTCAATTACCTTCAGTATTTCGATTGACACTTATGTTTTAGGATCGCACTTTCGATGAAAGACCTAAAAAAATATATAAACTAAAATGTCTAAATTTCATGAAATACTTGAGAGAACATGTAAACTAAAATGTATAAATTTCATGACTGAGATTTCAACACTTTCAACCATCTTTCTTGATATCCCCGGGTTGTCACCGCAGGAGCTGCCAGAGGCGGCCGCGGGGGCGGTGACAAGCTTCTTTTAGCGCAGGTGAAACCGCTGGCTACGGCACTGGACATGAGTGCCACCGCAGGGGCGGTGACACTACTCCGCGGGGGCGGTGTGGCACCATAAACCTGTCTTCGACGCTTTACTTCAACTCCTAAGTGTTGCTAATACCTTCTTTTGTTTCATTTAGACTCTTTTATCTTGATCAAAGTATTACCAACATAATATGACTCAAAAACATAAAAAAGACTCTAAAAACTACCTAAATTGATAGTGATTCCATCACCTATCAAACTCCCTCATACTTAGACTCTTTACTCGTCCCGAGTAAACAACACATCAAACAAATCAGCACACAAGCCTCAGGAAATATGGTGTAGTAGGAAAGATGAGGAACAAAAGAGAAAAAAATTACCAAAGAAAGTGAGAAAAGAGAGAAAGAAGAAAATGTGAGAAAATCTACCATCCTTATTGCTCCAAGAGTGACCTACCCGGACATCCTCCTTGCGCAGGGACGGTTGAAGCGTGAGCCGCAGGGGCGGGAGAAGACAGGAAACGAACTCGTGACAGTTCGCTTGGTGCTTGTCCGGCGTCTGTTGGTGCTTGTCCGGCGTCTGTTGGTGCTTCCGATGGTGGTTGACAGTGGTTTTGAAGGGTGGTGAGTGATGGTGATAGATTAGGTTTAGGGTTTGTGAGAATGTGGGTTAGGGGAGAGGTGCATCCGGGTGGAGGAAAAAATGCTTGATGAAGCAGGGGCGTGGTGGCAGGTTGACGCAGGGAAGTGCGAGGAAGGCGCGGGGGCGTGGTGAGTGAGAGTGTTTTTCGTGGGAGATATGTGAGGAGGAGTGAGAGAGGTGAGTGGGATAGGTTTTAATCCCGATCCATTTTTTTTCTTTTCTGGGTGAACCCGCAGGGGCGGGGGCTTGTCACCGCGGGTGCGGTGACAAGGGAAGCGGAGACGCAGGCCCAACGCCGGGTGCGGTGCTGGAAACGTTCGTCAAGGGAAAAACCGCGGGTGCGGGGGTCTGTCACCGCGGGGGCGGTTACAACTTTGTGCTTGCGTTGGCTCAGCGCCGGGGGCGGGATGGAAGCGCAGTGTCACTGCGGGGGCGGTGAGACAGGGCCGCAGGTGCGGTTTTTCTTGACAGAATGTCAGAACCTCCTCTTCTTATTTTCTCGGGTTGCCTCCCGAGCAACGCCTTTGTTTTACGTCGTTGGCTCGACGTAAGACACCTGATCATGCCTCAATGACCTCTCCCAAATCAATTGCTTGATGTGGAGAGCTCGTTCCTTCATTTCCGTTCATGATATGAGCGTTTCTCTTCTCTCCTAGATCTTCCTTGCTCGTTTCTATTGGAAAACTTCGCATTCCGTGCTGAGTATCCTGCAAGATGAGAACAACAAGATCTTGGCTTGGGTTTAGTAGAATGGGCCCAATGGCCAATTTATCATTTTTGTTTGTTTTGTTGTGGTCATCTTACAAATCCTCTTTCGAGGCCAACTTCACATGCTTTTCCATACAAAAATTAACACTGTCATCATAGGAAGGATTTTCCATAGGCATATCATTAATGGAACACAAAGAAGGAGTATTAATGGGATTCTCAAGAGATTTAAACAAATCGAATTCAACAACCTCATCATTAAACTCCATAGTAAGTTTTCCATCAACATAGTCAATTTTTGTTCTAGCCGTTATTAGAAAAGGCCTACCTAACATGATGGTGTGCATGCTGTTTTCCATATCAATGACAAAGAATTCAGCAGGGAAGATTAGCTTATCAATTTTTATAAGAACATCTTCAATTATACCCTTGGGGTGGATATTAGATCCGTCAGCTAATTGTACTATGGCCCGTGTTTCATGCAAAGGTCCTAAGCCTAGAGATTGATGGATGGAATAAGGCAGAACATTTATAGGAGCTCCCAAATCAAGCATATCTTTTTCAAAACGAGTATCGCCTATGACACAAGGAACACTTACCATACCCGTATCGCTACGTTTTTTCGGCATTTGGGTTTGGAAAACAGCGGACACGTGCTCCTTCTCACTTCCCTTCTGTTTTCCCTTCATCTTCTGCTTCCTCTTGATGGTACAAAGTTCCTTCAAGAATCGAGCATACTTAGGCACACTTTTCACGAGTTTAAGGAGAGGAATGTTTACCTCACACTTTGAGAAGGTCTCAAAGAGTTCTTTGTCCTCTATCACTCTTCTCTCCTTGAGTGCCTCGGGGAAGGGTGCTGACGGTTTTTCAGCATAGAGGGGTGGAAAGTTAGGACGGACGTAAGCATTGCTGGCCGCAAGGGCGGAATGGCTAGGCTGCAGGGGCGGCATCCTCCATGCGCAGGGGCGGTTGAACAACAGAAGGTTGATTAATCATCCCTGGTTCTTCATTTCCCTTTATGATCCTTCCACTCCTGAGAGAAATGGCACATAAGCTCTCCTTGGGGTTGGCAACAGTCTGGGAGGGTAGGTTTCCCGAGGATTGAGCTTCGATCCTCGTAATTGCCTCCGCCATTTGCCACACTTGCTTCTCAAGATTCTTGATGCTTGACTCCGTGGTTTGGACATGAGTAGCAAAATGCTTAGTTAAAACTTGTAGCATATTTTCAGTGGATTGGGACATACCTTGGTGGGGCTGTTGTTGTTGTTGATTCTGTTGATCCCTCCATCGGTAGTTTTGTTGATCACGCCAACCCGGCATGTAATTTTGAGCATATGGGTTGTCCCGTTGGCGTTGCTGCTGTTGTCCATATCTGGCCCATGGCGTTCACCTCAGCAACGGAGTCATCTTGGACTTGTGAACACAAGTTCGTGGGGTGGAAGGGATCGGCACATACTCCACAAGCCTTCAATTGTTGTGGAGTTCCCATCAAGGTGAGCCTCTTCACCATCTCCTTTAGTTCAGCAATATCTTGCACAAGTTCCGGACGGCTGGGGTTGATGGCATGGACTCCTTTTTTGGTAGAAGATCTACCAAAGTTCCTCGTACCTTTCGCCATTTCCTGCATTTTCTCCATAGCAATTTTAGGGATGGAGTTAATAATATTACCTCCACAAGCGGCGTCCACGATCCTTCTTTCGTTGTCCAAGAGCCCGTTGTACAAGTACAACACAAGGTCTTGGGTGGAGTACCCGTGGAAGGGACAACTCGATCTCAACTTAGCAAATCTTTCTAAATACTCATAAAGAGTTTCATCCACTTCTTGCTCGATGTTGCTTATCGTCTTCTTCAAGCTGTTGGCCTTCTTGGCTGGAAAATATTTCTCCAAGAAGGCTTTGTGGAGATTCTCCCAAGTATCGATACTACCGGATGGAAGGTGGTAGTACTAATCATCCGCCCGCATCCTTGAGAGTAAAACCGAAGGCTCTCATCTTGATTTACTCTTCGGTCACGTTTTCCGGCTTCATGCTCATGCAAACGGTATGAAACTTCCCCAAGTGCTTGATGGGATCTTCTCCCCCCAGCCCATGAAAGGAAGGTAGCAAATGGATCAAGCCCGGCTTGAGCTCGAAGTTGACCCCTTCTCCAATTGCCGGTATGGTTACCGCAAAGGGGTGTTGAGTCAAATCCGGCTGCGTAAGTTGTCGGAGTGTGCGGTTCGCCATTGCTTCTTCGTTCCGGCGTTGTCTTCTTTGCCGATTGTATGTCCTCCCAATTTCCGAATCAAAAGGGGCAAATTCTAAGTTAGTAACACGGGTTTGAACCATGAAAATGGTCCAAACCAATAATCAATAAATAAATAAAAAACTGAAATTAAACTCCCTAGCAACGGCGCCAAATTTGACGAGGCTAAAAACCTATGTTCGTTGTCTTTTAGCTTTAGTCAAAGTAAAATACCTAACATACACGTAACCGATTTGTATAGTGTAAGCAAGGGTCGAACCCAAGAGAGTTTTATCGAGTTTCTATTAGATTTAAATATTGATTTGGTAACAAAAGGGGGATTTGGATTGTAGCAAAACAAGACAAAGACAATTATAAAGTTGGTGAAAATAAACTTGATTAAAGAACTACACTAGGTTGGATCTTAGCATACATATAACTTGGTTGGTTCTTTTTATAAGCATTCAATAATTGTTCTCATCTTGATCATATTTATGTATTAAGCCAACCGACATTAATACAACTTAACGAGTTCCTAGTCCGTAAACCTACAAGACCAAATAACAAGTTAGCATTCTAACAAAGATAAAGAGATACATAAAAGAGAAACAACCCGTTAATCTTATTATGTAGTTATATTCCTTTTACACTTAGATAATCACAACCCGTTCATACCTAAGAGTTTGCTACTGGATTAATGACCCGAATCCGGAACCAATTAACCTTAGCCTTTTGCATGCAATTATACAACTTGGGTGATCAAACTAAGTGGAAAATAAACATACAAACTAAGTTAAACACAAGGAATATAACACAAATATATATTGAATAAAACTTCTATTTAAAAGAACTTACAACCAACTTATATGAAGCTTCAATCCACCCAATGTAGCAAAGGAAGACATAGCACTCCATACAAAAGACAAATGAAATATAGAGATTTTTGTGGGAAAATGAGATGATTCTAACCTAAGCCAAGGGCTCTATTTATACTACAAAATGCATTAAAAAGGAGTAAAGAGACTGTGCAAACAGCCACCATTAAGAATGAATTAAAGAGGTTGTGCAAACAGCCACAATTAAGACCATAAAGCCGACGAAAACAGCCGGAGTAAAGTCCTCTGACGCTAACCCGCACCCGCGGCCAAGGGTGCCGCAGGGGCGGTTTAGGCCAAAACGTTCCATCTTCTTCGTGGCCGCGGGGCGGCTAGACATTCCCGCGGGGCGGGTCCTTCAATGCTCTTTGAACGTCTGACTCTTCAACTTCGTGGCGTTTCCGGTGAAGACCCACAGGCGCGGCCTAGAGTCACCGCAGGGGCGGTGACACTGGATCTTCGGCTTCACAAGGCCGCTGGCAAGGGCGCAGGCGAAGGCGCTGGCTGCGGCTCTCGGCGTGGGTCTTCTGGGTTGTCACCGCAGGGGCGGCCGCGGGGGCGGTGACAAGCTTCTTTCGGCGCAGGTGAAACCGCTGGTTGCGGCACTGGACATGAGTGCCACCGCAGGGGCGGTGTCACTACTCTGCGGGGGCGGTGTGGCACCAGAAACCTGTCTTCGACGCTTTACTTCAACTCCTAAGTGTTGCTAATACCTTCTTTTTTCTTCATTTAGACTCTTTTATCTGGATCAAAGTATTAGCAACATAATATGACTCAAAAACATAAAAAGGACTCTAAAAACTACCTAAATTGATAATGATTCCATCACCTATCAGGAGTCAAACAAGATCACCGGAAAAGAGACGTCGCGGCGGCCCTTGCTGCGTTGTTACCAGTTGGGCGGCACGACGTTCAAATTTTGTCCTAGTCCGCTCATGAAGCTCAATGATTTGGGCGGCTCGGTTTGCGGCGATGATGTGTTCTCCGTGCTTGAGCGGGCGGGGAGTGAATTCCAACGGGGTGTGTGGATTGAGGCCGTAGACAACTTCAAATGGGGACAATTTAGTTGCCGTGTGCCTAGACCTGTTATACGAAAACTCCACAATAGAAAGTAAGTCCTCCCACCTACATGGGTTTGTCCTAGTGGTGGCTCTAAGTAGAGCACCAAGAGTCCGATTGGTCACCTTCATTTGACCATTGGTTTGAAGGTGATAACTACTTGAAAACAACAAGTTGGTTCCAAGTTTTTCCCATTGCGTTCTCCAAAAGTGACTTACAAATTTCACGTCCCGATCACTAACGATAGAACGTGGTGTCCCATGTAAGCGCACCACATTGTCAAATAACAAGGTGGCAACTTGACTAGAATTTTAGGTGCTCTTACATGCAATGAAATGAGCCATTTTGGAGAAGCGATCGACTACCACAAAAATGGAGTCTTTGCCTCGTTTTGACATGGGCAACCCAACCACAAAGTCCATGGATAGATCCTCCCAAGATCCCGTTGGTATAGGCAAAGGAGAATACAATCCATCCAGACCTTGGCGCGACTTTGCATGATGACATGTGATGCAACCCTTGCAAAACCGTGTCACATGCATGCACGTCCAGGGCCAAAAGAAATGCTCTTGGAGAGCGGAAAAGGTCTTGGTAGCACCGAAGTGACCACGGCCCTCATGAGCTTCCTTGATCATCAAATGGCGTATAGACGAGCGCGGAATGCAAAGTTTTCCCGCTCGGAAAAGATAGCCATCGTTAATAAAGAAAGACTCGTGCTCTCGGAGGTCGAGACATTGTGGCAGAAAGTCCGTGTTTTGCGAGCTTGTCCACTACCGTGTTGATTTCCCTGAAGATGTGTGTGGTGTTTGCTTGAGAAAAGCCTGAGATGCTGGCGGAAATGTCTGAAATGATCATATCGGTCTCCAACGGGGGTTTCCAAGCGTGGTTGATTGAATTGATCAGCATCAGATTGTCTCCCTCGATCTCAATAGCCGACACTTCTAATTGTTTAGGCTTTTGTAGGCCTTCCCGCAGAGCAAACGCTTCTGCCTCTAGAACTGAATCTGCATGACATTTCCCTTTTCCATGGGCCAAACGAAGGTCGTGGTTATCACGAATAATGAAACCAAAGGCAAATTGATTTGTTGTCAAATGCTGCTTCAAAGTTTAGCTTAACGAAATTCACTTTTGGTTTTTGTCAGCTGATATTCTTGGTCTTCCTTCTTTTGTCTTTTATTTATTTTTCTCTCAGTTGTTTTCTTATTGTTTGCTTGATCCCAATCTTCAATTTGTTTTAGTGCAATTTGTTTTAGGTTTGGTGTTGGTCTTTTACTGTTGAAGATTATCTTATTTCTATCCAACCAGATGTTCCACCAAATCCTTGCCACTTGTCTAAGTTCTTGAGATGAGATTTTATCCTTAACTACTAAGAGTGTCTCATAAGTGGATTGATTATAAGTGTCGATATCCTTGAAATGGTTGATTTTTATTATTATCCAGGGTCTTATGGGTGCATTGGCACTCAAAGAAAAGATGTTTGGTGCTTTATGTATGATGATTGCAGAATACGCGTGCATGACTCCCGGGATTTTTTGTTTATCAAGATTTTCTTTGGGTGGGAGGCCATTCATAGCCATTTTCCACATAAAATTTTTGACTTTTGGTATGGTGCTCATGCCCCATATCCATGTTTTGTCTTCCGATACCCCAACTTTTCTCCTTTGGATCATGTTTATCGCATATTTGGTGGAATACCACCCGTCGTCATTTGTGGACCAATAAATTCTATCTCTTATGTCATTTGTTGGGAGGTTATACTCCTTTATCTTACTGATGATGTTTGCTTGAAGAATCCCTTCAAGTTGATCAAGGCGTTGTTCGTTCCACTTTTTATCCTAGATAAAGGCATCTACCTTATCGGATGTTCAAATTAGGGTTTGGTCAAACATTATTGTACACACGGGTTCATCCATTAACCATCGGTCTTCCCAGAACTTGATTGTGCTTCCATCCCCTACTCTCCATCGTAGGCCTTTATTAAATTATTCTTTCAATTTGGTCAATTTCTTCCATTGTCAAGATGTATTTTTTCTACACTCGTAATTTCTATAGGTTTTGCCCACAAAGATATTTCTCTTCTATAACTTTGACCCATATATTTTCTGGTTCTGCCATAAATTTCCAAAGGAGTTTCATTTGTAGTGCCTTATTCATATCCTCGGCCTTTCTTATGCCGGTACCACCTAGAGCTTTTGGTTTACATATTTTATCCAACTAATTAATGGGTGGTAGTTTGGTCCTTTATTCCAAAAGAAATTATTTAATTATTTTAATGAATAATCAAAGTTAGGCTAAATTTCAATAACAATTTTGAATTAACGAGTGTGATAAACGATTTTTATCAGTTGATGCTAAATATCAAATTACTTTTGTATAATATAGAGAATTTGAAAAAACAATTTTAAGAAAAGCTACCTAATTTTTACTTTAAGTTGTAATTATAACTTACTCAAATCTTATTTTACTAATTTTAAGTTTTATTTTAATTTTTCATATATTTGAATCTTCGTTCACAAATTCAATATACATGGACATGATTAGGATAAATAGGGTAGTTTATTTATAAGCTTAAATAAAGTAATGTGTTATATAAGAATTAAATTAAAGTCGAAATAATGAGACAGTTATTTTTTCGTAAATTATTTATGATCGTGCGAATAATTAAAGGTGAATGACTAATGTAACGTTTAATAAATATATCATTTAGTTCATGCATATATAAGATCACGGCATATTACTCAAAATATCCAATATATAAATGTACCCGCACAAGGTGCGAGTTATAAACTAGTTTTCTATACTAAATTACACTCTTCTCGGAAAAGTTTTGTTATGTTATATATTTTCTCAAAATTAAAAGCTCGTAACTAAAACAACCATTGGTCTCAATTCAATTTGTATGTGGTGGACATCAACTGTTATAAGAATATGAAAGTGTCTCAATAAGTAATTTATGTGTCTTGTGTCACTCGGTGAAACTCTTGATGTCTACCCGCATCAAACGAAAAATCATTATCGTTGGCCGTACAACCGTTATATTGGTTACTAAGACATGTTTATAAAAAAAAGATTATCTTTACCCATTTTACAAACAACCATAACAATAATTGAATTAATTGATTCTAAGTTTTTATCTCAAGCTAGGTTGTGTAATGTCATTAGCCAAGCCACATGACTACTACAAGTCATCTATCCAGACGGTAAGTGATTTCTACTATATAATACTAAAACAGAAGTGAATATTGTCACATGTCATTACTACATTAAATTCGTCACTTGTCATTTTTACATTAAGTCACCTCACATTTTTTCCACATGTCATCTTGAGGTTATGCGACCTCATTATTTCTTAAAAAAATTATACACATTAATGAAGATATTAATATGTACTATATCCTAATTTGAGATTTAGAATTATATATATTTGGAAAGACTATATTATGAAAAACGAAATTGAAATATATATTAGACAAAACTATCCTACACAAGATGGAAATTACGGAGAATCATATATTAATGCCATAATTTTATCATATTTACCGCTTATAATATTTATAAAAAAAATATTTTTATCATAACTTTTTATAAACATTTAATATTGTAATATATAAAGATGATCATATTGCTCATTTCACTCTACTAGCTTAAATTTATTTATAATTATTTTTTTTAACCTTATTATCGCAATAGATTGGATCATAAGCATAATAGATTAGTTTAAACCAAACCCGCGCATGGCACGGGAACTAAGCTAGTGATAATAATTATTAATAAGAGAAGAATGGGGTTGTGAAGACCTTTTTGTAAACTAAAAACAAAGTAGACTCTTGTTATTTTGTGAATTAAAATAAATTGAAAATCAATATGGCAATTATGAAATAGGCTTGTTATTGGAGGGTATTGAGGTAAAATAGGTTTTATATGGTAACTGCCCAAAAATAAATTTTCACAAAATAACATCCCGCATATATTGCAGATTTTGTTCTCAAACTCCCAAAACCGTACATTTTCATCTTCTTTATCCACAAACCCGGCCTAACTGGCGATTTTCATAGGTGATTTTGTCAGCTCCCGTTTCTACATCACCGGCCTCTCTGTTGCGCAGGTTCCGGCGATTCCCTACTTCATTTTTCGGTTCTCCACTTGCTCAATCCGTGTTTTAAATCCACCAAACTCCCTATGTGTTCAACTATATCGTTAATCTACTTTTTGGCTTACGAATCCGGCAAAATTACAATAGAAGCATCCATTCCGGCCACAAATCAACATTTCAGCAAGTTAGCAATTACTCTAAAATGCCAATTTCGTTTCAGATTTCTCAATTTTAGTAGTGATGAAATGTGAACAAAATTATGAGAACTAAACTTTTTCCGAAACAGAGGATATATGTTTATCTTCATATTATGTAATTTAATATAGATACAATTCGATATGTACATGTGTTGCATTTTTTACATGAACAAAATTTGTGGTTGTTATAATATTCAGTTTGTGTATTTCAAATAGTTCGGTTGTGTGTTTTGATTAATTAATAGATTGAATAAAACAAGTGATGATAATTTTGACCCTTGCATGTCAATGTATACGTTCATTTTAAGTATATTTCATTCACATTAAATGTGTTAGTGACTTGTGGTGCAATCAACATTGACATAAACAAAATGTATGTGATGGACCTTATGTATAGCAGATATGTTGACATAAACAAAATGTGTTAGTTACTTGTGATGCAGTCAACATTGACATAAACAAAATGTGTGTGATTGACCTTTTGTATAGTAGATATATTGAGATTTTCATTTATTGTGTTTCAATAGATTATTCTCATGATGCAATATGTGTGTTTGAAGTATATGTATATTCACTTGTATCTTATTATGCAGTTGATATTGATTAATAGAAAGGAATAATTGACATGACATTGTTCATTTATTTGCAGATTCAATTGTTAGAACAAAGGCAACGAGACAGAAACCCAAAAGGCTAACTATAGAAAATGAAACACTTGTTGACACCTCTCAGCATGTAAATATGTTATGTGATTTATGTAGTTAGTTTGTGTAGTGGCACAATATGGGTTGTGTGGAAATTTTCCATAATAATATATGTGTAGTAGTTTTGTTGAAATAATATATGTGCAGTAGTCGATCTAATATGTATACGGCACCATTGCACAGACATACATAAATCAGTACATACTCATATCAATATATACACAAATGTAATCACTGTTGAGTAGTACACAAATCAACATATGCACAAATCATTACACACACAAATCAATATATACACAAAAGGATTATAGTCGATCTAATATGTATACGGTACAGTTGCACAGACATACATAAATCAGTACATACCATATCAACATATACACAAATATCATCACTGCTGAGTAGTACACAAATCAACATATACCCTGGTCATTATACACACAAAGTAATATATACACAAAGGAGAAAAGTCGATCTAATATGTATACCGTACTCTTGCATACACATACATATATCAATACATATCCATATCAATATATACATAAAACGATATACACACATAGCAGTATATAAACATGTTACACAATATAGTACTTTAATACAATACACAACTCGTAAGGCACCGTACACACACATGCGTTATACAAATCACAAAGTATTCCTCAACTAACTGACATGCAATATGCAATACATACACAGTCAATTACATACACATATCAATATTAACACACTAACATTACAAAACAACACATACAAAATTCATTACATATTAACATTATAAAACTAAATCACAAAGTATTCCTCAACTAACTGACATGCAATATGCAATACATGCACAGTCAATTACATACAGATATCAATATTAACACACTAACATTACAAAACAACACATACAAAATTCATTACATATTAAAATTACAAAACTTCGTGATACACAAATAAGGTGAGGTCTCCATGAACTGTAATTTCAAATACAAAATTGTATCATCTCAAATCATTACACACACAAAGTACTAAACACAAAACGTAATTTCAACGTCAATGGAATTCCGATTTTTTTCAACGCATTCAAACCCAAAAAAAACACTATTAATTGGAACAACTGCAGAAACCTAGATTTATACATTACAACAACGCGAAAAGACGAATTGAGGAAGAAAACATTTATTATCTTATACACAAAACAAATTGCTGTTGAAATTCAGATTTGTATAGAATTTAATGGAGTCAAAACATAAGGAGTTGAAATGAAGAAGGTGAATAATATCGTTTCCTTAATTATCGATATGTAGTTTCAACTGTCTTAAACACAATTTTAATTTAGGAGAGAGAAAGATTATTTTTGTCAAAATCTTTTTGATTAACCTATTTAATCTTTTTACTAGATAATTATAGAAACTCACTTTGTTTACATATAAATTAATTAGCCTTAATGATGCACAAGTTTATAATATGAGCCCCATGACCCATTTCTTCCTAATAATAATAAGTTTATATACGGGGTTTACGCGTAGGAGCATAACGACCGATGAGGTTGTGCAATCCATGTAAGTAAAAGAGTGGTACAAGGCAAACACTAATGCCAGATTTGGTTGACGCAATTCCGCCATCACTATTGATTGTCAATCCAAAAATTAGCTCACATTGTATATTTCATATATACTGCACGATTAAGATGCTCAATGTCATTCATATTTATCTTTATATATATTGTACAAAACTATTTCATGTATAATGCACAACTAATCTGCTTCATAGTATATTTTGTTTGAGAGTATAACTATTCATTAAATGCATGCCTTTATCATGTCGTTTTTGGTGCAGAAAAACTGTCTAAATTCTTCATAGCTCACACTGGAATTACTTTTGGAGCAGAATCGAGGAGATTTGTAAAACTGGATTTTCGGAGTTCGAGGGAGTAATGATTACTCATATAAAACTGAATTTTGGAGCACTTGAAGATTGTGAAGGTTCGCAGCTTTTTCAGAAATTTGATGATCGTGGGATGGATATTTTTTGTAGGGTTAGGGTTTCACACTTTTGCAATTTTAAATTTCAAGGTTAATCTATCAAAATTAGAAATTCTGATTAATCCAAATTTGAAAGAAAAAAAAAATCATATTTGAAAATATTTTTTTAAAATTAAAATTATAAATTTTACAACTGATTAACGTTTAATATAAAATTTTCATTCACTCACTTTCTCTCTCTCTAAAATATAATATAACAACAAATTACTTAGTCTATTTATTAGTTACTTTTAAAATTTTAATTTTAACAACAAACATTAGAACTCAACTAAATAATTTATAAATTTCAACAATTTATATTTACTATGTAAAGTCCGAATTTATCCAAATTTGAAAACAAATTTTCAAATCAGAATGATAAAGTATGCCACTAGGATTCACGACTAAAACAATTTTATTTTTTTTTCTTTTTCCTAAATTATAACAAATAATTAGCTAATCTATTTATAACTAATTTTAAAATTTAATTTTAAAAACAAATTTGTTACGTAAGTTTTTTTATTTATTCAAGACTTTGGTAATTATTAATACTAAATTGAGGTGGACTCTTAAATTAGACTATCTGATGATTGACCGATTAAGATTGTGACGTTTGTTATCGAAAAGGGTTGTGCTTAAGATTAATAAGTGCTAACCTAGAAGATGGATTTGAAGCCATCAAACATGGAGTGAATAAGAAGAGAACGAAACGAGATGTATGGCGAAGCTGGGAATGGTGGAGAAGAGGCGGCAATGAAACGAGATGAAGATAAGGTAGGGGGTCTGGGGTGAATAAGAAGGGAAGTGCAAAACGGGAATAAGGTGTGAAAGAAGTGCATATCGATCTGCAACATAAGGATAAATATGAGGTAAGATTATAATTGTAAATATTCATAAAATTTGGGATTGAGATGAATTGTAAAGGTAAAATTCATTAAATTTAAAATCATAATGTAGAGTACGTATTTATGTTCATGATGATTAAGAATAGGATTACATATTTATGGAGTGGGAGATAAAAGGACGCACACCTTTACCTTGTCTAGGTAGGAGTAGGACTAAGACTAAGACTAAGGCTGAATTGAAATGATGTCCTAGATAAACATCAAGCATGTCTACTGCTCTTTAATTTCTTCCTTACTTAGACCCACTTCAAACAATATTCAACGATACATAAAATTTCCATTTCAAAGGTTACAGCTAACAATATTCAACCTAACTTATTAAAAATTTGATAAAGTCTATATTATAGTTTTTATTTTAAATTATTTTTTATAGCAAAACAAAACAATCAAACATACATTTTTAATTAATGATAAATTCTTGCTTTTTTTATATAACGAAAAGCGGTTAGGTTAAGCTACATTATAGAGGTAGTCTGATTGTCTTTTTTTTATTGTCACCTTCAATTTGAATATTTTTTTTATCTGCAGTCTGATTGTCTTTTGTAAACCATCCTTAAGAGCGAAAATAAATCCTTACTTTTTAAATTAATAATAAATTACAAAGTTAAATGTCTTTAACCTATCGATTAGTTTATTTATTACTAATAATTAATGAAATCATTATAAAAAAATTTATATATAATAAAGTAAAGCAATTTATATATAATATAGTAAAAGGTTAGAATATGATAAATTATTTTTAGTGACAAATTAACAGACCCGAAATAGCCGTTAATAAATTAGTTATTCTATCGTTTTGAAGAATTTAAAAGGATAAAAATGAATTTAGGAATTTTAAAAAGATATAAATGATTTTGTAATTTTTAACTAATACATACCCATTAAATTTGAACCTAAATTTTGTAATAATCTAGTGAACAAAATAACAAAATGCCGTAGTTTAGTGCATTAATCCGTGGCATATAACTCTTTGATAAGAGCAAAGTCATGTATCTTGGCGTCCATATAAAAAAGAAGGGCATACCGGCGAGAAAGGGCATCGGCTATCACATTCTCCTTTCCTTTCTTATGTCGAATGACATAAGGAAAGGTCTCTAAAAACTCTACCCAACTAGCATGGCGCCGACTTAGATTTGTTTGACTCTTGAGATAC
Organism: Fagopyrum tataricum; assembly: GCA_002319775.1. NCBI lineage: Eukaryota > Viridiplantae > Streptophyta > Magnoliopsida > Caryophyllales > Polygonaceae > Fagopyrum > Fagopyrum tataricum. The sequence continues at coordinate 10,280,652 of CM008283.1, read as the reverse complement.
GAAAGAGCCGCATGATCCGAATGAATCACGAACTCCTTCAGCCACAAGTAATGTTGCCATGTCTTAAGACAACGAACTAGAGCATATAGTTCCTTGTCATATGTAGGGTAGTTGAGCGAAGGACCGAAAAGTTTCTCACTAAAGTAGGCAATTGGACGAGTCTCTTGTAAGAGAACTCCTCCAATGCCCACATTCGATGCATCATACTCCACCTCGAAAGTTTTCGAAAAGTTTGGGAGTTGGAGTAATGGTGCATTACAAAGGCGGTCTTTGAGCGCATCAAACGCTCGAGCATGGGTATCACGCCACTCAAACATGACACCTTTGGTAGTAAGCTCATGTAACGGTGCCGTTACCGTGCTAAAGTCCTTGACAAAGCGTCGGTAGAAGCCCGCTTAACCGAGAAAGGCTCGGACCATGGTGACCGTAGTAGGAGTAGGCCACTCCCGAATAGCACGAACTTTTGATTCGTCTACTCGTAGTCTGACCTTAGACACGACATAGCCAAGAAAGATAGTGGTGTCCGAGCAAAAGACGCATTTTTCAAAGTTGACATACAATTGCTCTTGTCTAAGGCACTCAAGCATTTGGGGAAGGTGCCCGATGTGATCCTCCAAAGACGTACTAAACACCAAAATATCATCAAAATAAACAACGAAAAATGTACCCAAGAATCGATGCAAGACATGGTTCATGAGGCGCATGAAGGTGGACGGGGCGTTGGAGAGACCAAATGGCATGATCAACAAGCCATTCATAGAGTCCATACTTCGTTTTGAACGCCGTCTTCCACTCGTCACCTTCGGCCATCCGGATTTGGTGGTAACCGCTCTAGAGATCAATTTTGGAGAAATGGTGGCGCCATGGAGCTCATCCAACATGTCATCAAGGCGCGGAATTGGATGACGGTATTTGACGGTGATTTGATTGATGGCTCGACAATCAACACACATCTGCCATGATCCGTCTTTCTTTGGCACTAATATGACCGGGACGGCACATGGTGACAAGGATTCACGCACATGTCCCCGGTCTAGGAGCTCTTGCACTTGACATTGTAGCTCCTTCGTCTCTTCCGGACTTGCTCGGTATGCGGCACGGTTTGGCAAGGAATCACCGGGCACAAAGTCAATTTGGTGTTCAATCCCTCGGATTGGTGGCAAGCCGGGTGGTAAGTCTTTGGGCATAATATCCTGTAATTCGGACAACAACAAAGACACCTCGTGTGGCACATTATTCGGGTCATGAGAAGTAGATAAACAAAATGCGACAAGCAAGAAACATGGAAACTTGCCTTCCATGACCGGTTGCAAATCATGTCGTCGGGCTAAGAGTATCCTCGGCTCACACCGTCCTTGAATTACTGGGCCCGAAGATGACAAAGGTGCACTCGTAGGAACGATGCGGCCTTTACTACCTTTGGACTCGGTAGCATGGACAAGAGGGGTGGTGTTCCAGGATTTGGAAGTACTAGCACCTACAACATCGGGACTCCTAGGAGGGTCCGATGTTTCCGGCGCCTTAGCGGACTCATCTATAGATTGTTGCCTTTTCCGTTCCGCATAATCAACTAAAATTTCGTCCGGAGTCATAGGCGAAAGTGTGACCCGTTTTCCGTTTTATTGGAACATGTACCGGTTAAGATAACCATCATGAAACGTTCGACGATCGAATTTTCATGGTCGTCCTAATAGAACATGTGTGGCGTCCATCTTGATAAAATCACAAAGGACCTTATCAACATAGGCGCCAATAGAAAATGTCACCCAAGCTTGTTGTGTGACGGTGTCACACACCTTATCGGAAATCCATAGGAGCCCGTAAGGTGTTGGGTGGGGGGTTGTAGGCAACTTGAGTGTTTTACCACTCGTTCGTTGACAATATTGCAACAAGAACCCCGTCAACGATGAGAGAAAGACTATTATTATTGACCAAGCAACGAGAGTGGAAGAGATTCTCGAGTTGATCAATAGGATAAATTCTTTAATAGCAAAAATACGACGAGAAACAAGAGCGAATTTACCGGTTGTGCCGGGCACAAGCAAGCTCGTCGTCACATGGTTCCATTCCAAAGTGTGGATCGGCATCTTGGTCATCCTCAATGATGACATCGCCGTCTTGTTGATCCTCTTCGTCCTCGTAATATAATGGGTTGACAAACAAAAGCCGCTTGGTATTCGGACAATCATGTTGAACGTGACCAAAACCGCTACACTTGAAACACACGGGCTCCCTTGGGCGAGCCGCCGGTGAAGGTCCTTGTTGACCTCGAGCGGGAAGCGCCGGTGCCGGGTCCCCGGGGCCACGGTTTGATGCCCTCTCGTTACCCGCTTGCATATTTAATTGACCCGTCCGTTGGGCTCCTTTGGAAGCGCCAGAATCTTGAGAACTAGAATACCGAGGCGCTTCGAGTTGTTGCTTGTGAAGCTTCATGGCGGCATGGCACAATGCTCCCAAATCCTTATACGGGACAATCTCGAGCGGGCGCCTAATTGGAGCATTAAGCCGACTCATGAATTTGGTGCGAAGGGTGGAGGGGGAGGCCGAGATGCCGGCCTTAATGTGCATGTCCTCGAGTTTGGCCAAGTAAGCCACCGGAGTGAGGTTGCCTTGTTTGAATTCGGCAATTTGCAACCGCATATCATTCTTGAAGTCATCGGGCACATACTTCTTTGTCATGACATAAATCAATTGCTCAAATGTCGCAATCGGTGCCCATCCCCGCCTCTCACGGGTGATCTCATACCGGTTCCACCAAGACTTGGCATCTCCTTCAAAGTATAGAGTTGCCGCTTCAATTTTCTCATACTCCTCCTCATAATGACAATGTTTCAAGGCTCGTTTCATATCCCGCGCCCAATCAAGAAAAACACACGGATCATATTTACCATGAAAGATAGGGAATTTAACCTTACCTTCCCTACGAGCTCGGTAGGGGTCCGGGCGGGGCAGTGGAATGTAGGCATCATCGGGACGAGCTCGCCGGTGGCCGCCTCGAGGCCGTTGGTGCCCATGAACGGGTGGTTCATGCCTAGGTGGGTTTGGGGGAGACAACCATTCTTCTTCTCGGTCTTGGTTATCATAAGGGTCTTGGATGGGTGGGTGCCATGGACGGTCATGTGCCACCCGTTCCAAGTCGGAATCATCACCGGAGAACTCGTTGAAGTTGTTTTGCTCATCGTACTCATTAAAGTCAAGGGTCGTCGGTTGTTGGGTTGAACGTTGGCGACAGCGTCCGGAACAATCATTCTCACGACCATGATTGTTGGATGAGTCGGGACGGTACCGGGGCTCTTCCCGGGTTTGACGGTCGGTGCGGGGCACACTAGATGGAGGTGGAGAAGGGACATACCGTTGGTGTTGAGGCTCGTAATGCTTCTGCCGATTTTCCGTATCGACAATGCGCAAGTCATCTTGAGTCGTGTCGGGGAATTCTTCGTCCTCTTCATGGGACTCATTTCCGTCAAGAGGTAAGGGGTGTTGGCATTCAATGACGGACGCAAGCCGGGGACCGTTTGATGTTCCGGCTCCAAAAATTCTCTTGCCTTTGCGTTGTGCATCGGATGTGGAAGCATTGACCACGGTCTCAATCGGATTTGTTGGGGTGGGACGTTGGGCAAGTCGTAGGGCCTTAAGAGCTTCCAACTCTTGCTTCAAGGCAACATTTTCTCGGGTCAAGGCATCAAACTTTTGTTGTGCCTTCAAAGCTTCCAATTATTGCCTTATGGTGGCGTTTTCGACGGACAACGAAACATTTTCTTGAGCCAAAGGTTCATTGGACTCTTGTGGACCAGAATCCTGAGAAGTTTTCATTTCAACATTAGTCATTGCTTCAAATTAGCACACAATTGCAAGAAATCAAATGAGCAAGGTGACAAGTTAAGTCAACTTTACCCAAGTTCAAGTGCGTTATCGGGTTCTACTTTGGGGAAGGCCGTTTGGCGGTTAGGCAAGTAAGGCAATTCCAACAAAATTGAACAAATTACACACAAATAAACAAGTGATATTTTGCAAACGTATGTAAGAAAATGGAGAGACAAAAGATGGACAGATTGTTCAGTCGGCAAGCTTTGCTTGCTTTCGGTCTTTGAACATTTTGTAAAATCCGATTTTTCGGATGGACCGGTTTGCCGGACGTCGTTTCACTTGTGTGTTTCGCATCTTTGAAACGTTTTAAGCAACACTTTTCTTTTTTCTTTTTTTTTTTTGAATACAAATCCGTATTGATGAAGAGTTTTTGATTTTCTTGGAATATCAAAGGGGAGATATCCGAACTTTTCGTTAACAAAAATACCCCAAGAAATTTGGTGAAATTAAGTAACAGAGTAGTCGGGTTCGTTCGGTTTAGGAGAAAAAAAGACGGGTTTGATAAATGGTTTGATGGCAAACCAAATACCTCCTAATTTTATTTTATTTTTTTGTGTTTTTCGAATTGAACAAGGAAAAGAAAAAAAAAATCAAGGAAAATGGATGAACATGATGAACAACATGAAGATCATGAAGAACAAATGAAGAACATCATGAACAAAAGGCTAAATAGATTGAAGATAATAACGTACAAAAACAAGAGTAAAGAGAACTTAGCTTTGATCCCTTTGTTCTGATGCCAATTTGATGCGCCATTGGAGGTAACCAAGGATAACTCCGGATCTAGATCAAGAAAAGCTCCAACTACTCCTTGGTTCTTTGTGCAACGTTGTATCTTTTTAGATCGAAAAGGGCGGAAGCGATGAAGATGGATGGAGAAACGAAGGTTGATTCGATCTAGAGATATCGAAAAAGCCTTTTTGTGTGGATCGAAGGTTGATTCTTAAGAAGAATCCTCAAATATGTATTTCTTGGATCAAAGACGAGATTCAAGGAAGAAATTTGAGAGATAGAAGGGAGACTTGATACCCAAGCTAAATAAGAGGAAATTATTCTCAAAAACTTAGTAATATTGAACATAAAAAATAAGTGAAGCAATACATCCCTTATATAGAGGGTATTGCCTACCTATGGGCCAACGGGCCAAACAAGTACATAACGAAAAACCCAAAAAGGAGAAAACCTAAAAGATAATCAAAAGGGAATATTATATAAGGAATATCATTTTATTACATAAAAAGAAAAACATGAAAATATAGTCCGAAAATAAGCTAGCTTCTGTCATGGAGTCGGAAAGACGAGACATGCCGCTAACGAGTCTAAGTGGTGTGGACGGGACTGGTAGCCTATCTCATGGTGGTGTAGATGTCACGGGCTGAGTTTTCCCTAACTCCAAACCGTGCGGCTCTTAGCTTGTCTCGACCCCTTGTCGTGCTAAGATCAGCCTATTCCCGATGTTGACAACGAAAGAACTTAAGATTGATGGCTAAGAGAACTTTGAAGGCTTTGTGTGGGAAAGAAAGCTTTGTATTATAGGAGAGCTTTACAATGCTTGGATGAGAGCTTGGAACTTGGATGATGCAAATGAGGGGGTGGCACTCCCTATTTATAGCCCAAGGCCACCCCTCCTAGGAAGGTTCCGGATTTGGACAAGTCTTGGACAATCCGGATCCTTCTTGGCTAGAACTCCTTACAAGCTTCTCTACTTATCTAGAATATTCCGCAAGGCTCTAGCCATGCCTAGATGGTTCCGCATTTCTCTAGGGTCTTCCGGCCATGTCCGGAGACTTCTACGAGCGTCCCGAACGTTCCGGATGCTTCCGGATTGGTTGAGAAGCGCGGTCCGTGTCATCCTCCCCCACTGAATCCCGCGACGTCCTCGTCGCGTTGGCCTCGTATGCCTCGATCTTGTCCTTGAATTGCCACAAGGACTCGGCCGGTTCCCATGTCATCTCCGCCTCAGGAAGTCCCTTCCATCGCACTAAGTATTCGAGTCTTGGCCGCCGATACTTCTCGCGGACGACCCGATCTGACATGATCTCCTCGACTTCCTTGTCGAAAGAAGTCCGAACTCCCATTGGCGCCCTTTGAGCGTCTCCCCGTGCTGGGTCTTCCATGTCTTGGTGGTAAGGCTTGAGCATACTCACATGGAAGACGGGGTGTATCTTGAATTTGGACGGCAACTCGAGCTTGTAGGCGGTGCGCCCGATTCTCTTAAGAACTCTGAAAGGTCCCTCGTACCGCCGTATCAATGCCTTGTGTAGTCCGGTGTGTCGCATGATGAAGTGGAGCTTGACCATGACTAAGTCCCCAACTTGGTACTCAATGTCCCTCCTGTGTTGGTCAGCCCATTTCTTCGTCCTCTTGTTGGCTTTGACAAGGCAAGCTTGCGTCAAGTCCAACTCCTCTTGCCAACCCTTGGCAAATTTGTACGCCGCTGGTGTTGGTCCAGTGTATCCCGTTGCGATGGTACTTGGCGTACTTGGTTGGAAGCCCATGATAATCTCGAACGGACTCTTTCCCGTAGACTCGCTCCGTTGTAAATTGTATGAGAACTGAGCGACGTCCAATAACTTCGGCCAATCCTTTTGTGATGCGCTGACATAGTGCCGAAGGTAGACCTCGAGCAAGCAATTAGCCCTCTTGGTTTGTCCGTCCGTCTGAGGATGGAAGGCGGTGGTGAACTTCAAGTCTGACCCGAGCATCTTGAACAACTCTGTCCAAAACCTCCCCGTGAACCTTCCGTCTCTATCACTGATGATGGATTGTGGCAAGCCCCAGTACTTGACCACGTTCTTCATGAACAGCTTGGCCGCCTCTTCTGCGGGGCATTCCTTTGTCGCCGGTATGAAGGTTGCGTATTTTGAGATTCGGTCTACCACCACCATGATACTCCCGAATCCGTCCGTCTTGGGTAGACCAACTATGAAGTCCATGCTAACGCTTTGCCAAGGATGGTCCGGTATTGGCAAAGGTTCCAAGAGTCCCGCAGGTTGTCGTTGCTCAACCTTGTCTTGTTGGCAAACAAGACAAGTCTTGACATATATCTCGACGTCGTCCCTCATTTGCGGCCAATAATATTTTTCTTCTACAAGAGCTAAGGTACGATGCATACCTGGGTGTCCGGCCCACTTGGAGTCATGGAAATCTTTGATGACTTCACGTCTTAATCCTCCAAAGTGGGGCACATATAGCCGTTGGCCCTTGGTGAAGATCAAGTCCCGTTCGACCCAAAACCGCCTTGTTTTGCCCTCCTTGACGTATTCCCTTAGGTTCTTGGCGGTTGGGTCATGATCAAGGCCCTCCTTGATGCGGTCTTCCAAAGTCCCTATCGGTCGGCTGATGGCAGCTAACTCCGCTTTACGACTAAGAGTGTCGGCGACTAGGTTGGCTTTGCCCGGCTTGTATTCCAACTCGTAGTCGAACTCGGCAAGAAAGTCTTGCCACCTGGCTTGCTTGGGTGTTAGCTTCTTCTGGCTTTGGAAGTAGCTCGTGGCCACATTGTCTGTCTTGACCACGAATTTGGACCCTAGGAGATAATGACGCCAAGTCCTTAGGCAATGGACGATGGCCGTCATCTCCTTCTCTTGTACTGTGTAGCGCCGCTCGGTGTCATTAAGCTTTCGGCTCTCAAAAGCTATCGGATGTCCCTCTTGCATCAGGACTCCCCCTATGGCATAGTCTGATGCGTCCGTGTGTATTTCGAACGGCTTTCCATAGTCGGGCAGGGCTAGCACTGGCTCTTCGGTCATCGCCTTCTTAAGCCGATTGAACGCCTCTTGACTCTCCTTGCTCCAAGCCCAAGATATCCCCTTCTTGAGCATGTTTGTCAAGGGCGTCGTGATGTGCGAATACCCATGGATGAAGCGGCGATAATAGTTGGCTAGCCCCAAGAAAGAGCGAAGCTCGGTTACTTTAGTCGGCGGTTCCCAATCCATGATTGCCTTGATCTTGGCGGAGTCCATCCGTATGCGTCCCTTGCCGACTATGTGTCCCAAAAATGGCACCTCTTGTTGAGCGAACGAGCATTTTTCTCTCTTGACATAAAGCTCGTGCTCACGTAGTACTTGGAAGACTTGCCGTAGGTGTTCCACGTGCTCCTCTAATGTGCGGCTATAGATAACAATGTCGTCCAAGTAAACTACGACAAAGTGATCAAGGAAGGGTTGGAGTACCTTGTTCATGAGAGTGCAGAATGTTGCCGGTGCATTTGTCAAGCCGAAAGGCATGACTAAGAACTCGTATGACCCATATCTCGTGACACACGCGGTCTTCTCCTCATCTCCTTCCGCGATCCTGACTTGGTAGTATCCCGATCTTAAGTCAAGCTTGGTGAACCACCGAGATTCCCCAAGTCTATCGAACAGGTCTGCGATGAGCGGGATCGGGTACTTGTTCTTGATGGTTAGCTTATTGAGCGCGCTATAGTCGATGCACATGCGTAGGCTCCCGTCGTGCTTCCGTTGGAATAACACTGGTGCTCCATATGGTGCCTTGGACGGTCTGATGTAACCGGCTTCCAATAATTCCTTAAGTTGTCTCCTTAGCTCCTCTAGCTCCAGCGGAGACATGCGATACGGTGCTCGGGCGGGTGGTCGAGCATCGGATACGAGCTCGATCTTGTGATCCACCTCCCTCTTAGGTGGGAGCTTCTTTGGAAGTTCGGGCGGCATAACATCCTTGAAGTCTTCCAAGACATGGCAGACTTCAGCTGGTGTCGGGTCTTCCCCGGATGGTGTCTCGTCCATCTTGAGAGTTGCCAAGAATGTTGGTTCCTCCCGCTTTAGTCCCTTGGAAAGTTGAATTGCCGAGACTACCTTAGCACTTAGCCCCTTTTCCCGATATACCGGCACGATGCAACGGTGATGGGGGTCCAAGATGCATATACAGTTGGCAAATGGCACAAGGAGAGCATTGATACGATCGAGGAATGCTAAACCAATGACTAAGTCGTAGTCGTCTAGAGGGATTACCTCAATCGTGGCCTTGCCCGACCAATCTCCCAATGATAGCTCTACTCCTTGTGCTACCCCGAGTGTCGGGACCTCCTTGGAGTTCACCGTCTTGATCCATCCATGACTCTTGGTGACCTCGAGCCCCAACTTCTTTGATGTTTCCTCAGACATGAATATGTCGGAGGCCCCGGTGTCCACCAACGCGCTTACTTTAGTGCCGCCTACCATGGCGTCTACGAACATAAGTCCCCTTTTGTTGGTGAACCGCTTAGTCTTGATGGAGCTAAGCATCATGGCCCCGAGTCGCAGCTTATTGTCCTCGGACGGGTCCTCCCGTGTTATGATGGCGCTCAACTTGTTTCTTGAAGGGCAGTCGCGCATCAAGTGCTTCTCCCCGCATAGGAAGCAACTCAAGGGTTGCCTCTCGGCTGGTCTCTTGCCCTTGTCGGTCTTGGTGTACCGCTCCTTGTCTTTTGGCTTGGACGAGTCCTTGGATGAATCCTTGGATGACTCGTCGTTGTCCCGTCTTGGTGGCCTTCCCCGTCCTTGGTCTCCCCCACTTTTTCCTTTGTCACGGGAGAAGTTACTTCGGTCTTGGCTTTTGAATTCAATGAGGGAGTCCGCCTCGGTCATGGCCTCGGTAAGGGTCTGAACCTTCTGTCGGTGAAGCTCTTGTCTTACCCAAGGCTTAAGCCCGTCCATGAATTGGAAGAAGGCTTCCTTCTCGTTCATGTCTGAGATCTGCAACATTAATTCTGAGAACTCCTTCACGTACTCTCGGGCGGTCCCTCTTTGAGTGAGCCTGCGAAGCTTGGCCCGGGCTTTGTCGTCGGCATAGATGGGATAGAATTGTTTCTTGAGCTCTGCTGAGAATTCGGCCCAGGTGGTGATTGGGGTCCCTCCGGTCCTCTCGCAGGTCCTTCTACGCCACCATAATAAAGCTATATCACCGAGATATAGAGAAGCGGTACTTACCTTCTTTTCCTCGTCCGCGATCCCCGTGACGCGGAAGTATTGTTCCATGCCCCACAAGAAGTTCTCTACATCTTTGGCGGAACGACTTCCCTTGAACGTCGTTGGTTTGGGTGCGTCCACTTTCTGCAGTGGGGCAACTCCGACAAGGCCAGCCCCCATAGCTGTCTTGCATGCCGCCAACTCCCTTATGACCGTCTCCAGCTTGTCGGTCAGCGCCTCAAACTTGGCCTTGAGAACTTCATGTTCTGCGGCAAGGGTCTTGTGGGACACGTTCATGGCCCCTTGGAACTCCCCCTTGAGTTCCTCAATAGAGGACTCCATCGTGGATTCGACGTCATCAACCCGCTTGTTGGCGTCGAAGATGGAGTCCCGCATCTCGCCCACGGCCAACTCGACTTTTTCCAGCCTAGCCTCCGTGCTTGACACCACGTCCCTTGATGCATCCCTTGCGGCCTTCTTGCCTTTCTTGCTCACATCAACGACTTCCGACACACCTCCTTGGCTAGCCATCGAAACCTCCCTTTGGAACGTTGTTGGCTCTGATACCACTTGTCACGGGCTGAGTTTTCCCTAACTCCAAACCGTGCGGCTCTTAGCTTTTCTCGACCCCTTGTCGTGCTAAGATCAGCCTATTCCCGATGTTGCCAACGAAAGAACTTAAGATTGATGGCTAAGAGAACTTTGAAGGCTTTGTGTGGGAAAGAAAGCTTTGTATTATAGGAGAGCTTTACAATGCTTGGATGAGAGCTTGGAACTTGGATGATGCAAATGAGGGGGTGGCACTCCCTATTTATAGCCCAAGGCCACCCCTCCTAGGAAGGTTCCGGATTTGGACAAGTCTTGGACAATCCGGATCCTTCTTGGCTAGAACTCCTTACAAGCTTCTCTACTTATCTAGAATATTCCGCAAGGCTCTAGCCATGCCCAGATGGTTCCGCATTTCTCTAGGGTCTTCCGGCCATGTCCGGAGACTTCTACGAGCGTCCCGAACGTTCCGGATGCTTCCGGATTGGTTGAGAAGCGCGGTCCGTGTCATAGAGACACAGCATGCCAGTAATGGATCCAAATGAAGAAGTGGTGCAGGCGATGATGGAGCCGGTAGCTCGGGCGATGGCCTTGCCTCGGGAGCGTGTGAGCGGTCCATCCGAAAGAACCCTCAAAGCCTCGTCCTCACATCTACTGTCAACGTCAGAGGCACATACAAGGACGCATCAGAACCACTAAAAAAATGGTCGTATATTGATGCTCTTTCCTCTACACTTGCTAAATGATGACTTCTTTGCTGGAATTGCTTGCAAATTGGACGAATCGGAATTACAAAGTTCCTCAACTGACATCCAGGTTCAATCTAATTTCTGTATCTGCGCTTATCAACGTCCAATTACGTCGAATCACTCTTTTTAAAATTGCAAAAATTTAGGTTTAGGTATATGATTGTCTAACGCAGTTAAGGTGTTCAATAAAATGCCAACGAAAATTTTCCTCTTGCTGAACACTTTCACATATTATCACTTGCATTCCTTGATTCCTTTGTATGCAAGTCCTGATTTTTGTAATATTCAGCTACCGAGATGCAGGGACTGTATGAGCCTGATGGGTATACTGCACAGAGAATTGTTTCGGCATGTGTTGGACTTGGGGCTTTCTCTTTGGAGATGCGTGATCCTGCAGTTTGGACGGATGTGTAGCTGAATAATTTGATTGTGCAGATGTATTGCAAATGTGGGATATTCACCCTGGCTAAGCTGGTTAAAATAGGATGCCTACACGTGATGTTGAGTCTTGGAATTCATTGATTCTAGGATTTGTTGCGAATAGGGGTGTAAATTCGGCATTGGATTGTTTCAATTATATGGTAAAAAAGGATGGTTTTCAGCCCACCTCGATTACTTTTCTTGGTATATTGAAAGCATGCAAGTACAAGGGTATCGCTGACGAGGGTCTTCATTACTTCAATATGATGGTTATGTATTATAAGATCTAGCCTAAGTCAGAACACTATGAATGCGTTGTTGATATCTTCCCTCATGCTAGATTCATTGATAAAGATATGGAGCTTTTCTTTAAAAATGCACTTGAATCTGATATGGTTGCATTGAAACGTATACTTCTTAAACTCAGTGACGAGGTCAAAAGAGACAAAATTTCTTGAACAGGAAAGAGCGGCATGCTTTGAAACCATGGATAAAATGAAACCCACTTTGTTCACAAATCCCTAAAACTCAGAGGATCAATGATCTGAGAAATCTGTCGCAAATATGGTTTTTTTTTTTTTGATTAAAAGTGGAATCTGTACATTATTTCAGGCTACTCTAATTTCTATTGGTGGTTTGATTTTTTAGGTACTGTTTGGAAGACCTTATGGATATATAATGATGGTTCAATTCTACTGCAGTTGTGAGTGCGAGGTTATGTCCTGTTGCACTTGTTGTTGATGGCGTCTCATGGTCCTTTGATCTATTGGCTGTTTTTCATTACACATTTCAGTGTTCAAAAATCAGGCTCAACCGTAAGCTTTAATGTTCTCTGCATATCTCCACATTTCTTTTTTTAATTCAAATTTTATAAATTCAGAGAAAGATGTTTTTGATCTTGCACATATAAGTGATGGGCTCGGTTTGGTTCAAACCGTCAAACTGACGGTTTCTAAACCGGCGGTTTAGATTTGGGCTGGTTCACGGTTTAGGTTTGCGAAAATAAAAAACTTAAACCGCCGGTTTGAACCAGCCCAAGCCGTCAGTTTAGGTTTGGGCCGGTTCACGGTTTAGGTTTGCGAAAATAAAAAACCCAAACCGCCGGTTTGAACCAGCCCAAGCCGTCGGTTTTGAACTGACGGTTTTGATGGTAAAACTGTCATTTTAGGCTTTTTAATTATTTTTTTTGAAAAAATCATTAAAACCGACAGTTTGGTTGGTTAAACCGACAGTTTTGTTGGTTAACCGTCGGTTTTTGGCTTTTTAATTTTTTTAAAAATAAATTCATATCGACGTTAACCACCAAAACCATCGATTAAATCATCGGTTTAAACCGACAGTTTGCATCAGGACCAATTTTTCAATTTTTTTTTTTTTTTTTTAGTCAACCATGGCTAAACCAGTTAACCTAAACCGCCGGTTTTGAAGTAGCAGGTTTAGGTTTTCAAGTAGCAGGTTTTGAAGGTCAAACCTCACCGTCGGTTTAGGTTTCCAATCCATGACTACGTACAGGTTCAGGCAAAAATGCATTGTTTGGAAGGATTGGTAAAGTGCAAAGGGAGCAGCGACCTTCATCTTATTCCATTCGAAGAAGTTTCATGTTCTGTATTTTCTCACTATACAATGTAAAGATGTTTTATTTTCAATACCCTGGATTGTGATTATTATTTCATCCTTCGCTAAATCAAATCCTTAGATTCTCTTTTCAAAAAAAAAATTGAAGGATTTGATCGGATTGACGTGAGTGCGGCAAGAACTCGGGAGGATATGATGTGGCCCAAAGGTTCAATTCTAAATTTACACATGGTATGATTTGAAAAGGTATTCATCTACTTTAACTTAGTTTTCCTGTTGTTGATCCTTAGTCTCTCTTTTTCATTGGGTGATGACTGAACTGACTGTCAAAACAACAAAACCCGTTGTACATAATACATTCCACACTTCAATGTTCTTCCCTGATTGAGAACTTAAATTTATTTTATACCTGGTTAGGAAAGGATGACCCTAAATTTCAAAAAAAAATCATGGTTTAACCAAAATAAAATATCACTAAATATATCGTAGATATAGAGATCTAATTTTCAATATCTATGTTGCCTTCTTTCGTATTCACTTTGATGTACATGGGTGATTATGCTCGGCTACTGATGTTTGAACTAATAGGCAATGTAAGCCTGATTAAAGATGGTATCTACGGCACTCCTACATTAAAAGATACCCAACAATTTATTGGTTTCTTAACCCTTAAATCAGTAAAAAAAAATAAAAAAAGAAAGAAATTTAAGAAAGTCTATGGTGATCTAAGCTGGAAAAAAACTCAAACATGTCTCTTCCCATCGGTGACGGAGCCAGAAAATATTTGAAGCAGGGACTGAATTGATTAAAGAAATAACGATAAATTTAACTTAATCTAGTAATCAACTATAAATTTTCAATTCAATCAACAAATATGATAAACTTTAACCTAATTTTACGAATCAATCAACAAATTTAACCTAATCAAGTAATCAACGACTCATTTTCAATTCAATCAACAAATATCAAGAACCTTAACATAACTTTTCAATTCAATCAACAAATTTAACCTAAATTCAATCAACAAATTAAACCTAATCAACAAATACAAACCAATTAAACCTAATCAACTAAATAACTATTAATTTTTCAATCAAATTGATTTAATAACAAGTAAAACTTATAAGAAAACTAACCTTAACCTTGATTTAGAGCAACCCACACTCCAACAGGTCGAGAGTCCAAAAAGGGAGCAGCGACAGCCGACAGGCCGCAGGCGGGATGAAGCTGAGAGCTCGGATGTGTCGGGATGACGAGAGGAGGGGAGCGGCATTGCGGTCTGTGGAGGCGAGGCGGGCGGGCGAGCAAAGGAGCAGGCCGAGCGGCATTTCGAAGGCGACGGGCGGGATGAAGTTGAGGGCTCAGACGACGAGAGGAAGCGAGAAGGGAGCGGCATTGCGGAGGCGAGGCAGGCGAGCAGAGGAGCGGCACTGCAGGAGGCGAGCAGCGACGAGCAGCAGGGAGAAGCTTCAGATGAGAGGAGGCGAGGAGCGGCCATCGAAACCGAGGGAGACGACAGACGAGGCGTGCCTGGAGCGGGAGAGGAGTCTTTTTTCATTCTCATCAAAACGACGTCGTTTTAATGGAGGGTTTTTTATTTTTTTATTTTTTTTTATTTTTTATTTTTACACTACACCACACGTGTAAGTAGGGGCACGGTCTCCTCCCTTACCCCTTAAATCCGCCACTGCTTCCCATCCCATCAGATAGTCTTATATGTTTATAGTTTTTTGCTCAGCTGTAGTCTAATTATTCATTTGCATAAGTAAAATTATTGACTGCGAGACATAGCTTTGACCTTTTCTGGATTTGCTCTGACTTGTTAAGCCACTTACTATACTACTTTGCTTAAGATCAAACACAAAAACAATTGTAAAGAAGTTGGAACAAGTTCATCTCCTGCCTGGAATTCATCTTCTTTCCCAAATGCTTTTTGCTGATTATTCTCATATGGGTTTCTTTTTGACAAGTACATGGTTTTCACTACTGTTCTTGCAGAAAGATATGTTGTTGTGGCTTTGATTTGCAATTAGGTTAGGGATGGCTTACAGCTTACTTGTTGGTGACATCAGGAAGTAATATTGTTTGACTTGTAAAGTTGATGACCCTACTGGTTAGTTAAGATATTTGATGATTCCTCTTTTTCGTGAAAACATCTTTACCATGGCCAATATCAGTTGTCCTCAGGTCACTATCCCAGTTTCTCATTGTATAATACAAATAGTCTTTGTTATTTACTTACAGATTGAATGACCTTCTCTACTGATGCTATGACACTAACAATGACACATTGGCTTTTCCAAACACGATCGATCTATTAGTCTATTACCATGGATGCCTAAAGTCGATGATAACCCACAACCATGGCAACCAAGTGAATTATAAACTGAATATGATAAACCAACAACCATGGAAACAAAGTTGACTAGCTGTAATATGAATATGTAACTTAAACATTATATGCTATATTTTTTATTTTGACCTCTAAATTTTGAAGAGTTACGAAATGACTACTTATTTAGTTGATTTATCCACATTTATTAACTATACACGTACAAATTACGTAAAACACCTTTTAATAAACAAACCGTAAATTACATATTAAAAGAAATCAGTAAGAAACAAAATTACACACGTACATCATCCGATCATAATTGAGTTAGTTCAATATATCGTTCCATATTTCACCTTTAAACAATATTTTAGTTGGCATTCTTATCTTGTCGGCATTCATAAATATAAAGCAACTGCTGACAAAATTTGGGGTCCATAGATTTTACTACATTTAAATTATATGTCAAGTGGTATATATGCATGTTATCCAGCTCGGGTTGAAATGGATCGTCATGATTGGAGCCAAATTTCAACATTAGACCCTTTGTTTTACAGGAATAGTTAGCTCTTAAAAAGTAATATTTAAATATAACCATAAGCTATATTGTATGTTTAATAATACGAAAAATATAAATATAAAAACTCAGTTATGCTTCATTTTACAAACATTTAGATTTAACTTTTTAACATATAATCGATAATATTATACAATTTCTTCAAATCTAACTTTTTAAAACAATAAAAACATAGTTTAGGAGGTCTTATATATTCAAAAAAGTTTTGTCTATTTGCTGAAATCATCATTTAATAATTTTATTTTTTTTATATGTATATGTCACTATATAAATTTTTTGTCGGTAAGGAATAATTAGTATCATTTTTATAATAGTTATAACAAATATTTAAAATTAAATGTAGTAATGTTGAAAATTTTGAGAAAAGTATATCTTGTTATGAACAAATAAGTATGTATATTTTTTGTAAATTATTATGTATGGGCTCCAACACTAGTTAATTAATGGAGAGGAAAGATGGTTGAATTGGATGGCTCATCTTGCAACAATCTAATGAAAGATCTTGTATAATATAAATAAATTTTTAAAACACCTCGGAAAGAAAAAGAAAAAAAAAACTTCCATCAAAAAACAAATTGAAGAGCGGAGAAAAACTATTAAAAAAATAAGGACAACTACAAAATTAGACCTCAAACAAAGCTAATGAATTCGGGAGAAAAACATTTGATCGGCTATGTACTTAGAAATTACGGTGGGAACTTTGTTGGTGCAAATAAAAACCATCTTATTTATTTATAAATATTAATTTAAAGAGCTATTTGATAATTTTATTTTACACAAATTCATTCACAATCGAGTATACAAATTTTATAGTTAGTGAGTTATGAACTCTGTATTACAGACCCTCCCTTTTACCCTTATATCAACTAGACTAAGTGAACTTGTATATCATATGTATTGTTGTTTTTTGTAAAGTTATACATAAAATCGAATGTTAATACAAAATTTCAATTACACAATGATAACACATACCTAATATACAATGTTAAATTATGTAATTAACAAATCGGTCATTTCCCAATTACAGAAGCACAAAAGGTTCGTCGTTTACACAAGGGCGAATTACACAAACCCAATCGAGTTGCACAAACTCAATTGAGCTACACAAGTCTTAAAGTCTGTTGCCTACACAAGGTCGTGTTATACAAGTTCATGCTCAATCGAGTTACACAAGCCCAAAAGTCCGTCGTATATCAATGAAATGTTTGAGACATTTCCAGTAATTATAAACTTATCAATAACCTGTAGTTATTCAATCCAAGGCATTTGATGCACTTTCAAAAACTTGGGCGGTTCTTGTAAATATAACTTTGACAGTATTTTGTAATTATCCAATCGGAGGCATATTTAAAGATTCCAAAAGTACGGGCCATTAAACACAAATATAAAAGGTGGGAAAAATCTGTAATATTCCCAAATATCCAGCCAATTAGGGTATCTCAACCTTATTTGCTGTGGTTCCAAGTAATTAGGATTGACCGATTGAGATAAGAAGCATTCGTGGGAGCTCTCAACGGTGGCCAGAGCCGGCGAAGCTCGGAGGCGGTGGAGAATGCGAGGGTTTCGATTGGTGGTGGCGGGCGGCGTTGGTTCGACTACGAGAGAAGACAAAGATCCGGTGGTGTGAGTCGAAGAAGAAGATCCCACGTTGGTTCAGGCGGCGGTGTGAGTCGAAGAAGACGAAAATCCGGCGGTGTTAGTCTAAGACAAAGATCCGGTGTTGGTTCAGGCGGCTTCTGACTTATGGATCACAATGGTCTAAGTGAAACAACCCAAGACGAGATCAGGTCAATGCGGCTTTTTGCTTCTGGTTCCCAACTACTTCTGGTTCGCAACGGTCTGAGCGAATTGGCGACGACTTTTGGCTCGAGGTTGTCTTCCGCACCGACAACAGCGAGATGGAGGCAACAATTACTAGTGTGAGATGGAGGCAACAAACACAACACGGTGACGAATGCGAAACTCCTCTTCTTCGTAGAAGGTTGACGGTGCAAATCGAGTAGTGGACGACGATTACAAGTTGATTTTAACGGCATCAGGGCGGATAAGCTCTTAGGTTTGGCGGATATGGGTGGCTAGGGTTTCGTGTAACCAATTCTGAATCGTAAATGCATAATTTATAGGATTTTTATTTTAACTTTCCTCTCGAATTCCGTTTTTACCCCTTTTATTAATTATGTTTAGAATTAAATTTTTTTTTAGAAAAATAGATGGACCTAATTTGTATTATTAATACAAAAGCTTTTTCTTCTCTATTTTAAATGTGATTCGCATACTCTAAATTTGTTGGAGTTGCCTTGAAAGGTCGAGATCTTTTAGATAACTCTACGTTGGATCTTCGGTTGGCGAAATCCATGCTATGCATATTTCATGTAAATTAATTGTGTGGTTGACTATATAACAAATACTGGACATCCAACCACACCCCCATAACAGTTTTTGTGGATAAGAAACTTCGCGTTCTCATCAATCCACAAGAATGCTTTCTGTTGGACTATCACTAGAACGTAAGATAATCCAACCGCTTTGCTTTAAAAATAATAAATTCATCATATATTTATAATATAAATTTATTTTGTTTGTTCTAAACTATTCCTTAGCAACAATAATGAATTTATACGTATACAATGGAAATTTGAATTGTCCGATTTTAAAAGCGGGTGAAAACCCAAAATTTGAATTTGGTTTTGGGGTGGATGATGGTGAAGCCTTTTTTTATAAAGGAAGCGGTTCGATGAACTAGACGACACACCGTCTAATGGATCGAAAGGCCGAACAAATCGGCAGACGGACTAACCGTCATAGGGGACTAGATCATAAGAAAGCAAAAAAAACATTAAAAGAGAACTTCAAACACAACGAGCCGATCAAGGAGGAGCACCAAAGGAAGCACAAGGCAATGTAAGGAAGAAACCGAGAACGAGTTTGTAGAAGTAGTGCAGAATACAACTCCCTGGGACCACCGGTGGAAACTTCAGATTTGGACTCTCCTCAAGAGCCTTCAGATTTCGATCACCTATCCTCGACTCCTTATCACTAACAAATACAACATTTCTTCCGGACGAAGCACACAAGATCAAGACGTACCCCGTACCGGACAACGTCAAACATAAAAACTCTAATGATGAACAATTTATGTTTGTTTTCGAGAACACACTGTAAATGAACAATAATACTTTTGTTCTACAGTCGGAATTGATCAACTAAAAAAGTTGAATTTCCAAGCTTAGTAGTTCTTACTTTTTTTTATTTTTAAAATACATAAAGTCCCTTTCTTTTTTTTTTTAATTAGAAATATAAAATCCTTGGATAACCGTACAAATTGGACTAGTGTAAATTGTAAACCAATTCAATGAATCAAACATTGAATTTGACTATGGGCCATTAGGCCCAAATGATTAATTTTTGTTTAGTCGGAAGCAATTGATAAAATTTGGTGAGTGAGACTTGAGAGGCTTATGACAGAGGGCAGCGATAACCCTACTCAGACCCGCCACCAGATCAAAAATAGACAAGCAGGAAAGATGAGAAATCAGCCGACGACGTCGCCGTTTGATCCAGAATGAATCAAATTGTTCTTTTTTCCCTTTCACAAGGTTAAAAAATATCTTGTCCGATAGCAAAAGAAGGACATGGAAGATTCGAACAAGTCACCCCAAGGCTTCATAGAGGAAGTGGTGAACGATTATAGGCCATAATCTGGAAATGAGGAAAGAAGGGCCTCCAGATCATGGTCGGGATTGGTTATGAAGAATCATTAATGAAAGAGAAGGAAAGGGATGAACTCACTTCCCATACGCCTCCTTTGGAAGGCATCGAAACTGAGTGTAATTAACGCCTGTAAGGGATTAGATATGGAATAAAACTTTGATCTAGGTCAGAGATATTAAGTGGAGGCGGTGTTTGCTCTCTCCAAAGAGAGTGTCTACCACTTGTCTTCAGATTCAAGAGAAGAAAGTACGATTGTTTTGGGGCCTGTTTCGTCCTTTGAATTAGTGGTGTACAACCGAAATGGTGGTATAGTGGAAGATGGTAGGAGAAGATCGATGAAGCTTTGGTGGTAGCAAAATTTGGGTATTTTGGGGGTTGTCACTCACACAGAGTTTTTCCAGAAGCATAGACGATTGTTACTTGTCGGTGGCTATAAACCAGCTATGATTTTGCCCCATTTTGATATGAAGGAGGGGTTTCCTCTTTATGAACAGTAGAGAGGGTTTTTGCCTCTTCTTTTCTCTCTTGTTTGTTTTGTACTCAAAAATGTCATAATTTTAAATCGGCATGTTTATCCTTTGTTATTTAACTTTTCCTGTTATAGTGTTTTTCTTTTCTTTTTGAATGATGGTGAAGCCTTGATCCTTAACTAGTTGGATATCCAAAAACTTTTATCCGAATCACATAAATGATGCAATAATTATTCATTGATGTAGATATTACCCATTTGAGCCACACCTAAGACATTCATATATCATCAGAATTTGATTTTATCCGGATTGGAATAAAGTGGATAACATAATTAAGGATTTTGCCGGAGCTGATAATTGTATTGTGACTTGTGAGATTAGATTATTTTCTCCCACGCCTATTATAGTCGATGAAGGATTTGCCACCGGTTCATCTCTTCTTCCTAAACCTACTTCTGTTACGCTCCTACAACTATTGACTAGTGCAAATCATCCGTTTCATTACATGTCCCTAACTTCGTATTCAAATTATCTTATTGGTTCACTCCATTCTAAAATTATAAATTATTTTATTTAATTGAATTTTGTTTTCATTTTAAATTTATGGTGAGCCAATTAAAAAAATAGGATACAAAATTGAGACATATAATACAACACTCTAACAAGCAAAAGAGGCGTTTACCTTTTTTTTTTTAAATGGAAAGCGGTGAGGTTGGTCTACCTTCTAGAGGTAGTCCAACGTAAAGCATACTTGCGGATGAGAACACGAAGTTCGGGATCTTCAGAAATATTGGCGTTGGTGGTCGAGATTCCCATAAGGGTAAGCCGGTCAGCAACACAATTGATTTCTCTGAAAACATGCCTAATACGGACTTCGTCAAAGTAACGAAGGTCCAATCTAGAGTCATATATAATCATCTTGACCTCCCACGAACAAATCCGCACACCTTGGAGTGCCTTTATGCTACACATATTATCACCTTCGATTTTGATCTTTTTAATATTTAGTATGATAGTCTCTTGTAAGCCGGATTTAATAGCAAAAGTTTCTGCTTTTATAACTGAGTTGAAATTATTTTTTTTCTCCGTCAAGACTAACAACATCCCATTGTGATTTTGAATCACAAATCCAACCGATACTCCACCATATAGTTGCGATGTACGCAAATAAAGTTTTTAATTTTGGGTTGGGTATCTAGTTTCCAAATACATTTACATGAATAATTTGGTTGGATATTAGATTCCTCCTCATGTATATCGGAAGCCGATTTAGTAAAAAGCCAACCATTTTTACTACATCTCAAGTATAATGTGTCCTGAATTTCGTTTATGGGAATGATTAATTTCTTTATCTTTTCCCTATTTTCCGGGTTAATGACATTTTGTAGTTCGTTATCAATTTTGTTGGTATCCCAATTTCTTGAGTCGTTAATGAAGTGGTTAACTTTGATATTGGTGTCAATTTGGTCGGTATATTGGATCATTTTTATAAGAGGCGTCGTAGTTCTCCAATTGGCATGCCAAAAGTTAATGATTTTCCCATTTCCGATCTACCATATGATACTTTTTTTTGAAATCGGATTTAAATGTGATGAGGTTGTTCCATTGCCACGAAGAAATACCTTTCTTTTGGTAATGACGAATATTATGATTTTTTTAAGTATTTTTCATTGATGATTTTAACTCAAATGTTGTTTGATTCTGCTGAAATTTTCCTGAAGAGGTTCCTTCGTAGAGATTTATTTGTGGTTACCAATTTTCATAATAAGCCCGCTATTCTTTTTTGACTTACAAATTTCGTCCCAACTTATGATAGGTCTATGTTGGTCTCCTTTATTCCAGAAGAATTGGTGTATAGGTTTTATCAAGGTCTTCCAACTTATAACTTGGGAGCATAAAACTTTATATGGTAAATGTCGGTTTAGTTGCCAAATTATGTTTTATGGGAGTGTTCATGTCTTCTTGTGATAAAGAGTTTGCTTTCCATTTTAGAAGTTTTTGTTTTGCTTTGAGATTAATGTCACCAAATGTCACTTTTGTCACTCTTCTATTTATGATTGAGCATCCAAGATATTTGTCGAGGGTTGTGGTATGACACATATTTATCACATTTTTAATTGATTAATATTATAATCATCGGTGTTTCTTGTTGTTTGAAAAACTGATTTTTGAAAATTAATTTTCTATCCCGAAAAAGAATAGTTCATTTTCAAAAATTTGCTTTACTCTTTGACAAGAATCTACATTTGCCTTAGCATATGATCATATCATCAACAAATGATAAGAACGGGATAGGTGTTGCTTGTCTACATACAAAGAATCCGATGCGGTTATCGTAATCGTTTTCGGAGAATTATCATTCTTGGTTAAAAGCTCAAAATAATGAGTTTTTCTTCTCATGTAAAGGCCGCCATGTTTTCTTCTTCTTCCCTCGTACTTATTTTTTATATTTTGATATTTAAGTTCTATTTATGACAAATTTAATCTCTCAGGTTCAAAAAATTTGTTTACTGTACAATATGAATAGGTATGACGATATGGAGTCACATTGTCTGAGTTTTTTTTCAGGAAGAAAAATTGATCGGTTGGTCCGTTGTTAACGAGAATAGAAAAAGAGATTGTGAAAATACACTCTTTAATTTATCCAACGAACTTATCATTGAAACTAAAATTTTTTTAGAATATAAATGATGAATTCCCAGTTGACTTGGTCATATGTTTTTTCCATATCGAGTTTAACTATTTTGAATATGACACATTTTTAGGTTCTTTTTAGAAAAAAAAAATTGTTAAAGCTTGTCATAGGATTAGGTTATTAACCCATTAAATAAATGTTTTATTTATTATATAGTACTTATAAATATAGGAATTAATTTTGATAAAGGACAATGGTAGTAAGTAAATTATATAATCTTAATAATATTATCTAATTAACATTCTAATAATTTATTCAATTTTATTATTTATATATTTTATGGAAATAGTTATATGATATGGATTCATATCATTGATTACATGAATAATCTCGATCTTTAGGGTTTGTTGATTACGGTCTCACCATATTCAATGGGTGCCTGAAAATCCATCCCGTAAAAACGGATGAAACCGTTAATAGGCGGGTAAAACTCGGATAATGGTTTAATAGATGATGGGGCGGGTAGGATATGGTGATTTTGGTGACCTACTTAGGACTCATCACCGCACTTGTACCTACCCTCATAACCCATTTTAATATAAATATAATCCTTGGTTGTCTTTATGACCTTGTAGCCGCTATCAATTTTGAAGTTTAAAGAATCTTTAAGTGTAAATATATTTTTGTTTCAAACACATTCTTCAATTTAGGATTTGAAATAAATACTTGTTTTTTTTTTTGATAATTTTTTTTCTAATCTAAAGAGAACGAGTCATATTGAGCGTTTCAACTTTGAGATCCTAACGAGAGTTTTTTTTTTCCTTCAAAAATGCTAATAGATGTCCATTATATATAATTAATTATTTACATCGAGTTAGAGGGTAGACGGGCAACAAGCTACGCCGTCAACTCTTTCTGAATAGCACAACCGATTCTCTAAAAACAACATTTGAAGACCTAGGAGACATAACATTACCGTGTAAGACCCGTTGCACCCTCTTAAGAACCTCAACAACATTGAGGGCAAGAAAACCAAAAGTGTCAAAAGTGAACGAAAGAAACACGTGTTGTTTTTTGACACAAGCCCTCTCATGTTTAGCCACCTTAGTAGAAGCTGCATTAAGTGTCGCCTTACCCATATATCACAACAGGCCCGTTGCCTAGACTAACTAGTGGGCAAACCCCTGTCACATTAAGCGCCGCCTTACAATGAACAACATGCTTCCCAAACACATCTAAATGCTTTCAACAGTTGGGCATATGACAAGTCTCATTAATCGGATAGAGTTGAATCATTAGGCGATATTTCAGGACTGAACGATACTCAACCTGAGACATACACTGCCCAAGCCCATCAATGGGTATGACAAGAAGGAAATCTTGGTTATGCACTGATTGAAGACCCTTAAAAAGCACTTTCTGTCTCGGGGTCAAATCGAAGGTAACTTCCATCTCCTGTACAATCTTACTGAAAAGAGCACTCACCAAAGCTCCACAAAACAGAGACTGAGCACTGACAATAAAAACAAAGAGATCGAAATCAGGAATAGAAGCCTGAAGATTGCACAAAACTCCACAAAACTCAGAGCCTGTATCCACAACTTCACTTTCCAACAAATTGTGAGCCTGAAGGTCCCAAGACTGAGCCCTAGAGGCCACAAAATCAAAAGAAGAAGCCTCCATAGTAGAGTAAAGCCCCAAACCCCAAAACCGAAGAGGCAAAGAAGCAAGCCGCCATTGAAGATCCCCAAAGAAAGAGCCTCCACACACCACAATATCCTCTACCAATCCACGGAGCCAATCATCAAAATAAGTTGTTGCACTCCCAATGATCCGGATGACAAGTCCTCGAGCCAAAATACATCTTAGAAACATCCATATAAGAACGAAGAAGGAGAAGCTAGCTCACTATACGGGTCTCTCAACTGTGGAAGAAGATGCATCAACTCAACGGCCTTAACCGCTCTCTTCATGACAAACTCTCTAATAAACCCGACGTCTCTACTCACTACCCCACCCAATAACTTAACTTCCAACGCCGGCCTTGTAATGTCTTGTGAGAATAGTCCATCTCTAAGTTTCGACCCATCGCACGAAGGCCAAATGAGCTCAATTTTGCGAACATTCAACTCGAGCCCTAAACCTGGACCAAACAGTCGAATCATATCAAGAGCTCTAGCCACCTCCATAGACCGACCAATAATCGTCCCATCATCTAGATACCAAGCGTGAAGGAGATGCTTGCAACTGTCCTTGTTCCTATAGTTTCATTCCAACCATGTTAGGAGTTAATATTTAAACCCGGATTAGATCATAAATTTAATTTTAACTTATATAATTTCACTTTATTTAAATTTTTGGTTAAATATTAGCTCAAAAAGTAGAGTAAATTACACAAAACCACCTCTTATTTATCTCATTTTTCACTTAACCACCTCTTTTTTTTTTCCATTTAACCACCTTTTATTTATAAAATGATAAAAGTAGACCACCTGATGCCTTTCCGTCCAATTTCTGTCAAGTATTCGTTTGGTAGGGTCTATTTATGTTTTTTTTATTATGATATTTTTCTTTTGGTCATCCTTCCTAGCTCTTTCCCACTTCGATAGTTTGATCTTTCTACCCCGTTGCCGAAAACCTCGCTCGTTCCCACCTCCCTAGCAACGGCGACGGCTGAGGATCGATGTGTACGATTCCCAACTAAGGACCCAAACAAATCCTATCAATGTCTGATTATTTTCTATATAAATCTCCTCTACACTAGTTTTTTTGTTCCACATACCCAAGTTAACATTAAAAATACATCCTTTGTAATTTTTCATAAATTCATATAGGATCTCAACGGAAACCAAAATTCTTCGGAATAAATTTGAATTGGTGCCGCCGCCGCTAACACATGTTGATATCGCTGAGGGAGGTGGAACAAGGGTTCCGGAGTTAGTGTAGAAAGAAGAGTCGGGGGATGTTGATATCGCTAAGTAGGTGGAACAAGGGTTTCGGAGTTAATGTAGAAAGAACAGTCGGAAGAGTATAAGAGGTGATTTTGTGTAAAAATAAGTTAACTTTCTACCGAAAAAACTTTATTCACTTGGATAGACAGGTGAGGGTGACGAAAGCTAATGTCAGACGAGGAGTAGGATGAAAATTATAGCCGACGAATGGAGTGTTGAAAGTGTCACCTATACCCATTGATGGACATACCAACCGTTCTTTACTTCTAATAATTTCTTTTTTATTAAATACAAACTATCCTAAAATCTGAGTTCTGTAGGGTCAATCAAACTCTGTCACGGGTATGCACGACTTTATGTCACCTGTCCCACCTGATGCAGCGACATAATTTTATTTCATTTTATAATTTCAAATGGATACAGTGGTTGATATTTATGGCTGATTTAATAATCCCTTCTTACATCCACCCATTAATAACAAATCAATCAATCACATCTTCCTATAAGTCATATCATTCTATCCATTTACCCATATAAATATTCATAAATACTCACTCCCACCTTTATATCCATGGTGAGATTATGAAAAGTTATTTAATATTTTTCAACAAACTAATTAAAATTAAGAATTAAAAATGAATATTGAAATAAATGAATATTGAAATACAATCTACCATACGCCTCAATGTCCTTTCAAATGGATACAGTGGTTGACATTTATGGATGATCGTGTTCTGCTTGATATATGGTTAGATAAAATCTACCATACGCCTCAATGTCCTTTTTTTGTATTCATCTGAAACTCATTTAAGAAGTTATTTTGCTGTCAAAATGAATATTGAAATAAATGCTTTTATTATACAGAAGAAGAGTACACACACCATTTTTGACATTCAAGAAACACACATAAGAAGACAATAAAAGCATCCATAAAATATATATTTGGTAGATCACACATACATATATATATGATATATAACATGATCCCTTATTTAAGCGTCACACGTTAAAGCAGCAGCCAAGATCCATAAGAACTTGTTCAACGGTTGATCGATCTAGGAATTGAGATGATGTTCCTCGATGTTCTTGCTAACGTTGAGCACGAAATCGAGCAACTGGGTTGGATGAGGTACGTCTTCGTGAAGCTTCTCGTAATCCAAAACCCACTTGACCAGATTCAGGTCGCCACCCTCGGTTGTGACATGGATGTGCAGGTGAAAACTCTTGTACTCCTCCCTTAGATCTCCTCCTATAACGTTGTATGAAATCGACTTTTTCTCGACGTCTATGTCCTCCACGATCTCCTTTGCGACACAAGCCTTCCCATCTACAAATACACAATCCTATGTATGAATCAAGTGTCTCAAGAAGTTGCAAAATATTCCATATACTCACACTTCTATTCACATACACGCGTGTGTGTATATATATATATATATAGATGAACAAGTTATACCGACAGTAGTTGCAGATTTACGACTAATTATTCCAAAAATGGTAGATATATAGTGAAGAAGTAATGAAAAGACGGTTACATACTTAGAGTATAGTTCCAGAGGATGGTGGAGCCTGGCTTTCCGAACTCGCCCTCGTGGACGGCGCAGCCTTGGATGTGATTGGGGGAGATGGTGGCGATGTCATGAGGCTTGGTGGCGAAGAGGTCGTGGAAGAGATCTCCAGATGACCTTACTTCAACTTCTGCAATTAGCTTTCCCTTGAGCCCCATTGATAAGCAGTAGCTAGACTAGGAAGAAAATACAAGAGTTGAGAGTAGAGCTTGGATTGATGCAATTCCAATGTTGAAATTTCCGGTTTTATAGAAGAGTAATTCATCCCTGTCGAAATAAAATACATTATTCTGCAGCATTTGTTCAATAATTTTTGCTTTATCCTACCATTTTTTTATTATTTTATTTTATTATTTTATTAGTTTATTATTTTTTGCTTTTACACTGTATAAGGATTAAAGGTATGTTTAGGTGATGTCTATTATTCTTCAGTACGTACTATTTTAAATTAATATTGTTAATATGCATTTTCTATTTTTTACAAAGTGCATTATGGACTTGTTTAGTATATATTAATTCCAAGATATCGGTAACAAAATTGAAAATAATAAATTCTAGTACTCATATTTTATAAGGATTGAGACGAGGAATAAAATGATTAGTAACAAATTTGATTAGTAGATAAAATGAGTTATGAGTTATATATTCCGATACTTAGTCTATTACAACATCGTATCTATTGATATGTTTGAATGTGATCCTTTGCATGGGACCTGAGGGAGAGGGTGCATCCTCTGAAGCCGGAACAGGGTTTGAACCTTCTAATTTAACCTAGTTTGATACCTTAACGCCAAGTATTATCTTTTGAATTTCGTTACTTTACATATAAATTAAGTGTTTTACATATCTCCGAATCATCATATAAAACTTCTCGTTAAAATCCCCTTTAAGTGGATGTTGCCAATATTTGGTAAATCAATGTAAATATATGTTGTTGTTTTTTTATATTTGGTAAATATTCGTTCTATCTTATATTTTGCCCAACAACATCAAGCACAATACCTCATATTAGAAAATAAATTACTTAATTTGCAATGTCAATATAATTTTTCAAGTCACCCTGTTCTCGAAGCGCCAGTCAGGGGGATCGAGAGGGACGAAGTTCTGCTCCTCTAAATTTCCGGGAGTGACGTTGTCCCGGATACACGGATCTCGCTGTTTGGCCTAATCTAATACTTATACTACAATATATATTTTTAAATAAAATTTAACTCTATTTTTTTCAACTTATAACTTGAAACTCCTCAATATAATATATTTAAACGATCATAACTAATATTAAAAGGCAACTATAAAATTCATGTGTTGTTTTAATTTCTATAGCTGAATATTTATTATTTCCGTATTCCCACAACAAATAATTTGGCCTTTCTCAGTTTGTAAACTACCAAATCGTTATAAAATGTTCAATCAATCACCTAATCTCTCAACAAAAAGGAAAATTTGATATCTTTAATTCAGAATTTGAAAAACATAAAACTACAAACGAATTTCCAATTCTTTTTCATTTTTGTATGGTGTAAGTGTGTAACAAATTAACAATCCAATCACGCCCTAAAATTTTTTTTGAAAGGGCCCCGATTTTTATTTTGCATCATAATTTTGATTATTGATTAATTAATCATCTCCTTCGTCTTGATCTCGTGTATTTTACGTTTAATTCAGTACCACACCCATTTCTATATCTAGTCAATTTGGATAAGATCATGTGTTAAACAATCGACTAAATCACGTTAATATTTTAATTAAAATTGTATATTGATATAATATAAATTATCATTTATCTTTTGATCATGAATTAAAGGTTAATAAACTACGTACACTTTTGTACTTTAAAACTTAAGAGTATCACACTCATTCCTACCTACACAAAATATATTTCGAAAAATATGAGGATAACATTTCAATTAAAATGTATATTATACGCGTAAATATGTACATGATTATGCTAACCTATATTAATTTGGTTTTTGATTATATGAGGATAACACCCTCGTGAAATTTCTAAATACGTGAAATCACGATGATCAAATGCATCTATGTATAATAGTATAATACTAAAAAAGAAGTTAATTATGCCACTTGTCGTTCCCACGTTAAACCACCTCGGATTTTGCCACATGATATCCTACATTAAGCCACATAATATTTTGACACATATCGTCTTTATGTTGCACCACCTCCTTTTTACTTATTTTATTTTATTTTATTTATGAAGGCGATCGTTATAAAGTTAATTCCATTTGAAAAACAAGATTGATCTTATGTTATTTTGTATCAATTATAACTATATATACGTTTTTATCAACTTATATAATTTTCTTTATATGACTACCATTTTAATTACCACATGTCATCTCAATATTCTAGAATAGGATTTTACTTTTTTTTCACTTAATCGATAAGAGTATTATATATAAACTAATCTTATTAATACTATGGAGATAATTTTAATATTTTGTACCAAATTAATTAACTACATAGGATTAAAGAATTTTAATCAAATTATTAATAAATTAATTTATTTATTTATATGTCTAACAAAAGCTTATCAACTAATTATTATGCAATAATATATATCTAAGCAAATAACAACTTAGATAAACATATTTGATGCACTCCAACTTACAATTTATAAATTATTTTATAATATCGTATAATTTTTACAAATCCCATGCAAGCCATATGTATAAGCTAGTGACAAACTACGTGTTGTGTTTTTTACTTGTGTATTAGTCTCAAATACATGTTTTGGAACCTAAATCCTAAATCATAAAATTAAAATTATATGATAATATCACTTTTTCTTAAATCGTAATCTAAATGATAGTAAGATATAATTATTTTATACCACAGTAGTTTGTACCACGAGTCTCGATCCTACCTGAACGAACGAAATATAATATATACACGGTATACCTTTACTTTGGTAAATTTATTTTTTTTAAAAATAAAATGGAGTTCTATATTTCTTTTTCCTTGTTTTTTTTTATATTTATATAGTTAAACACAATAACAATTTTGTATTTTATGGCCTAATTTTATTTTTTAATCCAAGTTAATGTTTTATCAAACTCCGGAAAGTTAAACAGGATGGAGACAAAGAGTTTTACGGGAAAACCGATACAAAAAATTAAATAGGAAAAATTAAAAGGGTATGGGGATTTCCCGATGGGGAAAAATATCCGACAGGGACGGAGACGAGGATGAGGTGGAGAACCCATACAAATATAAATGGGAAAAATTAAATGGCGACGGGATTTTTCGATGGAATGAATATCCAACGAGGATGGGGATGGAGACAATTTTCAATACCCGAAAATATATGAGAATGAGAATGGGGACATTATGCTAAACGGAGACGGGGATGAATAAGGTACTCCCCGGTCCAAATCCGACCCATTGACAGTTTGACACCCCAAATTCCCACAGCACATAAATCGTCCTTTCCCGCTTTGTAAACTACCTAATCCTTATAAAATGTTCAATCAATCCCCTAATCTCTCAACAAAAAGGAAAATTTAATATCTTTAATTCAGAATTTAAAAAACATAAAACTACAAGCGTATTTCTAATTCTTTTTCTTTTTTTTTTATGGTGTAACAATCCAATCACACCCTAAGTTTTTTTTGAAAGGGCCCCGTGTTTTATTTTGCATCACAATTTTAATTATTGATTAATTAATCATCTCCTTCGTCTTGATATCGTGTATTCAACATTTAATTACTTTGTCAATTGTCATATCATTAAATTATTAGAAAATGTCAATAACAACACTTAATTCCGATCTGATTTTTTAATTGTGCTACTACAACACAATCATAAAAATCATATCACAGGTAAGTGGTGTATGTGAGATTTTCGTAGAGAAGCTCCCTCTCTATCTCATTTATTTTTGGCTATTGATAGTATACTCTTTGCAAGAGCAAACATTCAAGATGTAGCGATTATTAATGATATAATCATGCACTACAAGAGCGGATTGGGACGAAAAAATAACTATACATAGTGGAGGTCTTGTTCAACAAAAATGTGTTGGAGATTTGGGCTAAGTCTTCATTGTAACCATTGAGCTTGTCTCGAGACAAGGTGCAATGAGTTGTTCACATGTGTGTCACTATGGTCTGGGTTGCGGGAGGCAAGCCAAGTGACCGGCACTAAGAGCAACTAGTATTGTAAGGGGAGTCGAATCGAAGCAAGGTGATCTACGACAAGGTCAACCTGTGCCAGATTTTACAAGGCCGATACTTGGGGCTTTTTAGCCACGGTTTCTCGGCACACCTTTGGTTCTTAAGCCTTATATTGGCTAAAGAACATGTGGTTAAAAATTGGGAGCAATCCAAGCTCAAATGCTTAGTGAATGTCAATGAAGCAGCTAGTGAGCTTCTTTATGAGCTACACTAGCTTGAGCTAAGATATTGAGTATTTGCGGATCTTGGAGCTTACCCTAGCTATGTGAAAGTGAATAAAGCTCATTGGAAGTGTTTGGACCAAGAAAAATATGCTAGCTCTAAGCTAGCTCCGGGGAGCGGTTTTGGGCTCCTTGTTTGGGCCTCAGGCCTCGGGCCTTTCTAGGGTTTCAAGGCCCATCATCCAAGCAACTTCCATGTAACTTCCTTAACCGCTTTTAACCGCTTTTAACCGCTTTTTGGTGGTTATAACTTCCCAAAAACGTTGGCCCCTATGCCTATATAAGGAGAGCCATTTGCACTTGATGATTGATTCGTTTTTGCAACAAATAAGCTTTTAGTTCCATTGTATTGACATTGGATAGGCCTTCTTATAGCTTGTTTACAAAACTCGAAAGACCAGTATAGTTCCTTTGTATTGACAAAGGATAGGCATCCATCTTAGATTGGTTTTGTATTGACGAAACCTAGGAATACCCTTTCTTTACAAAGTAAGACAAGTAAGTCATTTACTTAGTCTTTGTAACGTGTAACGTTTTATCCCACTAAGGTATTTGGATATTCCCGGTGTAGGGGAAGATACACTTAGAAGGAAAATTCTTTTATGAATGACTCATTACATAATCCAAGTCAATGTTTTAAACATATAACAATCGGTTTATAAGACTTGCAATTGAACTTAATTTATATTAGAGTTTCGTCTACTCCTTTCGGAGATTACAAACTCTTGGTTGGGTTTTGTCTACTCCTTTGTGGAGATTACAAACCTTTGTTAATAATTTGATTTCACTTCAAGATAATTATATATATGTATATATATATTAATTTGATTGGCAATTGGGAGAACCGTCTACTCACTTAAGTGAGACTACGGCCCTTTGGTCTAAAACCGGACACCGAAATCCAACAATCTTCTAAGTGTATTTATTGTTTTTTGTTTATTGTTTTGTAGATTTGGATTGGTCAATAATGAGTAAGACGTTAATGACGGAAATGACTTCTCGCTTTGGGAAGTTGGATAAGTTTGAGGGTGTGGACTTTAGGAGGTGGCAAAAGAAAATGCACTTCCTCTTGACTACACTGAAAGTTGCTTATGTCCTCACGACACCTAGACCGGCCGA
This sequence comes from Fagopyrum tataricum, assembly GCA_002319775.1. Lineage (NCBI taxonomy): Eukaryota > Viridiplantae > Streptophyta > Magnoliopsida > Caryophyllales > Polygonaceae > Fagopyrum > Fagopyrum tataricum. The sequence goes on along the minus strand of CM008283.1, from coordinate 10,247,812 downwards.
GCCGTTTGATGATATGGTGGAGGAAATATCGGTTGTCCGACAAAGGAGCAAATGGGATAATGATGACTACATATGTCGTGGTCATATTCTCAATGGCATGAGTGATGCATTGTTTGACGTCTACCAAAGTGTAGAGTCATCAACATTGTTGTGGGATCAACTCGAGTCTAAATATATGGCGGAAGATGCATCATCTCGCAAATTCTTAGTCTCGGATTTTAACTCGTACAAAATGGTGGACTCAAGGCCGGTAATGGAACAATATAATGAATTGCTCCGGATTCTTGGGAGGTTCACTCAACATGCCATGCATATGGATGAGGCCATTGCGGTTTCGTCTATAATGGATAAGCTCCCCCCTTCATGGAAGGACTTCCGCCATGTGCTAAAGCACAAGAAGGAAGAACTCACGTTGGTGGAACTTGGGTCTCACCTTCAAATTGAACAAGGCCTTAGGGCACAAGAGGGTGGAATCAAGAAGGATGATAAAACTTCTACTTCCCACGAGGCCAACATGATGGATGGCAAGGGCAAAAGGAAGAGGTTCAAAGGAAAGGACATGGACAAGGGAAAGAAGTCCAAGAAGTCCAAGAAGGATAATATTGACAAGAAACCGAAAGGTGCTTGTTGGAAGTGTGGCAAGACTGGCCACTTCAAGCGGGATTGTAAGGCTAAGGTCGATGGATCCAAGGGTGGAGGTCAAAGTGACCAAAACCCCCCAAACCAAGGTAACTCTCTTATGAGTCTTGATTCTAACTTTGATATAAATTCTGATTTGAATTATGTGTCATTGACTATTGAATGTTTGTCCATGCAGGATGATGACCTTGGATGGTGGGTGGACTCGGGTGCAACAACTCACGTTTGCAAAGATCGGCGTTGGTTCAAGACGTACACCGTCGCTAACGATGGAGCACTCATACATATGGGAAATGAGTCTACCACCCCTGTTCTAGGAAGAGGGCGGGTTGATCTATACTTCACATGTGGCAAGACACTAGTCTTGTCAAATGTTCTACATGCACCGGCCATTAGAAAGAATGTGGTTTCCGGTGGTGTACTTAATAGGCTTGGCTTCAAACAAGTCATAGAAGCCGACCGCTATGTATTATCTAGGAGAGGCACATTTGTAGGCTTTGGCCATTGGAACAACAATATGTTTCTTCTCTCTTTATGTAATAAACTTTCTAATATTAATAATAATAAGAATAGTTTATTTACATTGTCATCTTTCAATTGTGATTTTGTTAAATGGCATGCACGACTTGGACATGTTCACTTTAAACGTATGAATGACATGACTAAGGATGGTATTTTACCTAAACTTGACTTACCAAAAGATAAGTGTAAAACGTGCATGTTGACCAAAATAACAAGACTTCCATTTCCTAGAATTGAAAGAGAACAATCTATGCTCGGCTTAGTCCACTCGGATCTAGGTGACTTGCACTCTACTCCTTCATTAGGAAAGAAGAAGTATTACGTAACATTCATAGATGATTACTCTAGGTATTGTTATGTATATCTACTCTTTGCAAAGAGTGATGCCTTAGACAAATTCTATGTATTTAAGAATGAATCTGAGTTACAACAAGGTACCTTAATAAAAAGACTACGCACGGATCGTGGTGGTGAATTTATGGATAAGGAATACTTTGAGAGTGTCGGGATCATACATGAGACCACGGCACCTTACACACCACAATCAAATGGTATGGCCGAACGAAAGAATCGAGTGCTTAAAGAGATGGTCAATGCGATGCTCTCTTACTCGGGTCTTAAGAACTCGTTTTGGGGTGAAGCTATGCTCACGGCAAACTACTTGCTTAATCGTGTCCCAAACAAAAGAAGCAAGAAGACTCCTTATGAATTATGGTTCAAAAGGAAGCCAAACCTACACTACTTGCGAGTGTGGGGATGTCGAGCCATAGTTAGGCTAAATGACAATAAACGAAAGACTTTAGGTGAAAGAGGTGTTGAGTGTGTGTTCATTGGCTATGCCGAACACTCAAAAGCTTATAGGTTCTATGTGATAGAACCGAATGACTTCATCTCGGTTAATACCGTTATAGAGTCTAGGGATGCCATCTTTGATGAAGATCGTTTCACCTCGGCTCCTAGGCCTAGGGAAGTGATCAACATGACCTTAGATGAGGAACACCCAAACAAACGTCGTAGGATTCAAGTTGAATCATGGCAAGCCTCACATGGGCTTGACTCGGCGGAGATTGCTCCTTTGAGCACTATTTTGTCCCAAAAATCAATTTTCCAAGTGTTCTTGGTTGAAGGATCAAGGGATAATGAAATGGATCGTCACTCTTACTTTCATATAGATGAGGATCCAAAGACATTTGAGGAGGCCATGAAGTCTCAAGATATTGCCTTTTGGAAGGAAGCAATCCAAGAGGAGATGGACTCCATTGTGGGCAACCACACATGGGAGTTGGTCAACCTTCCTTCCGGTTGCAAACCTTTGGGGTGCAAATGGATCTTCAAGAGGAAGATGAAAATTGACGGTTCAATTGACAAGTTTAAAGCACGCTTGGTCATCCAAGGCTTTAGACAAAGGGAAGGTGTTGATTACTTTGACACATACGCTCCGGTGGCTAGGATTACAACCATTAGGTTATTAATAGCTATGGCGGCTATACACAATCTAGTGATTCACCAAATGGATGTCAAGACGGCATTCCTTAATGGTGATCTAGATGAGGAAGTGTATATGAGACAACCCGAAGGATTTGTCTTGAAAGGACAAGAACACAAAGTGTGTCGCTTGGTCAAATCATTGTATGGACTAAAGCAAGCTCCAAAACAATGGCATCAAAAATTTGATGATGTCGTATTGTCAAATGGATTTAAGATAAATCAAGCTGACAAGTGTGTCTATAGTAAGTTTGATCATACCGGTCAAGGTGTGATCATATGCTTATACGTTGATGACATGTTAATCTTTGGAACAAACCAAAGACAAGTAGACCTCACCAAGGATTTCTTGTCTACTAAGTTTTCAATGAAAGACCTAGGTGAGGCGGATGTGATTCTAGGCATAAGAATCAAACGTGATGCTAAAGGCTTAAGCCTCACGCAATCACACTACATTGAGAAGGTTGTCAAACGCTTCCAATGTGATACGAGTACAAATGTTAGTACTCCTATGGACTCAAGTGAGAAGTTGATGCCTAACCAAGGATCGGCCGTTTCTCAACTTGAGTATGCACAAGTAATAGGATGTTGTATGTATGCAATGACTAGCACTAGGCCAGATATTGCTTTTGCTATTGGTAAATTGAGTAGGTACACGAGTTGTCCTAGCTCACAACATTGGAAGGCACTAAGGCGTGTGCTTAGGTACCTCAAGGGAACCATGGGTTTTGGCATCCTGTATACTAAGTATCCTTCGGTGATAGAAGGCTACTCAGATGCGTCATGGATCACTAATTTAGAGGATCACTCGTCCACAACTGGATGGGTTTTCTTGCTAGGTGGTGGTGCCATTTCGTGGGCTTCAAAGAAGCAAACGTGCATCACAACCTCGACCATGGAGTCCGAGTTTGTGGCACTTGCCGCTGCCAGCAAGGAAGCTGAATGGCTAAGGAATTTGGTTCTAGAAATTCCTCTATGGCCAAAACCGGTTTCTCCTATCTCAATTCATTGTGATAGTGCAGCTACGTTGGTAAAGCTTATAGTCAAACGTACAATGGAAAATCAAGGACATCTTGGTGTGAGACATAGCTCAGTTAGAGAGCTCATAACTCACGGTATAATATCGGTCGATTTTGTGAGAACACACAATAATCTAGCCGATCATTTAACCAAGAGCTTGGCTAGGGATTTAGTTTCAAAAGTCAGCCAAGGGGATGGGGGTTAATGACCTAAACTAAAAACGACTTGTCGTGGGACACCCAATTCGCATATGGCTTGATGCCTTATCCGAATTCAATGAGGCAAGCCCATTCCAAGAAGTTGTGAGCATAAAATGTCCATCCAAGGGTAATGCTCTATGCCTATATAATATGTATAGTTTGAAATAAGCAATTTCTTAACAACTCTTTTGAAAATTGCAATTATAGGTGCAAGATCATAAGAGAGTTGGCTACGTGAACGTGAAGTGTCAAGGCTTCTTCAAGGGAGTGTATGGTCGACTCGCCTTTATGTTCATTAGAGGATTAGGACACAATAGCCTTTAAATGTGTTATTTATTTGTAAGGGAAATGTAAATTTCGTGTATGTTGCCTTCATGTACTTAGACAAGTTAAGTGGTTCAATCCATTGGGACACCACGATTCTTTAGTGCAGAATGTGTAATTATACTAATTCAATAAATTCAATCGAAAGAAATTTATGATTATGCGAATATTTTGTTTGGATGTATGTCTATAAAAAGTTTCTTGACTTTGCTCAAATGGGGGAGGAATGTTGGAGATTTGGGCTAAGTCTTCATTGTAACCATTGAGCTTGTCTCGAGACAAGGTGCAATGAGTTGTTCACATGTGTGTCACTATGGTCTGGGTTGCGGGAGGCAAGCCAAGTGACCGGCACTAAGAGCAACTAGTATTGTAAGGGGAGTCGAATCGAAGCAAGGTGATCTACGACAAGGTCAACCTGTGCCAGATTTTACAAGGCCGATACTTGGGGCTTTTTAGCCACGGTTTCTCGGCACACCTTTGGTTCTTAAGCCTTATATTGGCTAAAGAACATGTGGTTAAAAATTGGGAGCAATCCAAGCTCAAATGCTTAGTGAATGTCAATGAAGCAGCTAGTGAGCTTCTTTATGAGCTACACTAGCTTGAGCTAAGATATTGAGTATTTGCGGATCTTGGAGCTTACCCTAGCTATGTGAAAGTGAATAAAGCTCATTGGAAGTGTTTGGACCAAGAAAATATGCTAGCTCTAAGCTAGCTCCGGGGAGCGGTTTTGGGCTCCTTGTTTGGGCCTCAGGCCTCGGGCCTTTCTAGGGTTTCAAGGCCCATCATCCAAGCAACTTCCATGTAACTTCCTTAACCGCTTTTAACCGCTTTTAACCGCTTTTTGGTGGTTATAACTTCCCAAAAACGTTGGCCCCTATGCCTATATAAGGAGAGCCATTTGCACTTGATGATTGATTCGTTTTTGCAACAAATAAGCTTTTAGTTCCATTGTATTGACATTGGATAGGCCTTCTTATAGCTTGTTTGCAAAACTCGAAAGACCAGTATAGTTCCTTTGTATTGACAAAGGATAGGCATCCATCTTAGATTGGTTTTGTATTGACGAAACCTAGGAATACCCTTTCTTTACAAAGTAAGACAAGTAAGTCATTTACTTAGTCTTTGTAACGTGTAACGTTTTATCCCACTAAGGTATTTGGATATTCCCGGTGTAGGGGAAGATACACTTAGAAGGAAAATTCTTTTATGAATGACTCATTACATAATCCAAGTCAATGTTTTAAACATATAACAATCGGTTTATAAGACTTGCAATTGAACTTAATTTATATTAGAGTTTCGTCTACTCCTTTCGGAGATTACAAACTCTTGGTTGGGTTTTGTCTACTCCTTTGTGGAGATTACAAACCTTTGTTAATAATTTGATTTCACTTCAAGATAATTATATATATGTATATATATATTAATTTGATTGGCAATTGGGAGAACCGTCTACTCACTTAAGTGAGACTACGGCCCTTTGGTCTAAAACCGGACACCGAAATCCAACAAAATGTACATGTTATTACAACTACTCATTTGGCGGGAATTATGAGAATTAAACGCGTCAGCAAGCATAGTAAATATTTCGGCCTCCCTACGGTCCTAAGTCATTTAAAGAGAGCGACTTTTGAAGCCATTGAGTATCGTATTGCAAAGAATCTTCAAGGATGAAAAGAAGTCAAAGAACAATTGTTGTCAAAGGCCGTTGTCCAAAGCATTTTAACGTTGACAACATATACGATGAGTTTATTCAAAATCCCAAAGGGAATTCTTCAGGATATCCACGCCATGATGGTTAAGTTTTGTCCAGTTGAGATCTCCTGTAACCTCCTGTAATAGTGATACATGTATCCCTAACATGTAATTGGCTGAGGCTAAATGAATAAGAATTAAAATTTTACTGCTTTACGAGAAAAATGCTTTGGACAACGGCCTTTAACAACAAAGAATCTGCAAGATACACTGAAAATCCTGCTAGTTTCTCGGGATGGTTTTTGGAGACTTAAATGTTTTCAATGACACGTTACTTGCCAAACAAGGTTGGGGAATCTTAATGAATGAACAATTTCTTATTCATAAAGTGTACAAATCTTGCTACTTTCCAAGCTCTACGTTCCTGCATTCTAGCCTTGGAAATAACCCGAGTTTTTTCCTGGAGGAGCATATGGGCAGCAAAGTCTCTCTTAGGTGAAGGATTCGGATGGAGAATTGGGGATGGAAGGGACACAATGGTGTGGTGTGAGTCTTGAATTGTTGATAGTAAAGGAAAGAATTTGCGAAGATCACATGAAAGGCTAATATGGATATATCATTGAGAGTACGTGTGTGATCTATTCTGTAATGGTGAGGCTCGGTGGAACGTGGATATGCTCAGGAATACTTTGGGAGGTATTGATGCTGGATTGGTACTGTGTATGCCGTTGAGTGACAGAAGACCCAGTGATACTAAACTCTTTAGCTGATGCTCTAGCCATGGCTACTCCATTGTATGGATGTGAGGAGGTGTTTGATGGTTGTTTGCCTACTGTTGTAAGACAATTGGCTTCTTTTAATTCTAATTATTATTAGTACCTTCAAATTATTTTTTTTGCGATCTTACAAAAAAGATTTATTAAATCATATATGATTTAAAAAGGCATATTATCGTTGATATAATATCAAGTTGGAATAGAATTACACAAAATTCCTTCCAAACTAAAGATATAAAATATTTAAAAAAAACTAGAGTTGAAATTAAAAATAGAATTCAATGATATGAGAAAAAAATAATAATATAGTATTTACACCTTATGTAATGCCCGGAATTTTTAATCCGAAAATCAGTTGAGTTACCGGATTCTTATCGATCAAACCGAAACTAACCGAGTTAATTAGCTTTTGTTTCCGGCCCACTTCATTCATTATATCCTTGTGTGAGCAACATAGCTGGCCCATTTTCCTCCTCTCTTCTCCTTCTTGGGCCGAGAAACCTACCAACCTGGTGCCTTCTTTTTCACTCTTTTGGGCCCATTTATTTTCATTCTTATTTATGGAGCTGCCGGCCCAATTTTCCTCCACTTCCAAGCCGGCCCAACTCCTATCTCACGGCTTCTTCTCTGGGCCACAACCTACTAGTCCAACGTAACCATGCCACGGCCTTCTTCTTTCTCCTTCTAGCCAATGAGAACTGACCTGCTATCTTCTCCCCCAATCAACCTTGTCTTCGTCATGAAGATCCGTTTGTCACGCAATCCCAACAAAACCGGAAACTCCCTCTCTCTTCTAACCTTCTGCACTCCATTTTCGGAACTGATAGATTTCGTTGGGTCAGATATGACGTGGGGTCCATCGCACGTCCGAGCGCATATGCGCGTTGGGCCCAAGCCCAACACATAAGCCCGATGAGGTTCCATCCTAAAACCAATTGACAATAGAAGGAGTAGTCCACCAACCTTATATACTAGACTTATTATCCCAATATTGTCGATGTGGGAACCATAATCCTCCACACGCCCCCTCAAGTGCAACCGTCTGGCTTGGTTGACACTTGACGAAATGCCTTAAGGCCGGCTAGCCCAACCGGACGGACTATGATTGTCCATGTCCGCAATTTGAGTCTTAAGGCCGACAAGCCAATAAGCCAGAACCTGCTCTGATATCATGATAGATTTCGTTGGGTCAGATATGACGTGGGGGTCCATCGCACGTCCGAACGCATATGCGTGTTGGGCCCAAGCCCAGCACATAAGCCCGATGAGGTTCCATCCTAAAACCAATTGGCAATAGGAGAAGTAGCCCACCAACCTTATATACTAGACATGTTATCCCAATATTGTCGATGTGGGAACCATAATCCTCCACAGGAACCGTTGGTTTCATCACGAACCAAGGACAATGGCACACCAAGACACCTCCTTCTCCGGCCACAGTTGTCGAGCATCGGGAAACCTTGTTGGCAAGCAATCGACGCTCTCGTCCTCGTCTGTAGGCAGCACTTGGTCGAGCCATCTCCTCCACTCTCTTCTCCTCCTCCGGCGGCCAAGCTGGGCAAGCAACTCTCTCTCCGGACTCATTCTTTCTCGGCTTTCTCCTGCTACCTTGTAAGTAGACGTGGGTACCGATATTCATGTAGTGGAGTACTAAGTAGGTCATCGGGACCTCCTAGATTATTCCATTCGAGCCACCGGAGGACGTGCCAACAAACAAGGGTGAGCCATCGTCGTGATCGGGGTCTGCAGTGGAACAGGCGAGATAGTCTTCTTCCTCCCCTCTGTTTTGCGAATTCACATAAAATGATGGTAGTAGGAGAATTGTTGGCCACGGGTTTCAAACTTCGGATCATAAGTTAGAAGGAATTTTTCAAATTTGTGCTCCCAGCAAGGCTCGAACATGGGACGTTGGAGTCTCAGTTTAATTCCATGTTTTGGTGGACAAGGAGAATCGAACTTAGCACCTGTAACCTATGTATTATATTTCTAGGAAATCTGGGTAGTACATCCAACGTTGGGAACATGTTTAACTATGTACATGATTATGCTAATTTTATGGATAGGAGTTTTTGAGTTTTGATCTTCCTAGATAGGAGTAGACATGGCATAGTACGTTTAAGATTTTTCTCGGATTTTTGGGGAATTAGTAGAAGGGTTTTATTGTAGGCTAAAGTAGGGCACTTGATCGATTTCCGAAAGAAGTTTTATTAAGGTTTTGGAGAAAGAATGTAAGTTGGAGCAAATCCTCAAACCCGATAATATTTAGAGGATTACAAATGTTATTGAGCTATAGTGAAAGACTTTTAACCGCTTTGGACACTTTTTGAAATTTCAAGAAAAGTTAGGGGTGTTTTGATAATTTTCATAAAAGTTAGGATTTCTTATTCAACCTCATAGGTAATTTAGAACCCTTTTAGAAGCTTCATACATGATAGAATTATGTTGGTATTAAGACATCTTTTGTCTTGATCAGGTTGTTGACCCAGTCTTGTGCTTGACACTCAAGTATAACTCTAGGATTTCGTTACTCTATATTGTAGCTTTTCTCTTTGCCTCCATTTTCTTATTTGTTGTCTTTCTTTTTTATTGAATAGGTATGAGAGCTTTGCGCAGATCAAAAAGTTCATAGGAAGGAACAATTTCAGTGTATGGATTTAGATGTGAGCGTTGCTAAAACAACATGGCTTTTGGGGTAATAGGAGGCCTTGACAAACGCGGGCAAGCCCGTCCACCCGCGAAAATGGGCTGGTATGACGCATAAGGTCGGACCGACCTGCCAAGCCCACCCGACGGGTACGGACAAGTTTGTTTGCCCGTCCAGGTCGCTAAGCCCGGCCCGAAAGCCGATTTTATTTATTATTTAAATTTAATTATGTAAAATATATATGCGAATAGTAGGAATCGAATCCGATACCTCATAATATCAAATGTTCACGTTCATTGAGCTACTTTGAATTATGTGTTATAATTTTATTTATTTTATATTTAATATGTATAATTTAAAATATATATATATATATATATATATATATATATATATATATATATATATATATATATATATATATATAAACGGAGTCAATCCAACTCACACCAACGTAGTTGAAACGATAGTTCATAAAAATGAAAGCCCAAAACCCCTATTCTGCTCCTGAGAACGCGCTCCTACACGCGCTAGAAAATCCTTCTGAGCATCCACCACCACCAAGAAAAAACCCTAATCCCGCAGTCACCTTGCTCCTCTCGCCACCCCAAGAAACCCTCAACCCTAGATCATGTAACCACTGGCTATGGCCTTTCCGATCTATGAGAACCCTTCCTTCCCATGGAAGGACAAACACCAAAACGGAACTTCACTGGCGTCTCCGGCTCCCTATCTACGGTTCCCTGCACCTCAAGAGAACTAGGAAAAAACCGAAAAAAAGCGAACGGTATGGATGCTTGTTGGTGGTATTGCATGTATTCGCTACCTTTGTGGTTGCGAGGGAAGATCGAGATTGTACCACCATCAATAGGATACAACGAGTTCCTCTGTCATGGAAACTTCAAGATTTCAACAACCGAAAACCCTCTTGGAAGCGTCGACGATTTCCCTCGAAGGAAGGTTGGAAACAAGTGAAAGATAAAAGTGAAGGTCCAGATCGACCAAATCAATCACTAACCTCGTGGAGGAGCAGATCCCAAACCTCTAATCTCTACCCAAAATCAACCAAATCAATCACTCAATCCCCACAACAAGCTATTCTACAACAAGGAGAGAAGTCTATCGGTGTATTCTACGCCCGATTAGCAAACGATTCAATGACAAAACCGATAAAGATAAAAAGTGTAGGTCCAGATCTGGAAGGTGAGGCAGAGATGGAGGAAAAGGAGAGCGAGATGGAAGCCAAGATGGGATCGATTGGGACTTAGAGGTCTAAGAAGAAGGAAAAACATCAGGGCTAGACCGGGCTCTAGTTGCCGGTTGAAGCAAATCTCGACATCGACATGCCAAAGACAGAAAGTTGGCATTACAGAAGGAGAGGTTAAAGGGAGAAGATGGCTTGCTAAAAGATACTTACATAAGAGACGATGGCAGGAAAGGCTGAAAATTTCAAGGATGACGGTGAAGAACTTGAACCGGCTTATCACTAGAAAAGGTACATCGAATAAATTACTGAACAACTATACTTCTCTTCCAGACCATTTACAGAGATCTTTGTATGCTTGCAATGCTTTTTGTGGTATCTGCTGTGATATATCTGACCGTAGACTAGTAAAAAACATAGAACCCATTAGGATAGAGATAGTGTCCAGAAATTATCGCTATAAAACTAAGTCTAACCACATTGAACAACCTGCATCTTCATCACTTGCTCAAGATATCTCTAATCTCACCTCTCAAAAATCACTTAAGTGCTCAGATGAACAACCCTAAGGAGTCCTTCAAGGACAAAGTGTGTTCCGCCACACGTATTGAACAACTGAACAACGAGAAATCAACTGCTGGCTCTCCCCAGGCTTCTGCCAACCTCAGCAAACAAGTACCTTAGAGCCCAGTGAAAATAAAGGTAACATCTTTACATATACAGTACTAGAAAACCACACTTTCGTGCCTTTGTTATTATCTCTAATAGGGTATGATTTTTTGAATAACTTAACAACATTCTCAATATTAAATATCAATATTAACAGTGACTACTATTGTGCCCTTTCTGTAATTCGTTTGCTAAGTGTGATGACACCTTCTGAATCTTTTTGGAACAATATAGTGTTGTTGGTTGCTATCTCTGTGATGTGCAGGCCATGTCGAAAAAGATGTAATCTGCATCAAGGTGAGCTGCTAAGAACAAATGCAGGTTTCAAGAATAAGGTGCAGAACACATGGCTCAAGATCAAAAGGAAAGTGAACAAGCCTTTATTTGATACAGACTCTGAATCCATAAATTTGAACCTTTGGCTTCATGTAGACGGCTTATGTAATTCTTTAAAACTTGTACCTAGGATGTCTAGTTTACAAACACTGTTGTGTTTAATTAAGTTATCCATAGCTAAGATGAGAGACTTTTATGATCTTATAATGATCAGGGAAGACATGTATGCATTTTCCAGGCATGAACCGAGAAAGAACACAAAGGAATGCTATGATCTTATCCTCAAAAAACATTCAGGAACAATTGAGAATTTTCGAACAAAATTAAGAACAACAGGCAGTTGAATAAATGGTTAAGGAAGTGTACGACCAAGAGCGACAATCTAGATGGTCATTTTGAACAAACATGGCTTCGTACAAAGGAAAAACAGATTTCTAAACCAAAAGCTACTTCGGTTGGGTTTCGAACCTCTCGAGTATTTCATACTTCAATATGTAATAATGTTAGCATTTCTCATAACATCTCGAACAGTATAAACCGTTACAACTCATCGAGCTCGGATACAAGCGGAATTCTTACTATTGACCAAGGAAAAAGCCTTGGTACAAACCAGACATGGAGTACCAAAATACAAATTAATACTGAACGAATGGATCATAAAGCAAACATAAAGGTAGGACTAGGGGGAAGACTACCACCCAAAAAACGAGGTAAGAATAAATGAAAATAGCATTTTGGAATTGTAGGAATTGTAGGGGAATGCGAAAGAATTTTTTTTGGATCAATCTTAATATGATATGCAAAAACGAGGGTATACAGGTTATAATCCTCGCGGAAATAAAAAATTAGTGACGAACCGGAAGAATCACTTTGGAAGAACGCAGGTTTTGATAACATACTTTTTATACCGGCAATAGGCTTCTTCGGGAGGTCTGTGTATGCTATGGAAATAATATCAATTCTGGAATGAAAAAATAGAAATTACAAGAACACATAATAGATACATCACACTAAACCACACAAACACAATCTCGGATTTCCAAATGAGAATCTTTGGGATTTACGCACCGCCTAATGAGCAAAAGAAAGACGAGTTCTGGTCGCAGTTTGTGTCTGATTTCAAATCTTCAAATAGACCAACGTTGATTATAGGAGACTATAATGAGATAAGGGAACCATCAGATAAAAAGGGAGGAGCCCCCATTGGTAATAATAAATATAAAAGGCTTCATGACATAGAGGACCAATGCGGAATAATAGACCTCCCAACAAAAGGTAATGAGTACACGTGGAAAAAAAGGAAGGAAGGAGACGAAAACACGTATGAAAAACTTGACAGAACGATGGCGACCATAGAAGTCATTCAAGAATACCCAAGTATTCATACTCGAAACCACGCATTCAATACATAGGACCATTGTATGATTTCGATTAATCTGCAAAATCAAAGCACAACTTATAGGAACAAACCTTTCCGTTTTGAATCTATGTGGATGCAACGGAAAGACTGTGAAAACCTAATCAAACAAACATGGAGAATCCAATTCCCAGGAACACATATGTATAATCTTGCAAAAAAAACTAACCTTCTAAAACAGAACCTGAAAAATGGAGCCGTGCGAATTTCGGGAACATTAATACCCAACTAAAGGTCATTGATGAACAAATAGAAACCCTTCAAAAACAACTATTCTCAACTTACGATCAACAACTAAATGATAAGATAACGAGATTATGCAAGAAAAGAGAATGTATTTTGGAATATCAACATAAATATTGGGTGCAACGAGCCAAAACGGCAAATCTCCGCTTAGGCGATAAAAACACGAAATTTCACCATAAAAAAGCCACGGGCAGAAGAAATAAAAAGATAATTTCAAATATAACAAGAAGTGATGGAACCATACTATCCAAGGAGAAATATATAAATGAAGAATTTTTGGAAGATTTGCGATTTCGAGCGTCGAATATCGATATTTGTAAACTCCAAAAACTTCTAGAAGTCGTACAACCGGAAATTACTAACGACGAGAACACAAAGTTAGGTAAACCTTTCTCTACCGGGGAAATAAAAAATGCACTGTTTGACATCGGCAGTGAAAAATCGCCCGGCCCTGACGGAATGACAGCCGGTTTTTATCAAAAGTATTGGCACATCGTTGCCCAGCTGTCACAAGAGCTGTAAAAAGTTTTTACAGAACTGGTAAAATCCTTAAACAATTGAACCACACATTCATTGCACTCCTCCCGAAAGTTAATAACCCAACAACAACCGCCAACTATAGACCAATCAGTCTTTGCTCCACGGTATACAAGATCATAGCCAAAATTTTAGCAAACCGATTAAGTTCAATTTTACCTAAACTAATTCACCCACTACAAAGCGCTTTTACTAAAAATAGGGCAATCCATGATAATGTCCTTATAGCCCACGAAAATTTTCACGGGTTTAGATCAAAAAAAGGAAAAGAAGGGTATATGACCATTAAATTGGACATGGAAAAAGCATATGATAAACTAGAATGGAAGTTTCCTCAAATTGGGACTACAAAAGTTCGGGTTTTGTGAGAAATTTAGAAACTGGATTAACGAATGCGTAACAATTGTCTCGTATTCTTTGCTAATAAATGATTCACCGACAATCCTATTTTGTCCGCAAAGAGGTCTCCGTCAAGGAGACCCACTATCCCCACTCCTCTTTAACCTAGGAGCTGAAATCTTCGCAAGAAATATACAAAAAATAAGTGGAGAAAACCCACGTTCAATTGGCTTTCCCATAACAAAAAACGGGTCGTCAATCCCGTTCTTAGCCTTTGCAGATGATATTATCATCTTCACTAAGGCGACGACTGATGCAAGCAACAAAATCCTGTCGGTTTTGAATGACTATTGTGAAACTTCTGGCCAAGTAATAAACTATCACAAATCTGCCAATAATGTAGACCTTGCAAGCAAAAGAAGAATACAAGCTCATCTTGGGATATCCTCATCCACAAATCTAGAGCAATACTTAGGTTGCCCTATCATAAATGGAAGGGTCAACAAATATATTTTCAACTCAGTCATCCAAAAATCAAGACAACAACTCTCGAAATGGAAAGCTTCGTCTCTCTCGCAAGAGGGACGAACAACCCTAATTAAAGCAAACCTTAACGTAAAACCAAGTTACCTAATGCAGGCTTTTATGTTACCTGCAAGCATTCACAATGAATTAGACAAAATCAATAGAAACTTCTTCTGGAATAAAGGACCGAACTATCACCCATTAATTAGTTGGGATAAAATCTGTAAACCAAAAGCCCTAGGCGGTACCGGCATAAGAAAGGCCGAGGATATGAACAAGGCACTACAAATGAAACTCCTTTGGAAAATTATGGCAGAACCAGAAAACATATGGGTCAAAGTTATAGAAGAGAAATATCTCTGTGGGCAAACCCTATGGAATTACGAGTGTGGAAAAATACATCTTGGCAATGGAAGAAATTGTCCAAATTGAAAGAAGAATTTAATAAAGGCTTACGCTGGAGAGTAGGGGATGGAAGCACAATCAAGTTTTGGGAAGACCGATGGTTAATGGATGAACCCCTGTATACAATAGTGTCGGACCGAACCCTAATTAGAACATCGGATAAGGTAGATACCTTTATCTCGGATAAAAAGTGGAACGAACAACGCCTTCATCAACTTGAAGACATTCTTCAAGTAAACATCATTAATAAGATAAAGGAGTATAACCTCCCAACGAATAACATAAGAGATAGGATCTATTGGTCAACAAACGACGACGGGTGGTATTCCACTAAATCTGCAATAAACATGATCCAAAGGAGAAAAGTTGGGGTATCGGAAGACAAAACATGGATATGGGGCATGTCCATCATGCCCAAAGTCCAAAATTTCATGTGGAAAATGGCTCTAAACGGTCTCCCAACCAAAGAAAATCTTGACAAACAAAAAATTCCGGTTGTCATGCAGTGCGTATTCTGCAATCGCCATACAGAAAGTGCCAAACATCTTTTTTTGAGTGTCAATGCACTCACCAGACCCTGGACAAGACCAAAATATCAACCATCCTCAAGGATATTGACATTGATAATCAATCCACTTGTGAGACACTATTAGTATTGAAGGATAAAATCTCATCTCAAGAACTCAGACAAGTGGTAATAATTTGGTGGAATATCTGGCTGGATAGAAATCAAATAATCTTTAACAATAAAAGACCAACACAAAACCTAAAACAAATAGCATTAAAACAAATTGAAGATTGGGAACAAGCAAATAATAAACAATTAACTGAGAGCAAAATAAATAAAAGACAAAGAAGGAAGACCAAGAATATCAGCTGGCAAAAACCAAAAGTAAATTTCGTTAAGCTTAACTTTGACGCAGCATCTGATAACAATAACCAATTCGCCTTTGGTTTTATCATTCGAGATAACCACGGCCTTTGTTTGGCCCATGAAAAAGGGAAATGTCATGCAGATTCAGTTCTAGAGGCAGAAGCGTTTGCTCTGCGGGAAGGCCTACAAAAGGCTAAACAGTTAGGAGTGTCGGCTATTGCGATCGAGGGAGACAACCTGATGCTGATCAATTCGATCAACCAAGCCTGGAAACCCCCGTGGGAGACAGACATGATCATTTCAGACATTTCCGTTACTATCTCAAGCTTTTCTCAAGCAAGCACCACTCACATCTTCAGGGAAATCAACACGGTAGCGGACAAGCTCGCTAAACACGGACTTTCTGCCACTGAAGACCAAGACGATCTCCCGGACGATGTGGTTGTACTCATCCGTAAGGATGCTGTAGGTCGGTCGGTGTCTAGACACTGACCCTTCTATTCCGCTTACCTTGTATCAAAAAAAAAAAAAAAAACGTAGTTGAATATGCATGTTAATGATGTGTGGTCTGTTGATAGTGGATGATATTATTTTAGTATATAAGATATATAGATTTGATACTATCTGGTTAACAATAATGGCATATACTAATAAATAGTATCAAGCTTCAAATAGAATAATATCAAAGTTATGGGAAAAATACAAAAATTGATTCAAAACATTATATATATATATATATATATATATATATATATATATATATATAATATATATATATATATATATATATATATATATATATATATATTAGTCTTTGTTGGACGACGCTCTCATTCTGTCCATCACAATTTCTCATCATCCATTTGCTCTGCACCCAACCACAATCAAAGGCGCTTCAGCCTAATCAAGCATAATAAATCGATTAATCGAAAATGAACTCCTCTGTCTTAGTGTTTCTAGAGTTTGTACCGGCGATGGCGGTAGCTGCGGTGGTGATTGTGGTGACATGTTTGTGTTGGATAGGAATCGAGTGGGTATGGTTGAAGCCCAAGATGTTGGAACGGCGTTTGAGGAAACAGGGATTGTCTGGAAATCCTTACAGAGTATTGTACGGCGATATGAAAGATAGCTCAAAAATGCGCAAGGAAGCCCGCTCCAAGCCCATCCCGTTCACCAATAATATATTGCCGCGTGTTATACCCCAACTCCACCATTCTCTATTCAAGCATGGTGAGTAACCTAAATTCAGTTCATGATTTTTTTTTTGTATTTTTGTGTGGTACATGTATATTATTACCCCGACCCATTTGTAAGGCTCTGTTTGGATGACTAAATTCAAAATTCAATTCATGTATTTTTCTTGATTTTTGTGTGGTACATATACATTATTGCCCCTACACTTTTAAGGCTCTGTTTGGATGACTAAATTCAAAGATCAATATTAATATTTGATCATGCATGTATATTTGATTTCATTTCTAAATTCAAGGTCACCTAATATGCAAGTCCATCCCATGAATTTTCTTAGTTTGTGTTAATATTTGGTACAGGAAAAAACTCATTTGTGTGGATGGGTCCTATACCAATGGTGTACATCACACAACCAGAGTTGATAAGAGAAGTATTTACGAGGATGATCGAATTTGGAAAGCCACAACTGAATCCTGTCATTAGATTGTTGACCCCCGGGTTAGTCATGTATGAAGGCGAAAAATGGGTCAAGCATAGAAAGATGCTTAACCCAGCTTTTCATGTCGAAAAACTTAAGGTTATACATCTTCTATCTTTTTCCATTAATGCATTACATATGTATGTACATCTAACATCCTCTGTATTAAAGCATCCGGTTTTGGAATAATGCACAGCTCTTGATGCCTAAATTCTATTCAAGTTGTGCTGAGATGGTTGATGTATGGGAGACGATGTCCCGTGAAATGGGATCGATTGAGCTTGATGCTTGGCCGTATCTTGTTAAGCTTACAACTGATGTTATATCTAGGGCTGCATTTGGTAGTAATTTTGAAGAAAGAAGGAGGATATTTGAGCTTCTTACTGTGCAAATTGAACTTACTACGCAGATAATTCAAAAACCTTACATATCGGGATTGAGGTATATATATATATATATATATATATATATATATATATATATGAATTGAACAAGTTTTTGAATGTACATAGGTAACATTTTTGCACTTTAATATAAATATTTTATTGGTAGGTTCATCCCAACGAAGACGAACAGGAGAATGAAGAAGTTAAATGAGGAAATAAAAACGTTACTAGTGGGCATTATTGGAAAAAGGAAGAAGGAGATGGAATTTGGGGAAGAAACAATGGAGGAAGACTTGCTTGGAATTCTAATGAAGAAAGCTTTCCGTTCAGAAATGCATAATGGGGATGATGAGGCATGACAATAGGAGAATTGATTGATGAGTGTAAGTTGTTCTACTTTGCAGGACAAGAGACAACCTCTGTATTGCTTGTGTGGACGATTATTATGTTAGGGAAACATCAAGAGTGGCAAAAGCAAGCACGAGAAGAGGTATTGATTGCCTTTGGAAGAAATAAGTCAGACTTTGATGGATTGAACCAACTAAATACGGTAAGTTCTCATGTTCAATTCACTAGGGTTGTTATGTGAGTTGGACGAGCATTGACATTCTCAAATTTGGGTCGTTTATAAACGAGTCGTCCGAGGCGATCCTAAGTTTTACATATCGCTTTTAATTAGCTTGTTTGAAAAGGAATGAGCTCAAGCCGAGCTTGTTTTGAGATATCCAAATATCACGGCTTATATAACGACCCTATATTTTTATTTTAACTTAACGAGTCAAACATGAGTTGAGGCTAAATTTTACTCGAACTTTAAAATGTATTTATATTCGGGTTGTTTACAAAGTGAACGAGTCCGATCTAAGTAGTTCATCTCATATAGTGACCCTATGGTTCATAAATCATAATGTAGAGCTTGCTTGTGTCAAACTTCACATAATGTTTTTTACTTGCTTTCAGGTGACCATGATATTGTATGAGGTTTTAAGATTATACCCACCAGTTGTGGCACTCAACCGAATGACAACACACGACGTCAAGCTTGGAAACATTCGTCTCCCTGCAGGGGTCATTGTTAATATGCCCTTTATGCTTGTTCATCAAGATTATGAACTTTGGGGCAACGTCGCATCGGAGTTTAGACCCGACAGGTTTTCTGAAGGGATTTTGAAGGCAACAGGAGGGAAAAATGCATTTTTCCCATTTGGTTGAGGACCAAGGATATGCACTGGACAAAAATTTTCCCTTATAGAGGTTAAATTGGCGTTGACAATGATTCTACAACGTTTCTCCTTTGAGGTTTCACCGTCCTATACTCATGCACCCTCTACATCGATGACTCTTCAACCTCAGTTTGGCGCTCACATTGTTTTACAAAAGCTATAGGATTTTGGTATGGGACGTATATGTACCTAATCAAGAACACAAAGAATGGTATATCCTTTACTTGGTACCTTAAAAACATATAGTTATTCATTTACCTATTAGTTGCACCTTCTTCTTTCTGCTTTGGACAACTTGACTTCATCCACTTAAGTTATTAGCATACATTTTTACGAAAAAAGGTGTGAGGCACTCAACATGATTGATGGCTCGAGAAATCAATAATATCTAAAGGATCAATTTTCAAAAGAACAGAACCAACAACAAAAACAAAGCAAAATAATAATAGATTATTTTACAAAACAATAATAAGTTGTTATAATTCCTCTCCAAATTTTACATAGAGGGTACTTCTATACTAAAGTTTAACCCATGTTTTGTCAAACTTACCCCGATTAAACAATGGTAGATTGTTTTGAGATCTTGTTTGTAGTTTTTCGATCAAGTTAAGAAAAATAAATATCTACAAACAACTTTTCTTCTATTGTAAAGAGTCCCGTAAAAAATGCATATCTTGTACCCAGAGAACAAGACAAATGTGCTTAGTGCCTTCATACTTCCCATATACTATAAATTTTCTCTTATTAAAAAATCGGAGAAATAAATAGAATAAACCAAAAATATGCATGGATATTGACATATTGTACTAGTATAACTTACGAGTTCACCATCTTAACTAGGTTTGTTTACTCACGGTGTCTCTAAATCCCTTAACAATGTGCATGGATTCTTCATTTACCTTTTTAGGCATTTGTCAATCCTTCAAAAATCCTTACGTTGCTACCCTTCCACATTGCATGTGTTATTGACATCCGATATGAACTTGTTTTATGCTTCCCCCGATCCTACACATTTGTGAATTGTTATTGCAACCAATTTGAACTTGTATTTCAAGTCCTCATGCACCTCACACATATAAGTGTGTGAAGTTGAGTGTCCTCCCAAAGGAAATACTTTGCTTCGAATAGACTTGGCATTAACGAGTAAGAAATATCCTCCATACATGCCTAGATAATAACTCACGATTAAAAGTTTTTGTATACCTAAAACATATAACTTATTTATCTTTGTTTGGGCATAGTTTCTTCCGATTGTCTTGCCAAAATAAAATATCGACCCCATTACCCATCAATCAACCCAACCATTTCTCCAACATATCTCTTTTTTCAAAATACTTTTCCACGGAAAACGTAATGAATCGGTATCAGTTAAAAACATTAAAATTACGGGATTCATTATAATCCATCCTTTATCAAGTAAATAAAATAAACTTCTTCACATTAAATTTTATATATATTACGATTAAAAAGAGAGAAAAAGAAATTGCGGCAGTGTTGGATACAGTTTTGAAAGCATACATTCTTATGCAACAAAGAAGTTTTTATTGAAGGTAATGGCGGTTGTCTGCCGCATATACTACACACAATTAAGAAAAAGTCATTACTAAAGAGGATTTATTAAGACTAATCTTATTCATTAGAGATTAATTAAAGTGAAGAATTAAGGAAGAAGAATATTCAATTACGTCTGCTCGATCGATTTGTAATGAAAAATACTACGGATATGAGTTAGTCTTCGATCAATATATACACTTCGGTTAAATCATGTCTAGGTCTAGATTCATTAAAAAGCTTGATTTCAAAATGAAATCGTAAAGAATATATCAATATATACCTAGAGTTATTAGAGATCGGCACTTTCTAATCAAAAACTCACGGGACACATACTTTGGATCAATAAAGGACTCAACACATATATCAGATTTACATTACAAAGTCAAACGATCAGTGTATATATATATATATATATATATATTTAACGTGTTATGAGTAAAGCATAATAGAATATAGTATATTGAGAGATGTTATCTTTTGATTGTTGCCTTGTTAAAGTCACCAGAGGATGAAGAAATAATGAAAAGAAGGATACGTACTAAGAGTATATATAATTCTAGCGGATGGTGGAGCCGGGCTTGCCGAACTCACCTTGTGGACGGCGCAACCTTGGACGTGGTTGGGGGAGATGGTGGCGATGTCATGAGGCTTGGTGGCGAACAAATCGTGGAAGAGATCTCCCGATGACCTTACTTCAAATTCTGCAATTAGCTTTCCACAAATATGACGCTCCACTACTAGAAGGCAAATGATAGGGTCCTGAAATATCAGAATGAACTAATTCTAAAATATTAGTTGTATGAGAATGACTATTTTCAAACGAAAGACGGGTCGCCCTATGACATATGTCACAAGGCGATTGTTATTAATCATAAATTAGAAGATTTAACAATGTGAAATGATGCTATTAATTTATGAATGAGGTGTTCAAGTCGTTGATGACAAAATGGAGACATGTTTGGATGAGGACGAACGTGAGCCACGGTTGAGGTTGGTGGAATATCGAACCACCTTATCTAATAGACTCCCCATCACATGTCTCACCCGCTCTACTCAAAATCTTCTAATTAGGGTCTTCAAATATACATAGTTTAGGAGTTAACATATTTATGCAAGATATTTCGTTATCTAAACAAGCTAAAGATATAAGATGGCATTTTTTTACCAAGAACAATTAAAACGTGAGATAGGGTATAAACGGATCTATGAACCCCAAAACATACTTCCGTTGCTTTGGTGAGTGAACCATTAGGAAGTTTTCAGTAGAAGTAAGGATCCCATTATGTATGTCATGTTAGAATGTAGATCTATATGTCGTATCCAATTTCGACATATACACCTAGATGTACCCGATATACACACCCAGATGTAAAGGTAGTTGTGGTGTTGGCGTGGGCAATCTGGATCGCATTAGTTGTGCCATAATGAGGCCGGTTTTGTAATTCTTACTGTGACATGTATAGCAGTATATAGGTGTAACGAGCGGCGATTTTTGGAAGGAATGGCACCGGTACTAGGGTTGGAATCCCCTTGCGAAATTTTCACCATTTAGGGTATCCGACGAGTTTAAATTAAGCGACCTTGCCGTGAACTGATTTATTGCAATAATTACAAAATAATTTATCGATATTACCTACATTAGAGAGGATACCGACGGACAACGCGACGTAGCAAGGGAATCGAGTTTGGTGTCGGTTTGGCGGACAAACATATATATATGAGTCGCATATATGTACCTCACAAGACGTATTTGTGCAAGGCGCACATATGAGCCACACATATGTGTGTCTCGCTGCCTCACAATGTGAATCTGTGTAGCGTAAGATATGTATGTGTATTTGTGCGTCTTTTAAGGTGCGTATATCTAGAACGCGCAATGAATTTGGACCGTGGATTTGGATTAAAATAAACGTTATAAATTGGTTCTTATTTCTCACCTACCGATTCGTTCTAATGCATCTCTATGTGTATAAATGGTGGATATTTAGACGGAAAATAATATTTGAGCTATTTTGAAAAATTATAAGTTATATATAGAATATTGGATTCTCGGTCACCCAATGAAACATGCCACAAGTATGTTAATGCAATTAAAATCTCCTGTATTATTGATACCTGTATTAATTCTTGTATGTGATCGATTGAAGTTAAATAAATAAGGATTAAAGTGCTTGTTATTTATGAGAAAAATAATAAACACCACAAATTACATCAATCACGTAAGAGAAATATAAGGGATATATGTTTCAGTGATACATAAGATCTTGACCTATTTAAATGTGAATACAACGGTCAACTTAATTGCCGATAGTCTAGCCTCTTATAGTACAAGTCGAAGATGAATGTATGATCTCCATCTTTTAATTACTCATTCTTTTCCTCTTCGAATTTAATTTAATTTATATGTTAGTATTAGGCTGGTTAGAGCATGACGATATGTGCTTAGTGGTGTAGGTTAAAGCTTAAGGGTGTGTTTGGTATTGTATTTTTGGGGATTCATTTAGATTCTTTTATCTGCGGGATTGTTGGAGATATAATTTTTGAGCTGTTTGGTATGAGACAGAGGTACAAGATTGTATTCTTCATTTAGATTCTTTTTTCAACAAAATTCCAAAAAATAATCTTGAAAAATAATGATTCAAAGGGATTGTAGGAGATTGTTTATTTTTCATGCCTTTCATACACTAACAATCTATCTCAATAAACCTACACCCAAAAGCAACAAAATTTATCAATCTCTAATAATCTTCATCTACAAGAATCCCAACAAATCTCAACAATCTCGATCCCCAAAAATTTTTTAAAAAAATCTCCAAAATCACAATCTGATACCAAACATGGCCTAAGACTTTAATAACTAGTATAATTAGGTTACGGCCGATTAGTTGTTGAATTAAGGGATTGGGATACATGGTCGGTGCTAATTGGATGAGTTCATAGCGGTAGATTAGATTGGTAATATATTTGTTATCAATATCTTGGCCCACTTAATGTTGTAGATTTTATTATATTTGTTATCAAGGTAAGAAAATTGGCTTTATAGGGATAATGTTATTATTTTGAATTTTAATCAAGACATGTACTATGCTATCACTTTTGGATGAAGTTGGACCTTTATACTACATTTGGAGTAGTTTATATGCAGAGATTGTACGTACGTAATTAATGGGTTGTGAATGAGATGATCTTAGTATACTGTAATAGTGGTTAATTATAATTATTTGAAATATTCTAGGTGTCTATTTTTATTTGGGTGATTTTCGAAATTTCTCCAATTTTAAATTGATTCTAACTTTTAACGGTGAACTAGATCATTGTCTGCACAAGGTGAGAGTTTTGTCAAAAAAAATTATTATTATTATATATTATATATTGAATAATAATTTTAAAAATAGTTATATTTTAAATTGACTTTTAAATATTTAAAATAATATTTTACTATTTTTTTATAAAAAAATACTCTATTTTTAACTCATAATTAATTAAATTAAAAAAATCTTATTATCTCTAGTTGGGTCAAGATATTGAAAGACAATCACTTAAATAATAATTAAAAGAAATTGTGAAATCTTTTTACCAATATAGTTCTCGTAGAACTGTAACGGATTTTGTAAGATTTAAATGAAAATTTAAAGATTTTTAAATCTTTGTAGTTTGTTTAGATTTAAAATATATACCAAATATATAAAAGAATTAATTTAAAGTGATACACCAATGAATTTTAAATTTTTTTTTTTTTTTAACAAAACTAACATGACATAATGACTGTTTACTAATTTTAATAAAAATTTCTTATAAAATAATTAATGAAAAATCTTGTAAATATATTGTAATAAATCTGTAAATAAATAAAAAAAATGCTGATATGGATGGTATTCTATAGACGAAATGGTATCTATTTTAGTAATATATATATATATATATATATATATATATTTTGCCAAAAAACATCCATATAATTATATAACGTAATTTCCAACTAATCTCATGTTTGATTCTTAATTGTCGGAAATAATCCGTCGTAACGGCTCCGTCACTCAAAGACCCCTCCTTCTATTCGGTTCAAATTTTCGTTAAAAGTGTTCGCTTTATAATATTTTAATATATTTCTCTCTAAACCGTGAACTGTTTAGTAAATCTATATATCTATATTAAAAGAGTCGTCACTTATTCGTAACAATCTCAACTTTTTAGAAGATTAAAACTTCCTCTTTTTTTTTTCTAAATAACTAATTAAGCCAATAAAGGTTATGTGTTTTATGCTGGATTTTAATTCTCCATGTGTCTTTATGGTTTTGCGCTGGATTTTAATTTATGATTTTGTACATTATGTGTTTTATGACTTTTTTTTATGTATATTACTTATTGTATCTCCTATAGTTGGAGAAAGGGATTAACTCATATTCATTGGATGAAATCAACACGAATTACTGCATCAAATGGAAGATCATAGTTACTCTTTGTCACTTGTGGACGAATTTTATTTTCTTTTACTGAAAGTTTAATTTTTTTCAAACCGTTAAAGATTTCGTTTGATTTTGTTAACTGATATTTAACGAATCAAAATTATCAGATCAACCGAATCTAATCTTCTTTGACACGAATCTTTTCTAAAAAGCTTGAATTAATATCATTATTTTACACTTGAATTAAATTCGAGAATACTAGGATTATTCTTGATCTGTGACTATTTTATCTTTGTGAGAATTATAAAATAAAATAAAAAAAAAGTTGAGTGACCACACGTATAAAGTTTTATAAATATATTATAACATCGTACATAGTCATGATAAAATATTTTACTCAAAAAAATCAAATACATAAATATATCGGACAAGGCGCATGATATAAACTAGTTAATATTAAAATCAAACGTAACCAAAACTATTTAAAAAAAAACCCATCTCAGATGCTGAAATAGTGAAATGAACCCATCTCCTCTGTCGACAGATTTTGAAGGTTTGATTATTTCGTGTTCCTCCAGCCAAAATATTCAACCCCAAATATTGAACTCATCTCCTCCATTGATAATTTTGATTGTTTTCTTAAATTTCTACCAAAATATTCAAGCCCCGAACTCAAAGGATGGTGGTTGTACCCAGGTTGACGGAGGTGGTTAGAGTAGACCGTTTCGAAAGCAGCGCGGATTAGTGTGTTCAAGCAACAAGCTTGTTAACAAATACAGTTTTCAAAACCCCCAATTTCCCGACTGTTTCAAATACACTTGAGTATAAGCTTCACCGAATTGTATTCCTTTTCAATCGACTGAAAGGCCGGCAAGAAATTGAATCAGCATATCGTTGAACAAAGGGGAGGAAAGAGATCCCGAGGATTTGGAACTGAGCCACCGATTGAGCTTCTTCGAGAAGCTGGAGTTGGTAATCAGTGATGGACAAGTTGGAATCGGAGTTTTTGAAGCCAATCAAGGGATCGACAAGGTGGTAGCGGTTATTAGGGTTTATAAATTCAGGTTTAAGGTTTGGTAGGATTATATCCCGTTTGAAGATTATTGGGAATTTGGAGATAGTGGTGGTGGTGGGTTCATCATTGGTGCCAATGACTTTGATGATTAGCTCTAAACATTATCATGAAAATGCCCGTAGGGAATATAACTTGAATATTTCGATGAAGCAGATGGGTTCATTTAGGAATATGAGATGAGTTTGTTTTTTTTTTAATAAATAATTCTTGTTAAGTTCGGTTTTAATTTTAATTTACTGAATATTTTACGGTTTAAAGAGAAGAATATTAAAATATTACAAAGTGGATTCCTTTAACGAAAATTTGGACGAAATTAATAGGAGGAATGGAGGTTTTTTGATGACGGAGTCGTTATCACCGTACTTTCCGGTAATTACATATAGAACGTGTGGTTAGTTATAATGACTCTATATAACGGGTAGTTTCCGATAATTTAACCAACTTTTTTATATGTGTAAGCATTGGTATGATGGTATCTACTGATATTGACATGATTCTATGATAAGCCGGCATCGAAGAAGCCTCAATTCCTAGTTCTTGTGGCAAGGGGATCACTTCAAAAATGATACAACATGTGTTTGGCAAGTGCTTTGGATTATGCTTGATTGGAAGATATAAGTGGATGAATGAGAATTGAAGAGATGAATTGGTAAATTTAAAAATATCGGATGAAGGATTAATAAGCTCTAGAACGTGAGCCTAGATCTCGTAAAATGAACACAAAAACTTATTTTATAAATAATCAATAATTAAACACGTGAAAAATAAAGTTAAGGTAAATAAGTTTTTTTTTTTTGAGAAAGCGAAAATTTTAATTTGTAGATCACATGAAACCAAAACATTTAACTTTAATCAAGTAACATCAATAAGAAAGAGAATTTCAAAGTCAATGATCACCACAAATTAATCATGTTATATAAACACATGCATAGTTGTCACATCTTGCAAGTATAACATGTATGCATTAAGAACCAATATAATCATGTAAGCTCACTTAGTATTGTTTATATAATAAAAGAATTTATGATAACATATATATAATTAAAAATTAAATTGACATAAAAGAATAAAAACAATTATAAATTTATAATGTAAGTTGAGTCCTCAAACTTTAAAGCATGGAGTTTAGGCAAATATAACTGACAACAATTCCCTTCTAAAGGGATAAATACTTATACTTATAGAGAGTAAACGTGAATAAAAAGATCAAACACAATAATGATGGCCTAAATCATCCAATCTTATAATATTATAAAAGGGACTTTTTCCTTGAAACAGTCGATTACCTATTTTGCCCTTATTTTGTTTGTTTGGGCTTGGGCTGCTCATTCTCTTGGCATCTGATTCATTAGTCCGATCTTTGGGCTGATTGATGGATCATACGTGGCACGTAATAAAGATGGGAGATACACGCGGAAGAAGGAAAAACTTCTCAGTGTCGCTATCCTTCCCTTGCACGCTTCATGTCCTCTTCTTCTACGGTTTCCCGGAGCTCTGGTACTCATTAGAATCAACAGCGGCGTTCGATTTTCTAGGGATTCTTCACTAATTGGGTGCGATTTCAGATCTTGCTCGTCGGCCATACGTCCTTCTTCCACCACTGTCTTCCACTGTTGTAGGGAGAATGCTTCATCTTCTCGTATTCCTCCTCGCTGTCTCTCTCTCTTCGACGATTTCTGCACCCTTAGAATTCGAAATCCTATACATTTTGCGGTTCAGGTGGAAAATCGATCTACATCACCTTCAATTTCCAGGTTTTCTTAGTTCTTTTTTTCGTCTCTGCCCCAATCTCCGAACATCCGAAGCCTTTGAACCAAGGAAAGCATATACAGGTCCTCAAAATTTTGAGGAGCAGCAATGGGTAAGTGTTTCATTGTTTCACTGAAGCTTAAATTTTCTCATCAATGGAGTATCTTTTTTATTCTTTTGCTTCGATTTTCTAATGGTGATTTTGGTGTCTTTCATTCTCCATCCTGTTCAGGTTCATCTTCTTCCTTTGATTGCTGAAATTTGTTTTGGACCTTCATTATCTTTCTATAGATTGAGCTCCAAGTGTTTGATTAATTGCCTGAATGAACTTTGCCATAAATCTCATGCTTGCCATAATCGAGTTATATGTCTCTAATTGAACGTTTGCTACTCTTGTTCTCTCTAAAGTCAAGGTCTTTTTCCCTCAACTGTTACTTTTTCATTTTGATTATTTTCATTTATAAATAAGTTGTGTGACGTGTACAAGGGAAATGTTTAGGATCTTGACATACGGAAGAAATTGTTTTCATGATTCTTATGAGTTATGAAGCCCATCTTCATTAAGTATTAATTTGGCGAGGGATTGTAAATTGAGTATTTGAGAATGGGTTTTGGTGAAATATTTGGTATTAAGTGGAATCCAAATAGATAAGCAAGGCTTATGGTTTGATTAATTTTGATGGGTTTGTTCATTTTTTATTCAATATTTTATGGATATGGCTGATTGTTAGATCTGTACTATAGGTATTTAAAAATTTGTTGTTATGTGTTAAGTTTTAGCGTTAGATTTAGGTAATTTTGGTTTTTTCATGCATGATGATTTAGTCCTTTTGTGTTGTCATGTTTGCATGATTTACCCTACCCTTAGCCTCAACTCTTTATAGGTATGAATTTCATAAATGGCTATATCCAGATTATGTTAGTCTATAATAATATCACATGATTAAAAAATATTCTGACATAGGAAAAATCCATTATATGTCAAAAGTTTTATACTTCAGAAGAGCTCAGAAGTGAATTTGGGGAATATGGTGAGTACTAAAGAGGCTTTAAAGATATATTTATTTAAATATGAATTCGGGCTTTACAATTTTACCATTGTTGGAAGAATATGGGTTGATATTTGAAAAATATTTAAAAAAAACTCCAGAATAAAATTTGAAAAGAGCGAAATAAGTCTGAGAATAAAACCATTTAGTTTTAATAGATACTTACTATGTGGATCTGGTGAAAGCTTTGGGTAATAAATATTACTAAAATTGGTGTTTCTATTAATGAGCTATTCTTTTTTGCGTGTAAACTGGTTCTGTTCCTAAAAAGTGTTCTCCTGAAAGTAGAAATGTTTATTTATTTATTTTTTATTTCCAAAGTATTTGGGGAAGATTGTTTTTTGACTATAATCCAAATTCAATTGGGTTGCAGCTGATGTAGATTCGCCTCAGCAATACGTACCAAGGAATCAACAAAATGGTCTTTCACCAGGTGGAATCAAAATTTATATGCTGCTTGTTTTTGCTTTCCGTTTCTCACCTGCTTAAATGGAAACAGTGCTGAAGCTTGTCATTTTTAACTCCCTTTTGCAGGCTTCTGATTTTGCCTACTCTCCAGATCCACACAGTAAGCATCGAAATGAATCTTTAAGGAATATATCAATGGAATTGATGTTTGTTATGCTTGGTAGAGCTGATGTGTGTTACCCTTTCTTTTGTGTAGATGGAAATGCCGGTCTTGATAGAATGAACTATGAGCGAGAATCCAAGCTGAAAACAGCTCCGGCTCGAAGAGAACCTCCCTGTAAGCCTAAACCAAACCAGGGTGGTTCTCCAAATGCTCCTCCTCCAAATGTATATACCCTTAAACACTCCAACATACTTGTTGTTAGTTTACTTCTTTGGTTTTGTTCAAATAATTGCAAAGGCTTTACGTTGGTGTTAAAATCTGTAATTTACGAGTTGAGTGGGGATTAATGCAGAAACAGAAAGAAGTTATGATAGAACCCAGTGAGGGTGCCACCCGCAAGTAAGAGGCTTCAGAAAATCTTTAGTTTTAACCCTGGCCAACCATATGCCAAACAGATAGTTTTCTGGATGATAGGATGGCAAGTGATGAAGCTTTGAAGCTCAACCTCTGTGCCAGGGATCAAACTTATTTATGAGAACCACCCTCATATACACTCCAGTATAATCTTTGAAGCTCAACCTCATATACACTCCAGTATAATCTTTCTTGCAGGCTACGATTCAAGATTTTAACTGTGCATTAGAAGAAAGCATTCTTCTTCAGGTATCATGAGCATTTAATCCATGTATCTTCCTGTATCTTACAGTCTGGAACATCTTCAGCTTCTATTGCCATTTACCCCTCTATCTCACCTTCTCTGATGTTGCAGGGTCATATGCACTTGTTTGATCGTTATATATGTTTTTACACCCACATCTTTGGATCTAAGACAAAAGGTTTGTCAATGAACCTATCCTTATCCGTCTAATCTAGATATTCTTGCGCACTTCTGATTAAGAAGCACGACCTTCGGTTTTATGATATCTTGTTTGACATTGGTAGAATAGTTGAATGCTTGCGATTTTAACAGATATATATATATTTGACTTGAGTTTGAATGAAGTTTCATCGATGTGACTTATGTGATTGAAAGTTGAACGGCAACGAACATAAAACATTAGTTGGGGTTTCTACAGTGGTAATCTAACCTGTGTGATGTATGTATTTGGATTGAAATCTCCTTCTTTGACACTATTTGTATATTTGCAACCAATTTCTTGTATTGAGAATATTTCCATGGTACATTCTCATTTGAAGAAGACAAAAAAAATCAATGCCATAAAATGTGTCAATAAATTGGAAGACCATTTGTTTTAATGGAAATTTTGTATTCATTCGGTTGTGCTTCTTTTTTTGATAAGTTGATTTATTTTCATTATTAACTGCTCCTACAAAATAATCGTATATTTTGGGAGGGAATTGAAACAAACAACATATGTGTTTTTGCTTTTTAAGCTAATAGGAAAAGTGGATTGATCATTTGAGAATCGATTTGAGAGGTGTGTATCCGGTTTTTTAAATTCCTGTTTTAAACTGTGTCCCTGGAATTATGCAGAAGTATGCATTTAAAGACTGATGTGTGATCATGCAGTTCTGTCATTCTAGCTACTTTCCTGGTCATTCATTAGTTTAAGCCGGCTTTGATCCAATGCCGTGTGCAAAATTGTTAGTATTTTTGATATGTTTAGTACAAGGTTTCAGGATATCAAAATTGATCTACTAGCTCAGGTGTATAGCCTGATGATTTGTTAGATGCATTATGTTTTCTTCCATCTCTTGAATTTGTCTTGATTCAGAAACTTTTGAGATTGCTTCTTTAGCTTATAATCTAATACGTGCTTTTCTTGTGACAGATAACCAAGAGTTTTGTTAGCTACTTCAACTGTTGTGTAAACACCTGACTCTAAGGGGTATTTGTTTATGTATTCATTTTTGTATCTGGTAGTGTGTTGGTTTAGATGAATGTTGAATTAGTAAAGTACAAATTCTCTCATATATGCAATTACATAATTGGAAAATGGCAGTTATATGTGAAGTAATGCATTTGTTACCGAGTTTCTACAAATGCTATACACCTTATTCTAAATTGACATTGAAATGTATACCCGTTCTACACTACCGGCGCACGTGCGCAGTAGGCATACTCGTTCCTTATGTATTTTTGTTCTCATTTCATTTTATAATAAATTTATTGATTTATATCCCTCGTCCATACCTTCATAAAATTCATTTCCCGGACTAATCCATGGTCATAAAATTCATTTCCCGGACTAATCCATGGTTGTGCGCGCGACGTCCCTAGTATATTGAAAAGGCTGACCCTAATTACAGTAGAAAAATGTATAAACATGCCTACGTGAACGTTTTAGCTTTCACCAAAAGAGTGCAAAATATAAGAAAAGACATGATCTCCTAGACGTTGCATTGTTACACGTAATCAACTCAATATGTGTCCTCATCCGGAAGGATGCTACTCAATATGTGTCCTCATCCGGAAGGATGCTATAGGATATAGAATCTCGAGGAGATGATGTATCCTAATTATTTTTCTATAGTTTCAAAAAAAAAAAAAAACTCAATATGTATCATCGATTAATCCAATCCTTGTAGTAAATCGGGTCAAGCAGTGAACACAATTAGCGCAAGCATTCCTTAAATTTAGACCAAAATGGTTCTTAATCGGTTTTTCATTTTAATGCTTTCAAAATGAATATTGAAATAGACGGATCATTCTTGTCTTATTTAGGGTTCTATGAATTGTACATATGATACCGTTTGATTCAGAAATAGATACTTTTATTATAGAGAACGGTACATAAACAACAACATACCATTTTTGGACAATCAAGAAACTCACAAGAAAACACAATAAAAGCATACATAAAATATATATATTAGGTAGATCACACACATAAATGATATATTTAGTATGATACTTTATTTAATCGTGACACCTTAAAGCAGCATCCGAGATCGATAAGAACTTGTTCACCTGTCGAACGATCTAGGCATTGAGATGATGTTCCTCGATGTTCTTGCTAATGTTGAGCGCGAAATCGAGCAACTGGGTTGGATGAGGCACGTCTTCGTGAAGCTTCTCGTAATCCAAAATCCACTTGACAAGATTCAGGTCGCCACCCTCAGTTGTGACATGGAGGTGGATATAAGAACTCTTGTACTCCTCCTTTAAATGTCCTCCTACACTTGACAAGATTGCTTCTTTAGCTTATAATCTAATACGTGCTTTTCTTGTGACAGATAACCAAGAGTTTTGTTAGCTACTTCAACTGTTGTGTAAACACCTGACTCTAAGGGGTATTTGTTTATGTATTCATTTTTGTATCTGGTAGTGTGTTGGTTTAGATGAATGTTGAATTAGTAAAGTACAAATTCTCTCATATATGCAATTACATAATTGGAAAATGGCAGTTATATGTGAAGTAATGCATTTGTTACCGAGTTTCTACAAATGCTATACACCTTATTCTAAATTGACATTGAAATGTATACCCGTTCTACACTACCGGCGCACGTGCGCAGTAGGCATACTCGTTCCTTATGTATTTTTGTTCTCATTTCATTTTATAATAAATTTATTGATTTATATCCCTCGTCCATACCTTCATAAAATTCATTTCCCGGACTAATCCATGGTCATAAAATTCATTTCCCGGACTAATCCATGGTTGTGCGCGCGACGTCCCTAGTATATTGAAAAGGCTGACCCTAATTACAGTAGAAAAATGTATAAACATGCCTACGTGAACGTTTTAGCTTTCACCAAAAGAGTGCAAAATATAAGAAAAGACATGATCTCCTAGACGTTGCATTGTTACATGTAATCAACTCAATATGTGTCCTCATCCGGAAGGATGCTACTCAATATGTGTCCTCATCCGGAAGGATGCTATAGGATATAGAATCTCGAGGAGATGATGTATCCTAATTATTTTTCTATAGTTTCAAAAAAAAAAAAAAACTCAATATGTATCATCGATTAATCCAATCCTTGTAGTAAATCGGGTCAAGCAGTGAACACAATTAGCGCAAGCATTCCTTAAATTTAGACCAAAATGGTTCTTAATCGGTTTTTCATTTTAATGCTTTCAAAATGAATATTGAAATAGACGGATCATTCTTGTCTTATTTAGGGTTCTATGAATTGTACATATGATACCGTTTGATTCAGAAATAGATACTTTTATTATAGAGAACGGTACATAAACAACAACATACCATTTTTGGACAATCAAGAAACTCACAAGAAAACACAATAAAAGCATACATAAAATATATATATTAGGTAGATCACACACATAAATGATATATTTAGTATGATACTTTATTTAATCGTGACACCTTAAAGCAGCATCCGAGATCGATAAGAACTTGTTCACCTGTCGAACGATCTAGGCATTGAGATGATGTTCCTCGATGTTCTTGCTAATGTTGAGCGCGAAATCGAGCAACTGGGTTGGATGAGGCACGTCTTCGTGAAGCTTCTCGTAATCCAAAATCCACTTGACAAGATTCAGGTCGCCACCCTCAGTTGTGACATGGAGGTGGATATAAGAACTCTTGTACTCCTCCTTTAAATGTCCTCCTACAATGTTGTACGAAATCGACTTTTTCTCGATGTCTATGTCCTCGATGATCTCCTTTGCGACGCAAGCCTTCCCATCTACAAATTAATTCCCAATTCTATGTATGAATCAAGTGTCTCAAGAAGCTTCATAATAGTTCGTATTGATATGAATGCATATATATATATATATATATATATATATATATATATATATATATATATATATATATATATATATATATATATATATATATATATATATATATATATATATATATATATATATATATATATACTAGTATATTATCCGTGCCTTGCACGAGATTTTGATAAAAATATTATTTATTATTATATTTTTTAAGGGATTATATATAAACTATTTTTTTTGTCATTAGATAGAGTTGATAATAAGCAATAAATATTTGTACACTTTAAATATAATGTTATATAATACATTAATAAAATATCTAACCGTATAATAATTCATAATTTGATTTTTCTTCCCTTTATTATACTGACTCATATGTTAATAGAAATAGTACATTGGTAGCATATGGTGTTAAATTAATTATTATATATAAATTAATTTAAGAAATATCTCAACAAAAAAGGTGATTCAAAGGGATGTGATTCAAAGGGATACGATTTTCATCCCTTTGAATATCTTAGTAGATTTTTTTTCTGCTAAAATTTGTTATGGATGTGATTCCAATCTGTTATACATATCTCAACAAAAAAGGTGATTCAAAGGGATGAAAATCGTAAAAGTTAGTTGTTAAAAGTGGATTTAATTAAGATTTTAATTGTGATGGATTTAATTAAGATTTGATTTTTATATTTTATTAATAATTTTAATGAATAAACTTAATTAATATTTTGGTGGGCTGTGGTTAAATGTTAAAATGACACGTGGCAGTTAACATTTTTCTGCGTGACACGTGGCAAGAAGTGTTACTCCTATAATATATATATATATATAAAAGATATATTTTTTGTTTTAATTTTCAAAAATTCGAAATTAAAATATTTTTATTTTTATTTTGTGATACAAAATCTTGATTAAAAACATACGTAAAAAGGGGTTACAAACTAATTTTTGTTTATTTTTTTAAAAAACTTTTTCAAAAGGTTTGATCTTATTTGTCAATAAAATTTTAACTGAAAATATAACAAAAAATTCAAAATTAAACTATTTTTTGTTTTAATTTTCAAAAATTCGAACTTAAAATATTTTTTATTTTAATTTTTTGATACAAAATATTGATTAAAATATTAACGTAAAAAGGGATTAAATATATTTCAAATAAATATTGATTTTAAACAAATAATTAAAATTCCGAATTAAAATTTTTTTTTGGCTGACGGAAAATCCTGGCGGCGACACGTGGCAAAAAGTACGTCCGCTTTAATATATATATATATATATATATATATATATATATATATATATATATATATATATATATATATATATATATATATATATATATATATATATATATATATATATATATATATATATATATATATTAGAGATCGGCACTTTCTACTCAAAAACTAACAAAACACATTGTTTGGAGTAAAATTTAAAACAATATATTGAGAAGTAATGAAAAAGACGGGTACGTACTCAGAGGATGGTGGAGCCGGGCTTGCCAAATTCGCCCTCGTGGACGGTGCAGCCTTGGATGTGTTTGGGCGAGATGTTGGCGGTGTGATGAGGCTTGGTGGCGAAGAGATCGCGGAAGAGATCTCCCGATGACCTCACTTCAACTTCTGCAATTAGCTTTCCCTTAAGCCCCATTTTTCCACACTTGAAAAGCCCTAGCTAGAGTTGGAAGAAAATACAAGAGTTGAGTAGAGCTTGGATGGATGTAAAGTCATCAAGACATTGGGGGGGTTTATATAGAAGATTAATACCACCCTATGAGAGTAAAATACATTATTGTGTAGCAAGGGCAAACACATGTATAAGTCGCATATATGTGCACCTCACATGACGTATGTGTGTGATGTGCACATATGAGCGACACATATGTACGTGCACCTCACAATGTGAATATGTGTAGCGTAAGATATGTATGTGTATATGTGCGTCTTACAAGCGCACAAACCTAGCACGCGCAATGAATTTGGACCGCAAATTTGAATTAAAATAAAAGTTATAAATTGGTTCTTATCGGTTTTTCGGAAAATAATATTTGAACTATTTTAAAAAAATTATAAGTTATATATACAATATCGGTTTTTCGGCCCAATGAAACATGCGACAAGTATGTTTAAAAGCGATCAAAATATCATGTGTCACTAATACATATATCTTATATCTTGTATGTAATTGATTAAAGTTAAATAAATAAGGATTAAAGTGCTTTTGCTTTATGAAAAAATAGTAAATTACACAAATTTTATAAATTAGGTAAGAGGGATATAAGAGGTATATGTATATCAACTGATACACAAGATCCTAACTGGTTTAAATGTGAATACAACTGTCAGTTTAGTTGCCGATAGTCTAGCCTCTTATAGTACAAGTCGATGCGTATGAATGTATAATCTCCATCTTTTTAATTACTCATTCTTTTCCTCTTCGAATTTAATTTAAAATATATGTTTGTATTAGGCTTGTTAGAGTATGACGATATGTGCTTAGTGGTGTAGGCTGAAGCTTAAGACTTTAATGACTAGTATAATTAGGTTACGGCCGATTAGTTGTTGAATCAATGGATAGGGATATATGGTCAGTGCTAATTGGATGAGTTCATAGCGTTAGATTAGATGGTAATATACCACTTAGTAAATGTTGTAGATTTTATTATATTTGCTATCAAGGTAAGAAAATTGGCTTTACAGGGATGATATTATTTTGAATTTTTGTCAAGAAATGTACTATGCTATCACGTTTGGATGAAGTTGGACCTTTATACTACATTTGGAGTAGTTTATATGCAGAGATCGTACGTACGTAATCAATGGGTTGTGAATAAGATGATCTTAGTATACTGTAGTAGTTTGAAGGTTTTGATTATTTCGTGTTCCTCCAGCCAAAATATTCAACCCCAAATATTGAACTCATCATATCTCCTCCATTGATAAATTTGATTATTTTCTTAAATTTCTACCAAAATATTCAAGCCCCAAATTGAAAGGATGGTGGTTGTGCCCAGGTTGACGGAGGTGGTTAGAGTAGCCAGTTTCGAAAGCAGCGCGGATTAGTGTGTTTAAGCATCACGGCTTCACCAAATTGTTTTCCTTTTGAATCGACTGAAAGGCCGGCAAGAGAGGCGCTTTTCTCATGAAAATGCCCGTAGGGAATATACATAACTTGAATATTTCGATGAAGCAGATGGGTTCATTTAGGAATATGAGATGATTTTTTTTTTTTTAAATAATTTTTGCTAAGTTCGGTTTTAATTTTAATTTTCTGAATATTTTACGGTTTAAATAGAAAAATATTACAAAGTGGGTTCTTTTAACGAAAATTTGGACGAAATTAATAGGAGGAATGGAGTTCTTTTGATGACGGAGTCGTTATCACAGTGCTTTTTAGTAATCACATATAGAACGTGTGGTTAGTTATAAATGACTCTATTAACGGGTGATTTTCGATAATACAACTAACTTCTTAAATGTGTTAGCATTTGTATGATGGTATCTACTGATATTGACAAGATTCTATGCAAGCCGGCATTGAAGAAGCCTCAATTCCTAGTTCTTGTCGCAAGGGGATCACTTTAAAAATGATACAAAATGTTTTGACAAGTGCTTTTGATTATGCTTAATTGAAAGATATAAGGGAATGAATGAGAATCGAAGAGATGAATTGGTAAATCTGAAAATATCAGATGGAGGATTGTTTAACTCTAGAACGTGAGCCTAGATCTCGCCAAATGAACACAAGACCGGGTTGTATTAATGATCAAGATTAATCACGTAAAAAATAAAGTTAAGGAAAATAAGTATTTTGGGTTAAAATGAAGGTTTTGTAGATTACATTGAACCAAAACTTTCAACTTTAATCAAGTAACATCATATCGATCGATATCAATAAGAAGAGAAATTCAAAGTGAATGATCACCACAAATTAATCATGTTATATAAACACGTGTGCATTTAGAACCAATATAACCATCTAAACTTAATTAGTATTGTTTATATAATAAAAAAATTATGATAACATATATATAATTAAAAATTAAATTGACATAAGAGAATAACAACAGTTATAAATTTATAATGCAATCTGAGTCCCCAACTTTAATGTATGGAGTTTAGGCAAATAAAACTTACAACAATTCCCTTCTAAAGGGATAAATACTTATACTTATAGAGAGTAAAAATGAATAAAAAAATCAAACACATTTATGATGACCTAAATCATCCAATATTGGAAAAGGCTAATCCTAATTATAGTCGAAAAATGTATAAACATGTCTACGTGAACGAGTACGTTAAAAGATAGCCTCAAGTAAAAAAGAGCATACCATAAAAAAAAATGATCTCATAACGGTGTTGGACGTGATCAACTCGATATTTATCATCGATTAACTCGATCCTTTGTAGTAAATCGGTTTTTCATTTAGGTATTCCTTAAATTTAGTTCAAAATGTTGCTTAATCGGTTTTTCATTTAATGCTTTCAAAATGAATATTTAAATAGATGGATCATTCTTGTCTTATTTAGGGTTCTACGAATCGTACATATGATACCACGTGATTTAGAAATAGATGCTTTTTATTATAGAGAAGAGTACATACACAACAACTTACACACCATTTTTGGACAATCAAGAAACTCACGAGAAAACCAACAAAAGCATACATAAAATATATATATTAAGTAGATCACACGTACATATGATGTATAGTATGACCCCTTATTTAATCGCGGCACCTTAAAGCAACAGCCGAGATCCATAAGAACTTGTTCATCGGTCGATCTATCTAGACATTGAGATGATATTCCTCGATGTTCTTGCTAATGTTGAGCGCGCAATCGAGCAGTTGGGTAGGGTGAGGCACGTTTTCGTGAAGCTTCTCGTAATCGAAAACCCACATGACGAGATTCAGGTCGCCACCCTCAGTTGTGACATGGATGTGGATATAAAATTCTTGTACTCCTCGATCACTTACATGTCCTCCTACAACTTTGTACGAAATCGACTTTTTCTCGATGTCTATGTCCTCGATGATCTCCTTTGCGACGCAAGCCTTCCCATCTACAAATTAATTCCCAATTCTATGTATGAATCAAGTGTCTCAAGAAGCTTCATAATACTTCGTACTGATACGCATGCATGCATGAGTATATATATATATATATATATATATATATATATATATATATATATATATATATATATATATATATACTAGAGCTATTAGATCATTGGCACTTTCTACTCAAAAACTCACAAAACACATTATTTGGAGTAAAGTTTAAAACAATATATTGAGAATTAATGAAAAAGACGGGTACGTACTAAGAGTATAGTTCCAGAGGATGGTGGAGCCGGGCTTGCCAAATTCGCCCTCGTGGACGGTGCAGCCTTGGACGTGTTTGGGCGAGATGGTGGCGATTTGATGAGGCTTGGTGGCGAAGAGATCGTGGAAGAGATCTCCCGATGACCTCACTTCAACTTCTGCAATTAGCTTTCCCTTAAAGCCCCATTTTTTCACAATTGAAAAGCCCTAGCTAGAGTTGGAAGAAAATACAAGAGTTGAGTAGAGGTTGGATGGATGTAAAGTCATCACGACATTGGGGGTTTATATAGAAGATTAATCCCACCCTATGAGAGTAAAATACATTATTGTGTAGCATATAGTATAATAAATTTTGCTTTTACACCATATAAGGGTATGCTTAGATGATATCTATTATTCTTCCTTACGTATTATTATTTTGCATTGTATTTGTTAATTATTTTTCTAACTTCCGCAAAGTGTCAAGGCTGAACTTTGTGGCCTACTTACGGGTCTACACTGGCTTGGGATATGGGTGATCACAACCATGAAGTCGAAATTGATTCGAAGCTAGCTTATGGTGAATCTTGTAAATCGTCGAATACTGTCCACTCACTCCCTATTTAGTTTGATATCTAAGTGTCAAGACTTCCTTCGTAGGAATTGAAATATCCAATTTCAACATGTTTACCATGATATGAATAATGTTGTGAATTTTCTTGCTTCTTATGCAAACAATTTTTATTTAGGTAAACTCTCTATTTGATCTCCTAACTGTGTTGAACAATGATGTCCGAGGTATGGCGAACAAAAGGTTTATCAGTTGTTAGTCGTTTTTAATTATATCAAATAAATACGGGTCGTTTTTATTCCCAAAAATAAAACTTTATGACAAAGTGCATTATGATACACTCAAGACTTGTTTAGTATAGATTTTATGATATTATAAACTAAAATGAAAATAAAAAATAAATCTATTACTCATATTTTCTAAAGATTGACATAAAAATCAAAATGATATAAAGCTTTATTAACAAATTTGATTCGTGGATGAAAATAACTTATGAATTATTCTGATACTTATTCTACTAAAATAACATATCTACTGATATACCTTGAATTTTATCCTCTTGTATGGGGTCTTGGGGGAGAGGGGGTGTACTTCGAGTCCGGAATGAGGTTTGGGTCATTCCAATTTGGTCTGGTTTGTTACCTCGGCGTTTTGGGTTACATTACTTTATATATATTAATGTGTTTTCATGTCTTCAAATTATATGTTTCATCTGCAATGCAAAACTTCTCGTTAAAACCTTTCTAAGTAGACGTAGTCAATATTTGGTGAATCATTATGAATAAGTGTTGCAATTCAATCTTATTCTTCAATTTAAACCGGTTCTCAAAGAGTCCCACTCGCCTAGTTTTCAGGGTCCGGAGGGTCTCAATGTTTGGAGTAGTGTACGTAATACTTGGACGTCAATTATTATCCGACAAGATTTCCTTACAATGTATTATATCATTCTCCCTACATCATATCAAGACCATTTTTTCTCTCTTATAATTCGAAACTGTTTAATAAAATATATTTAATTAAGTTGATCACTATGAATAAATTTGTATGTTTTTTTAGTTTCTATTTGTTGAATATTTGTTGTTTCCGTACTACAGACGACACATATTAAACTAGCCTTCCACAGTTTGCAATTGTAAACTACCAAATCCTTATATATTGGTCAATCAAACACCTAATCTCTCAACAAAAAGGAAAATTAGGATCTTAAATTCATAATTTGAAAAACATAAAACTCCAAACGGAATAAGATACTTTAAAGATAAACTAATTAGACAACGCATTTGGGCGAACAAAACCAAACAAGGATTTTCGATCTAATGTATGAAGCAGAGGCAAAAAAAAAAAAAACATTTGTGGTGTAACAATCCAAACACGGCATCGAATTTTTATTTTTTTTTGTTTTAAGGGCCCTAAGTTTTATATTGCACATTAAGCGCGACAGTTTATATAATAGTTGGTTAAATGTTGTATTTTTTTAAATTTTATATATTATTATATTGATTAATTTTTTTAACTAACTTATAGTTGTGTATAAGTATATATGGACGAATACAGTCAACTATTTGTATAGTATGGAGCAAACTGAATGCGCTCTCAATCGGGACAAAAAATAACGTGGACTGAGCTTCAACTCGTTGTCAGCTCGCG
Source organism: Fagopyrum tataricum (assembly GCA_002319775.1). Taxonomy (NCBI): domain Eukaryota; kingdom Viridiplantae; phylum Streptophyta; class Magnoliopsida; order Caryophyllales; family Polygonaceae; genus Fagopyrum; species Fagopyrum tataricum. Next base: position 10,206,068 of record CM008283.1, on the reverse strand, counting down.
ATGAAGCTTATACTTTTTTAATACACCATCAGTCAAAATCCTCTGCAATTTATCCTTTAATTTTAAAGGTACCTCTACTCACATCATGTCACGTATAGTCCACCGACCTTATATACTAGGTATGGATTGCCCCCAACTTTTGATGTGGAAACTTATTTTGTCCAACACGCCCCCGTAAATGCAACTAGAGGATATAGACCTCCATACCCCCAACTTTCGATGTGAAAACTTATTTTGTCCAACACGCCCCGCAAGTGCAACTAGAGGATATAGACCGAGTTGCACTTGCCCACAGGTTAGGATCGTGAGCCACATAAAGGCTAACCGCTCTGATACCATGATAGATTTTGTTAGGTCAGAATGGACGTGGGGGTCCATCGCACGTCCGAGCGTATATGCGCGTTGGGCCCAAGTCCAGCACACAAGCCCAGCAGGGTTCCATCCTAAAACCAATTGGCAATAGGAGGAGTAGTCCACTAGCCTTATATACTAGACTTGCTATTCCAATATTGTCGATGTGGGAACCATAATCCTCCACCAGAAAGTATAGTTAAAATCACAGGATAAATTGTAGAGGATTTGAAATGATGTCACCACGTTGCCACTCCCCCGCATTAGGAATAATGCGGGGGAGTGGCAACGTGGTTTCATTATTAATCTTGGTATTTGTACAGTTCCAATGGCGGAACTTTGGGGCATTTATCATGGTTTAAAATTGGCTTAGGAGTGTGGATACCGGAGAGTGTTTCTTGAATCAGATTCACATTTGGTAATCACACTTCTAGGTAAAACGTTACCTCGTTGTCACCCTCTCGCTAGTCTGGTCCGAAAGTGCCAGGACTTTTTAAGAAGGGATTGGGATATCCAGCACCGTCATGCTTTCCGTGAAGCGAACAATGTTTCGGATTTTTTAGCTTGTTTTGCCTTTAATTTTCCTATTGGACTGAGTGTATTGTTTGACCCTCCCGAGGGTGTAGTTGATCTTTTACGTTGCGATGTAAGGGGTCGGGTTATCCCCCGAGTGATTACTACTTAGCCCTTTTTTTTATAAATAAAAGCGCGTCTAGATGCGCGAAGACACTGATCCTCCCCCTTTAACCAAAAAAAAAAGTAAATAACTCACCGTACACTCCTTTCTATTTTACTTAACTAAACAAATAGATAAATAATTTTTTTGTGGAGGGTCATTTTTTTTTTTTTGTAAGTGAGGGTCAATCTTTATGGGATGATAAAAAAAAACAAAAATAGAATTTGAATATTAAGAAATAAATGATATCATTGTTAACATATAAATAATACAGGTTTTAAATTTTACATACAAAGAACTTAAATCGTTTTTTTTTTTTTTGTGAAAAGTACATTAAAGATAATTTTTAAGTTTTAACATTTTTTAAATACCATCGGTCACCTAAAACCTAATTCAATGGTGACTTGGATAGATTTGACAAAGAAGTTTGTATCGAGGTCCAAGCTAACAATAGGGAGTTAACTTTCATATTGACATATAGACGACATGTGGACATGAATAAGATACAAGCTAAAGTTCCACGTACGTACAATTAATATGTGAAGCGTGAGCAATACAAGAGAAACCATAGAAAAGAGTCGAATCATCACCATGAGATAATAATTTCAACGAAGAGAAGTTTGACAAAAGGGGGTGTAGGGATATTTTAGGACAAGGTGTTAGTTTATCGAGTCTAATATACTATCGTTACTCTTTTTATCTATATATTAGGCCAATATGATTTATCTTTAGAGTTCATAACTTTAGACAATAATGTCCTATTTAAATCGTTGATTATTGTAATTGGTATTATGATTATCATAGTGCAAAACTATAAGTTAGTAGTGTACAAAACATAGGCCTTCTTTGGCAAGAATATTATATAGGGTTATTGACTTATTGGAGGGTTTATTTAGACCTTGATTATTTTGGATTATTTGAGCAAAAGTTCTAATCTAGTTGCACTTGGATAATTTGAAGGATTATTGGGAATAATATTACCCTTAAATAATATGTGTTTTGTGCTGAACGGAGTCATAATCACGTATTCATAGTGGACTAGACAACCACCTCTCGTGTTAAATTTCTCTTTTGATTGCATTCTATTCCTAAAAACTTACAAAGCTTGGTTCTTGCAATCATGTTAGGAGACGGAAAATCACTGGTGAAGAAATTCGATGGGATAAATTTTGAATTCTGGAAGATTTATGATAAACGTACAATCTAGCTCTTTGTTGACAAACCTCGACGACAACGTTAAAACCGTGATATGGTTGTCCTCTCTTAAAAAAATGGAACAGAACAATTTATGGCTATAAACGCTTTAGTAGGGAGGGTGAAACTCAAGTTTGATGAAGACAAAAACTTTGAGTGAAGATGTTCGGAGGAAAGAGCCAGGATCTACTCCGGGGTCAACCATGAATGAAAGAAACAAGGGTTGGCCAGAATTATATTCAAGATCAAATCGCGGCATATAAAGGCCTAAAGGAACTTATAAACCCAAAGATAATAGCAAGATTATGTGTCGGAATTGTGATTAGTATGATCACTATAAGAATGAAGAAATTGCACCATTGAAGATTAAGTCAACAAATGCGACCATGGAGGAGATTGTAGACGCGTTAATATTGAGCAAGAGTAGCCTTTAGAATCTTGGGTGTTAGATATTGGAGATTTTTTTACTCGTGCAACAACGTTGACATAATGGAAATGTATGCTCCAAGAGATTTCAGGAAAAAAATCTATCTTGTTTATGATAAGCCCTTAAAAATCGTGGGGATGAAGTTGTTTGAATCCGCACACCCAATGGATCTATTTTGCACTTCCATGAAGTAAGACACATTCTTGGTCTAAAATGAAACTTGTTATCAGTCGGGTAGTTAAATGAAAACATATATGTTATAACCTCTGGTTACGGGTACTAAAAGATAATTGAATGATCTATGATGTAAGATCGAGGTAATAAAAAGGGGAACAACTTACATCACCAACAACGCCCAATAAAAAAAATCTATGGTAGGCCGGAGCATATGATTGTGAAAATTTTGGGCATTGTCGTTTGGATCGTATGAGTAAGAAAAGGACGAAAGTATTGTGTTCAAAAGATTTAATACATGGTTTTTGAGGGTGGAAAATAACTTGGACACGAATCGGACATAATAAAAAAAGGTAATTAAGACACGTTACCTAATTTTTGATGGCTAAAGAAAGATGAAATAACCCTTTTACTTTTACAGTATTTTCCTTCTTCCTCCCTAGTTTTCCCAACCAACTAACCCTAAAATCTCCATTTGTGGTTGTAGATATCCAGAAACGGATATTCATATTTCAACCATCTTCACCTCGATTGACATCAATATTCTTCAGGTATGATTTTCCTTCATCTTCTTCCATTCTTCTTCTTCTTCTTCTTCTTCAATCTTGTCTTCTAGTTCTACTATATGTGTGAATGTTTCTTTTTTTTTTTTTTTTTGAATACAAGGTTAAGCATCTTGGCATGACCAATATCTATTGTTGCACATCATAAGTTATCTTTTCGGATGAGATTAACGACTTCTCATGATATGACTCCTGCTGCTGCAGAGTTGTCATGCCATAGAGCTACGAGCTTATCAGCAACGTCATTGACTTATCTGAAAAATGTGATTAACCTTGACCTACAAAAAACTCAGCCAACAAAAGCAAAGTATCTGAAATGACCAGTTTAATTTCCCATGGTGGTTTCTATATTTTGTTTATTGCATTGATGATTGTTAAGTTATCTCCTTCGATTTCTATGTTTTTTATTTTCATTTCTCTTGCTTTCATGATTCCTTTTTTGAGTGCAAATGCTTCTACATGTAAGACCGATGGGTATCCACATTGTCCATAATCATAAGTCATTGTTATTGCTTGGTGGTTTCTAGCCAAAGGATCCGTGGTCATTACTCCTTTTTTATCCATCAAAATTAAGTTTTATGTTTCCTTCTGCCGGTTTGTCCATTGCAATGACTCTGTCTAATTTTTCAAATGTGTTGTTTTCACCCTATTTGCGTTTTCTCCAGGTGAACTCATTGCCTTTATTTTTGAGGTCAACCATATTGCAATGTTGCATGAAAAGGTGTAGTCTTTTGAATTTATTATTTGTAACTAGCGCACCACCCTTTTTATCGGATGGGTTTAGTAACTCATTAAAATCCCCTATTACAAGAGTTGGAAAGTCATTTATGTGGACATGATTCGCAAGTTTAGTCCAAAACTCGTCTTTTTGTTGTTCGTTTGGGGGCGCATAGATAAAGGTAATAGCCATAGTAAAATTGGTTGATATGTTGGTATACTTTACCGTCATGAACCTTTTTTCTATAGTGTTTACTTCTACTTTTTCATTTACTAGTTGGTAGCTCTTCCATAGGAGACATAGCCCCTTGATAAGCCGTCTGCTGGAACGAAACATATATTATCAAATTCGGCCCCTTTCCAACATGCTTCTTTTGGTTCAGCACTAGTTTTTAGTTCCGCAAACATGATTATTTGTACATGTTCGTTTTTGCAAGTTATATTAATGTCGTTCTATTGCTTAAAACCCATTTGTACATGTTCGTTCCAAAAAACAATCTTCATTTAAAGCAAGTTGTGGTGTTTGGGTTGATTAAAACCCATTGTTCAATTCTTTGTTTCGTCCTATTGCTTTCATCTTTGTTTTTCTTATCTCGAGTTCAAATAATTTCCAATAACTTATTTTGGTCATCATCGAGTTGTTCAAGTATCGACTTTTCCATTTTGATGACACATTGCAAGCTCTAAACTTAGTTGTTAATTTATGAACCCTTTCCTCTTTACTCAAGAGGGTCATTAGTTCATAGGAGCATTGATCGGTTTCAGAATAATGCGATTGAAAAGCATCGGACAAAAGAGCCAATACATAGTCTTTTTCCAATTTTTTTTTGTATGCGAGATATATTCTAGGAACATCACTCCATTAAAAGGGTCATCAACATAGTAGAAAGATTCAGCATAGACCAACAGAACGCTAAGGGCGATGTTCAGAAACTCAAAACAAGTCCCAAAGATTTGTATTATTAACTTCACACAAATCCCATCAAAAGAGACACACCAGCTACCAAAACATGGACATATTTCGCTGTTCAGAAGATATCTAGAACTAGGGGGTGTTTCCTGCATTTGTTCGACATAATACATCAGAACTTTGGGCTTATTCATAGCATAGGAATTCCATATCTTCCACTTTTCTTTTATGGAAACCCAGATCTTGTTGGTCAGACTTAGATTTAGACAAATCATGCTAGTTTCAAGGACATCGGTTCAAAACAGGCCAAATAGACATATAAACATACATCAGCAAACACAAATTCAATATCAAGATCACAGTGCATATAATCAATTTGATTGGTAGGTCTTAGTCTAGTTATGATTGTTCGGTGTTCTCGAGATAGGTTCGACCAAAGGTCTAGTTGGTCTCCGAAAAAAACACAACACCAATGTTCTTCATACATAAGCACAAACTTATGTTATTTGTACGAACAAAAAAGAACCCATCGGAATTTTTACCGTTCCTATGCAGTGATGACCTGACATCGGATCGCGACTGAGACACTAGGGTTGTAGTGAATGGCACCTAGTGGAGCTTTAATCCATTCTCGCCACCTCGACCTCCTGCCGCACCAGCGGGAATCTTAATCTCCTTTCTTCTTCCCTTTTTTCTGGCTTTGTTAAGGAGGAATAGGAAACCCAGCATGTGTCTTCGGCCCTCTTGTTTGACTAAGTGTCTCTTTCTTCTATTCTGAGCAGGATGAACTTCACCATATTGAACTCGAAGTCCAATTTGATTTTCCAGGAAGAGGAAACCTGTTGTTCTCCTTGATTGTTTCACTTTTGAGATTAGGTCAAGCGGCTGGGTAGGCGGAGGCAGCGGCCATGGCAGGTTTGTGGAATTTGGTGGGATATGGCCATTTTTCGATCTACGGATTTGGCCATTTTTTGTCGACAGAGGGGAGTTGGATTCTGATATTGAGAAGGAATTGGGAGCGCGTGTCATTGTACTGGGCGCGTTCTTTTTATTTTCTCTGATAGTGTGTTTAGAGTAAATTACACATTGTTTGTTTGTTAATAGGTACATCCAATAATTAATAATAATTTATTTTACAGATTAAAATTCACATATGAGTAATTAAAATATAAATTCTCCAAAAACTAACCTGCGATACAATCCGTACTCTTCTTCTATTATACGTTCACTTCTTCTGCCTCAGTAGACTGGTGCTAAAGAAGTGCAACATGAAGAAAAAAAATATATTTTAAAATTTTCAATATAAATCCCCAATTTCATGTTTCTTTTTACCATCGACCCTCCTATCATCTTCCTCCTTCCTAAATAGAAACCAAAGAGTAGTAAAGTTAAAAATCCAAATTCGTGATTCGAGTGGTGAAATCTAAGTACATTTTGGGATTGTTTTATGGTCATGCAACAATTAAGCATCCGTAAATGCTTTGTTCTAAAATCTACATCGCCCGACTCTACACAGTTGAGTAGGGGTGATAATTATCTATTTTCCAAGAGCACTAAAACTAATTAAAAAAAATAGAAAGAGAATTGGACGAAATGCTTTACTTCATAATCTTATTTAGTGTATGCCCTAACGTCAATTAGTGAGTAAACATCATATTAGTAGAATAATAGACTAATCTGCTCTTCTCTTAATATAATATATTAAAGAAGGTATATCATTCTGTAAAGATCCTTCAGACATAGATGCTTTTTATTATAGACATGTATGTACGTACCGTACGTACATATATATACTACACATGCAACGTTCGACGAAGAAAAACACGCCAGATCTGAACATTTAAGAAACATGCAAAGGAAAAACGACAAAGCATACATAAAATTCACATTAGGTGGATCACACATACGTATGATCCCTTATTTAATCTTCATAATTCAAGCACCCATAATGATATTTCGTTGAAACAAACCGACACTATAGATCGATTGATCAACGTGTTCAACAATCGATCTAGGCGTTGAGGTGATGAGTTTCGATGTGCTTGCTCACGTTGAGCACGAAATCGAGTAGTAGGGTCGGGTGAGCGACGTCGTCGTGAAGCTTCTCGTACTCAAAAACCCACTTGACGAGGTTAAGGCTGTTAGTTTCGGTTGTCACATGGATGTGGATCACGAAACTCTTGTACTCCTTCTTTAGGTCTCCGTCGATTACGTTGAATGTTATCGACTTCTTTTCCACGTTTACGTCCTCGATTCTCTCTTTCGCGACACAAGCTTTCCCGTCTACAAATACACAACATTTAAGTCAAGTGTCTTGAGGTATTCCGAAGCAAAAAAAAAACTCCGCTTGGTTAATTGCATCTCTAGAAATGAAAACATGATGAAAATAAATTTAGTACATACATATATACTTACTTTTTTTTCATGAAAATGTTCGAAATCATTTCTTATTTTAAATTAGTTTGAATAATATCTTATTAATTTGATATTTTATAGGAAAATAAAATGGACGAAAGTAAACACCTTTTCATTGAAAATAAGAAAGTATGTACCTTAGAGATAAATTTTGTGGATAACCAATATTGTTAAGTGAAATAAATTTATTTTTATTCCGTTTTCGGACTTAAAATCAAATAGGTTGTTTGTCTTGAGGTACATGATTTACTTACGTAATAGATCACTAGTATATTACCCGTGTCTTGCACGGGATTTTGATAAAAATATTATTTGTTATTATATTTCTTTAAGAGATTATATATAAACTATTTTTTTGTCATTAGATAGAGTAGATAATAAGCAATAAATATATAATACATTAATAAGATATCTAACCGTATAATAATTCGTATTTTGAAGGAATGAAAACCGTAACATTTAATTGTTAAGAGTGGATTTATTTTTTTTATTTTTTGACTGCTAAAATTTGTTATGCTAATCTGTTATACATATCTCACGTAACAAAAAAAAGGTGATTGGAAGGGATGAATTTCATTAAGATTTGATTTTAATATTTTGTTAAATAATTTTATAATGAATAAACTTAATTAATATTTTGGTGGAATGTGGTTAAATGCTAAAATGACACGTGATAGTGAGTATTTTTCTGCTTGACACGTGGCAAGGAGTGTTACTCCTATAATATATAAGATGATTTTTTTTCCCTTTAAAATATGTCTCAATTTTGTTATAAGTTAATTGATGAAGATTGATTAAGGGGGTCATATAACATGAAATTCTGCACGTCCGTTTAGACTATTGTGTGCTTATTGTAGTAGATCACTAACCTTATATAACAGAATACATGTATGTTTGTAAATGATGTAATATTTTCATGTTCTTTCATTCTTAAAGTACAACTGTCGGACTCCTTTAATTTTGACAGCATGTTTTAAGGTTGGACAACCATACCGAACTGGCCAAATAATGTGGGAATTTCGAGTATCCGTCAAAAACGCATTGTGCGCACCAAGCTTAAATTTCATAGAATTTGAGATCTTTCATCGAAAACCTAGATTAAGCTCATTTAGAAAATGTTGAGCCGCACAAAATAAGTTCGTTGCATTTACAAATATATATATAGAGAGACGGGTACGTACTAAGAGTATAGTTCCACAAAATGGTGGAACCAGCCTTGCCGAACTCGCCCTCATGGACGTCGCAGCCTTGGATGTGGGTGGGGGAGATGGTGGCGATGTGGTGAGGCTTGGTGGCGAAGAGATCGTGGAACAGATCTCCCGACGACTTTACTTCGATTTCTGCAATCAGCTGTCCCTTAAGTCCCATTTTATACAATATAATGCAAATGCACTAAAATTAAACGAGATCTAATTGAGTAATTTGGATGCAAATCTAATGGGGAATTTTAGGCGTTTAAATAGAAGTTTGATCAATCTCTCTATGCAAATAAAATACAATATTGTATATTATATAGATCAATAATTCTGCCTCATACATACATGATTGAATGATTAGGTTTGATATGACCCCATAATGTTGATTATTTCTGCTTAATTTGTCATTTCATTATGATAAATATCATATATCATATATTTTAAAACAAGACCAATCTGATTAATGTACACTCGATCAAGTTATTGGATTAAAAAGATATAAAAATTTCTGGGTTAAAACATAAAATTATTTTAGGTGGTTAGTGATTACAAGGATGCGCGATGTAGGTAACTCAACTTTGTTGGTATTATTTTGACCAAATAAACGAAATTATATGATATTTGAATGATGGATGTGTTTATTTTTTTTATGAAGTTTTTTTCACAAGTAATTCAATGTTATTTAAAATATCACATTAAGCAATCAACCTTAAAAGTTAGGCCCTTACCACTCAAAGTTGACACCTTCTTTTAACATATTATGATCATGTTTTGACTGTCCATGTGTTTAAGCAAGTAAATGGTATGACAAACAAGTTCGTTGCTCTAGGCCATTCGTCATCTGCCTTCACTTCAATCACGGAAATATTCAATTCCTCACCCACAAGAATGAACTAGGCAGGATGATTTACTTCCTAGTAAGTAACCATGTCTAAAGCAATTCTTTCCATACATAATACTAGGGATGTTGGTCCTTGTAACCATGTTCGCACATATATTTTTCAAGAGGCCGGCCACCATCTTGAAAGATCAATTGCAAGAGAGAATCAACCTCCACCTTCACTCTTCTATGTCAAAGGTCCCAATTAAGCAAGTTGAAGCCCATGCACAATGCTCCACAGCTCGGCCACCGGCACACTCACAAGTCACAACACCGATATTCGCAGGAAAACAAGCAAGCCAGGCACCACTAGCGTCCCTAGCGAGCCCCCTGCTAAGTATTTTCTTAATTAAAGCTTCTTACTTATTCATGTACACGTTGTACTTGTACGTACATCGTCAAATACTAAAATCCATCATTTTCACGTGATATGTGACCATATATCTACCTGCACTGCTTCTTTTGACAACTTACATTTGGGAAATTATTAGGAGACAGTTTTTTCGACCAAATCTGATAATATTTTATATGTTAGTGCGGTTAGTTTCTAAAATAATATTAAATTTTAAGGCTTATTGGGTTATCCTTATGCATCATCGAGAATCTTCGCCTAGTTTCGAGCCAAATTTTGCATTGCTAGATTAAATATGATTATAAAAAAGTATACCTACATAATTGTTGTAAGGGGATGAAGTCAAAGCTGGCTGAGATTAATATTAATATAGTATGATCCACTTTCTGGTCATGTCATATTATTTGATGCAACAACTAAGATATGTCGGTGACGTAATAACACTGCATGAACAACGACATAATTGTACGTCGTCCACGTACACTATATTGATTTGGATTAAGTACATACATTTTAATATACATAGACGCAATTTTATGTAATCCGTCCCTAACAACGTACGCCCTCTCATTCGACATAGATTCCGACACTTGTTGGGCTGAGGTAGTTGCTCTACATCAAGCTCACTAGATTGCTCCTTGTCCAGGTGATTTTTTTATACAACACACGTTTTACTAATAGACCGTTTGATTGAAACAAAAGGAATAGTAACGAAATAAAACCAACAATAACATGTGTTGGGGAAAAAAAATGATTATCACTCTTTCATATTTAAAATACCTTCAAACATCCCCTTAACATGTGAGTTTAACGACTAATCAAATGCATATTTACTGAATAAGTATAATAATACGTTTTGGGTCATAGTTTTTACCAATACAAACGAGTCCTAAATTCCTAATAAAGTAATAAGAGTGGCTGGATATATGGCGGTCCACATATCGTGATAAATTGATGAAGGCTATCGTGATTCATCAATCATGTCCAAGTTCTAGGATTTTATTTTATTGGCCAACTAAAACTACCTACTCTTGCAATTGATTTCCGCATTCGATCTTGCGATAATTGTTCAGGTTTGGTCAATCCTAATTGCAATTACCAAATATATAATTCCTTTAACCAAAAATGTTATTTTAACTTCGACATAATTTTCAACAAAGTAATTAATAAATGTTGATGTTTTAGATAAAATTATTTAATAAATGTTTCCCATCTTTCTAAATTAGATGGAAATCATGGAATAAAGATTTAGGTTTTAAATTGGTTTTACAAAATCAAAAAATAAATTTTTTGGTCTTTTGTATATTGAGCACTTTTGGGGGTTGCAGTGTGCCCGAAAAATTACTAAAAAAAAAACTTCTCATTGCTCACATTAAGAACAACTTTTTAGTTTGAACATATCGTATATATGTGTGAATTGATTCAGTTGAAAATCATTTTAATGGTAAATAGTATGAACATATCTCAAATGTTGGTGAACATAAAATAACGGCTAATCTTAGAAATTATATTATGCTGGACTATATAATATTTACCATATTAATGTTGTTTCCTTGATTGAGAAAAACAATTACAAATTACAGTAAGATGAATCAAATAATATATTTACCAATTTATTACCTAATTAGTAATACCACAAATACTACTCGATCCTTTAACGAACTAGCCGTAGTAAGTTCATTACCGACACTGTCATTACACCTTAATCATCTACACATAATTTATTGCACTTGTTCGGAATGGATATCAACTTATGCAAGCTAATTTATTATTTGATCGTCTCGGTCACCGTTGTAATGTAGTTTATATAATCGTGTTTATACAACAAAAATACTCGTGTCGATCACTGTCAAATTGTACTTACTCGTGCATGTTACCACTTTGACATGAAATTGAAAATGAACATATATATTTGTGTCAGTCACGGTCAAATTGCACTTGTTAATGCTAACAATTAATCGAAATGAACATTAACGTTCATTTGGTTATTGTCAAAATACACCTTTATTATCTATAAAAGGCAAGATATCGTTATATTTATCAACAATATTTTGTTGGAGATTTGGGCTAAGTTTTCATTGTACTCATTGAGCTTGTCTTAAGACAAGGTGCAATGAATTGTTTATATATGTCACTATGGAAGTGAATGACACTAAGATCAACTAGTAATGTAAGGGAGTTGAATCGAAACAAGGTGATCCACGACAAGGTCAACATGTGCTAGATTTTACAAGGCCGACGCTTGGGGCTTTTTAGCCATACTTTCTCGGCACACCTTTGATTCGACTCTACAAACATGCATTGAGGTGACATTGTCCACCGACTCACTCTTTCTTGGCAACCTCCTCTATTGTCGTCAAGTAAACATCCCATGATCAACTTTACCGTCAACATCGCTAACTACATTTGTATGGGAGCCTCTCCTCTTCTTTCCCGACGACATCTCTCTCAACTTCTTTAAGTCCTCCCTCACCCGAGGACATGGGGCTTGCATTTGACCCTTCTCCCTAAAGTAGAAGCACTCTACCTCACTCGAATCTCATTGTGGTCCCAAACTTGATATTTGTCTCATGTACGTCATCATACCTCCTCCAATGACCCCTCCCTCGCTCTCCCTCCCTTACAACGAGTATGTGATCTTCATATTTATCGATAACATCACTTTTCATCATCCTCTCACTCTCTTGCAATTGTCTAGCGCGAGAGACTTCCTTCCTAAAAATAACATCTATACCAAAGACTTATAGGACTTCAGTAATGATGCTAACAACAACAACGTTTTCTATTCTTGTCCAAACTTGTCATCGGCATGCAATAATTAGCATACTAGTTTATCAAACGAGATAATATATATGATTATGAAGATTACCTCCGCTATCAATCTTGAGTGAGTAAAGCTCTATATTAAAGCACAACCGGTTGGTCAACGACTTGAATGGATAGATGTTCTTGAGCTGGTCTCACGACGCCTTTGGTGTGGTCTCCTTAAACACATTGTACTTGATCTCAGGAGCAAGCACCAACCAAATTGTACTTGCTGCATTCTTCTGGTTGCTTCTCCACTTCTCCTTGCGCATCAATCCAGATTTCTCCTCCTCTGGAGCTTGTCAAGACATGTTGCACCAATAGGTCTTAAAATCGTACTATATCACAAAGTAAAGTTGATCTTCCCATCATAGAGATGAATCTCTGACACCTTCATCAACTCGACCGTCATCACCCCAATATGAGATTCTTTAAGCAAAAAAGTTTACTTGGTCACTATCACCCTAATCTTGGCTCTGAACCACTTGTTAGAAAAAATCACGCTTCCCGACTAACCGAACTTATACAAGCGGATAATTTGTTGCTCCCTCTGATAATCTCTAACCTTACTTTGTGTATAAGTGTGTACGCCTTTTGATTGAATGATCTCTGTCTCTTCATCTATTATACAAAATGTATGGTCCGTTACCACTTACCGCTAATCAAACACATTAACCGACCTTTACATATTTCTAGGAATATAATTACTAAAACTTCGCCGTAAATCTAATGAGAGGATCAACCAGAAATTGGCCTCTTGGAAAAGTATACTGCTGAGTATTGCTGCTAGATTGACCTTGATGAAGTCAGTTCTGTGCTCCCTGCCGAACTATGTCATGCATGTAATGAAAATCCCAGTCTCGGTGTGCACTGTGATTGACAAATTTTGCTGCAGATTTATATGGAACGATTCAACTAATAGCCATAAACTACATCTAGTTGCATGGATAGATATTTGTAAGCCCATGGATGATGGTGGGCGGGGCAAAAGGTATAATGTCAACAGCTGCAGAGACTTTGTGGATGTATCTCAATATAGGGAAGGGTCGATTATCTTTAAGGGACTTTGCCGGGCAAATGAAACTAATCTCCTCGCCCTCGGGGTTTTGTTTTCACATCGGCTCGTGCTTAGTTCCGGTGGCCGAATTATGGGGCCTACACATGGGTCTCTACATGGCTTGGGAGTTGGGATACCGGATGGTCATGGTAGATTATCTCGCTTCATAACCTTTTTCTTTTCCACTAGCCTTTTATTATATGTCCGATCCTCCTACAGGTCTTTTGCATTTGTTGAACAATGATGCCCGAGGGTTAGGCACCCAAAGGCTAATCCCCGTTGAGTTTCTTCTTTAATATAATTATCACGGGTTGACTACAGTCGATGACGTTTTCTTACCAAAAAAAAATCTGGACTTTTCTTAATCTAGACATTTTCTACACTTCTACCGATTCTGCTCATTCTGCTTGACCGTGGAGTTCAAATCTCTGTCCACTTACTAATTACAATGAAATATAATTTAATCTGACACAACTATACTACACGTAGTCACATAGGGGTGCCTTCTATATCTTACCATGGCTGCCGTTGAAGCCTGAAGGTATATTTTCATTGTTATACCTTTAGTAATCACAAATTTGCATGCGCCTTACGAGGCACGCAAATGCGCCATGTGACTCGCATATATGATCGTCCTAATTGCCTTCACTTCATCATTAAACTTTACTATGACCGGTGGGTTGTTTATATTTGTCAATTAATAAACTAATTTATCGATAAAAGGTCTATGGATATGTAAATTATTCTAGATCAACCCATGGACATTAATGCAGCTTATGAGACGCAGTTTTGTTACTTTTGCATAGTTTAGGAAGAACAAAATTTTGATATGGATCTAGTTAATTCTAGTAAACTTTTGTTGTCAATTTAGATAACCAAAATCGTCTTTGGGCAGATCGACTTCCATTTCTGTGTTAGACCTTTAGAGCTGATAACTGGGGGAGTTTTTTTTAGTTATATACCAATACTCAATTGTAGATGATGAGTCCATCAACGGGCCCTTTTTCTGAAATGGGCCAATGGACTTGGCCCATTAACATGTTGGTTGGTACAATGGTACGGTGAGACCATGAACCCAAGTGATGGATCTATTTAGCAACGATAATGGAAGAAAATGGGGATATCATATCTATTGATATCTTAAACAGAGATTTCTTTAGCTAATTTCAAAAATCAAGAATTTTAATATTTATAAATTCAAATCTTAATAATTTATGAATCCATGAATAAAATCTGATAATTCCGATCTTATATCACCAATTTTAATTTGTAAATGTTCTTAAAAGCTTCTTTTGAAGATAATATTTTCTGTCATTATTAAATTATAATTTAAAATTTTTGACAAGATTTGATTTATATTATATAAAGATAACTTGAATTTGTTACAGTATTATAAATATAACTTGAATTTCTTACCATATTATATGTATAGTAAAAGATAGTTAAATTTATAGTGAATAACTAATATTATGCTCTGAAGAAAAATTATTTTTATTCAAATATTTAAACTAAATATTAAATTACGTATGTGCACTGTACGGTAAAACACTAGTATTTTAGTAAATATTGTATCATGTACATAAATTCGGTTTGTCTTAAGGTCATACTTATGCGTTTGGGGTGGATAGTGAGTCTATGCTTTTTTATGGTCTTTTTTAGCTGAACAATGCGTTCAGGCTTCAAAGTAAAAGTTATGTGTTCTGCTTTCAAAGTAGAAGTCAACTACATGTTTGGCTTCCAAAGGAAAATCAATTATGCTTAAGACTTCCGAAGTAGAAGTCGGCTACACATTTGACCGTTGAAGTATACGCAACTACACATTTGACATACAAAGTAGAAATCAGTTATGTGTATGCTTTCAGAAGTTAGCTAAACGTATGGAGTGTATTTTATAAACCACAACTTTTGGATTTTGAAATTGTGTTTGACTTTGAGTCTTTGACTTAAACTCACTTCAAACAACGGAAACTCCGAAAATATAGTTATGACATTGACAAAAAAACAAAATTATAAGCACACTTGTGTATTTTCGGTAAATAAACGTTTCCGCAATAAGTCCCTCGAGTTAAGGCTTGACTTAGTCATTTGACAACGCCAACGACTAAAAGCCGCACGGTTGTGAGTTCGAGAATACTCAGCCCGTGCCATTAGTGTTTGGATGGGTCGGTGAAAAACATGCTTGTATTGATTTGACGAGGATCTCTCCTTTGGTCAGTTTGGGTAGTGGGCCTTTTGTTGTGGGTAAAGCGGCCCTCAACTTGCCTCTGCAAAGGTGGCTAAGTATGAAAGGGCTTGCATTGAAAACAAACATGTGTTTATTTCATTCGCTTTTGACACGTCTGGGTTTCTAGCCCCTGATGTTGTTGAGATTTATAAGAGGGTGCAACGGGTCTTACATGGTAATGTTGTGTCTCTCAGGTCTTCAGGTGTAGTTTTTAGGAGGATCAGTTTTGCTATTCAGAAAGGGATAGCGGCGCAACTTGTTGTCCGCCTACCTTCTAACTCGATGTAATTATAACTTTTATAGCTTATACATATTTTGAAAATTAAAAAATATAAGATATTAAATATCATAAAAAAATCCAAAACTTTTGAAAAATAAAATAAATTGTTTATATTATATCAACTCGTACAAAATACGAGAATTAAGCTAGTTTTTTTTAAAAAAAAAACAAGCCCATTTCTCCGACTTAAATTTGTCGACAAACAATGTTAATTGGTTTAAGCTTTGAGTTTCTAGAAATATCCTTTTTTTGTATACGCTATTTTTGAACTGCAACTTTCAAAAATTTTAATTTCCGGAAACTCAATTTGATCAAATTCAATCGAATCGGGCCGAAACCGATTATTTTTTTCCTTTGATTTCCGGAAACTTAATTTCAAGCAAAAGAAAAACCCAATGATGAGTAATTCTAAATAAGAATAAGAGGAAATCTCGGAATATTCAGTGGATTAAACCTGAGAAGGATTCCGTCATTAAATTTGATGGGTCTAGACGTGGAAATGGTGTATCCGCCTTTGAATTTATTCTTAGAGATTCGTATGCGTCGACCATTGGTGTGGGCTATGAACAATGTGGAAACATATCGGTCTTTTTATGTTGAAGCATGTGCACTATGGTACGGTCCCTGGTTAAAGCATATGATTTGGGTATTAATAGAATTGAAATTTAAGGAGATGACCCAACAATTATCAATTCCATTAAACAAGTTTGGAAACCCCTTGGGATCTCGATCTTATCATTTCAGATATTACTAATATTTTGCTAGTTTCTTTTAGGTTAAGATTCGTCATGTGTCCAGGGAAGTCAATGATGTTGTTGATTTGCTTGTTGGGTTAGGACATGAATTTTCGTTGGTCTCGTCGTCTTCCACGTCCTTGGTGGATGATCTCATCCGGAAGGATGCCCTAAGATGGAGAGTATCTAATAGATGATTCAACCTAATTGCTTAACGTGCAGTATCAAAAAAAATAAAATTAAAATAAAGAAGAAAGAAAAAGTACGTGAAAGGATATGAATAATGTATTTCGAACTAAAAACTTTATATAAATTATTCATAGAAAAAATGACCAAAAATAATACAACTAACTATAATTACCAACTCTTTCACATTCAACCAATTTATATACGGGTATTATAAATAAATTTTATTTCACAAATAATACAACCAACTATGAAGCATCGAACAAAAATTATATTAGTTTTGTATACTTAGTAATAAAGTTAATTCATCAATTTTTTATTAAATAACTAGTTTAGTCCTCGTGCCTTGCACGGGTATTTTAATATATATATATATAATGTGTGAGTAATATGTGATATATGTACTTTTCATATTCTATTTTGTTGGATATATATGTTTATTTATTTTAATAAAACTCCTTCAAAAATTTTCAAGATGGCGATGAGACAATCGATCTTTGTGTAATCAAAGACATCCGTTAATCGGTTCCCTTTACATTGTAATTTCGAAAGAATAACATCATTGCAACTCTCACTCTTTCCTTTACGAATAGACATACAAAAAAGTCGATTTTCTTTCGCATTCGACTCCATGATAGACAACAAAGACCTATATATTTAGGAATAATAATTATAATCACAAATAAAGGAACACCATTGATACAAAATAATCATAAAAATAGGGTTAAAAGCCCACTTCAAAACATATACCTTACTACACATATATAAATCTAACGTATTTTTGATGAGATGATAAAATAAATTAGCATAAAAAATCAGTTTTAATAATGTTAATACATTAATTTATATCAAATCCCGAATTACGCCGGTTTATATACCTACAAGTTCATTGCCCGCACCTTGTGCGGATTTTGTTTAATTTTTTTTATTATAGTGTTTATACATTAGGTATTGAATATTAATCTTAAAAATATGATTGTACTAAGAATATGATTTTTTTTAATGAAATTCATGATAATAATTTTAACAAAAACGTTATTAAAAATATCGTTGAAAATATTAGGTCAACGACCCATATAACGAAATATCCAATATAAATAAAAATTATACTTGACCTTAGCCAAGCTAAAAATATTTAAGGACCCACAAAACAGTATAATACTTGACCTTGGCTATCAACCTTACTTATAAGGTGGGATAATTCTCAAACTAACTATCAACCTCCTTACTTATAATGTGAGATAGTTCTCAAACTAACTATCAACCTTAAATAGTAGGTCAATGACCCACATAAAGGATACTAATCCTGTATTATAAAAATTATACTTTAACTTTGCCAAAAGGACAAGAAATGGATGATTTGTGTAATCTTCAAACTCCCTATTTATACATGTTCTCAAACTATCAACTTTACATATAGTCGATGTGGGATGGAAACATTAAAAAAAGTAACGTGAAATCGTTCAAACAGTAACTATGATCTTCCATTTGATGCGGTGCTATCAGATCATAAGGTATAATATAATATGTGTCAATATCTCAAACTATCAACCTCCTTACTTATAATTTTTATTTATATTGGATATTCCGTTATATGGGTCGTTGACCTAATATTTTCAACGATTCAGAACCTTTTGGATATTCCGTTATATATAGGGTGGAAATTATAAAGTACAGGGAATGTTTAAATTTTATTGTCACCTAACGTAAAAGATTTTATGGATAAAGTTTTTGCGGTTAAATTAATAATTTAGTAAAAAAGAATTTATGGTTTATTAAATAATTTAGTAAAAAAAAAAAGATCAGACTTACTTATAATCGATGTGGGATAGAAAAAAGGTCAACGACACACAATGAACCCCTATAGTCGATGTGGATACCCACAAAATAGTAGGTCAACGGTCGAGGTCAACGATCCACAATGAACCCCTATAGTCGATGTGGGATACCCACAAAATAGTAGGTCAATAGTCGGTGGGATACCCACAAATAGTAGGTTAATGACCACATAGAGGATAATAATCCGTTATTATAAAAATTATACATAGTAAGTAAATGACTCATATAAAGGATTATAATCCGTTATTATAAAAATTATATGTTCTCAAGCTATCAACTTTACATATAACGGAATATCCAAAAGGTTCTGAATATCCAAAAGGCCAAGAACCTTTATCAACTTTAAATAGTAGGTCAATGACAGTTTGAGAACTTGTAGGTCAATGACCTACATAAAGGGGATAATAATCCGTTATTAAAAAAATTATGTTTTAACTTTGCCAAAAGGCCAAGAATTGGATGATATGTGTAATCTTCAAACCCCTATTTATACATGTTCTCAAACTATCAACTTTACGTATAGTCGATGTGGGATAGAAACTTTAAAAAAAAAGTAACATGAAATTGTTCAAAAAATTGTGTAATTTAAAATTAAAAGATTTGATGGCTAAATTCTTTTTTTAAAAAATATCAATATAAAAGGAAGGAAATAAGAAATATATAGGGTGAAAATTAAAATGTACCTAGGAAGTTTAAGTTTTATTGTCAAATAACGTAAAAGATTTGATGGCTAAAGATTTGATGGTTAAATTAATAATTTAGTAAAAAAAGGTTTTATGATTTATTAATTAATTTAGTAAAAAAAATTAGGGAAAAAATCGCTGTTTTAGTACAATAAATAGATTTAAAAAAAATGTAGAAATAAAATAGATGGTTTTAAAAAAAAAGATTTAGTGGCGTTAACTGTGGAAGCTCCATTTCAAAATACTGCTCACACGGCGCGCCACGTCAGCAACCTGTACATTGCTTTAGTAGATATGTATAGATGAGGTAATTATTCATAACATAAACCGGTAGTAAAATTTTAACATTTAAAAATAAAATTTTGGATAAAAGACAAATGTTTGGTATCATTGTTATTTGTATGGGTAGTTTGGAAAAAAGACCATATTATATGGGTGAATTTAATGAAATAAGATGTAAATGATAAAAATGAAAATAAAATATAAAAAATGGTGTATTTTGAATTACCAAAATACCAAAATCCTTTAGAAATGTCACCGAACAAAGTTCTTTTTAACAGATTTCTATTTTTTTAAATTTCAAAACTTTACAATTAGTCATGAATTATATAAATTTCTTAAAATATTTGAACGAAAGTATGATATATGGGTGATTTTGTATAAATTTAAACTTTTAGTAGGTGGTTTTTGGAAGGAAAGAAATGGTAATAATTTTACACAGGATTAAAATTGGGTTGATGTAAATTAGTTTATACGTTGATTTTTTTTTATTTTATAGCATGTATTATTTTTTTTGCGTTCATTTCTCAGTAATTAATTTATCCCTTGTCATCTACTATCTATCTATATACTAAAGCAGTCCGTGAACTTACACGTGACACAGTCTGGGAAATCTACATTATTAAATTTACACGTGGTAAAGTTTGGTGAATCCACGTCATTAAATTTACACATGTCAATTTTTTTGTAATCCAGGTCCCACCATATTAAACAAATTATTAAAATATTTAATTTACGAATTTATTTTAAATATTTTACTAACTAATTTCTTTGTTAATCCCGTATATTATTAATTGACCATTAATTAATTATAATTAAAAATTAAAATCGTTAAGATTTGAAATCTAATTTTAAATATGTTAATATTTTGTTAGCTTATAATTTTAATTTTCAATTGAACATTATATTTTCTAACACTTATAAATTTTATTTTTTTATTTAAAACTTTTAACGATCTTAAAATTTTATTTATTTATATTCTTCAACTTTATTTTTTTTCTGAAACTTAAAACTTTTATTTTTTTTTCTCTAAAATTCGTTTTTTACAAGATTAAAAAAAATTATTTCTTCATTTTAAAAAATTAAAATAAAGAGTTAAAAAAAATAGAATAAGTTTTTTACATTTTTTTAAATATCGAATTTTTAATATAAAGAAAATAATTTTAATAATTTTTTTTTGTCATTTACACAAAAATATTTAAAAAATCAGAATAAAAATCTCAAAAAAAAATCAAGAAAGTTGCGATTTTTTTATAAAAGTAAATATATTTTACTTAAACTATGACTTTTAACATATTAATCCATCTTAACAAAACAAATCCACATTACACTCATAATCCTAAATTTTTTAATGACATCTAAGAAATTACTTGCCAAATCAAAACCGGAGTTAGAATTTTATTTTCTTCTAGAAATATAAGTTATATTATTTTTTATAAATACGTTAATAGTATGTATCACTTTCAATAATTTTAAAGTTGGTATTATTATTTTGAGTTTTCTTTTTCTTTTTTAAAAAATATTTTTAGTAATATTATTATTTTAATAACTTGACATATGCTATTAATCTTATTGATTATTAGGTAATTCACTATTTAAATTTAACTATTTGATATTATAATTTTTACCTTAGGCATACTACTCATATTAAGTAAATATCTTTCATTTAAATTTTAATATATTATTATTATTTTATATTGTTAATTTAAATTTATTTAAAAAATCAGAATAAAAATCTCCAAAAAAAAAATCAAGAAAGTTGCGATTTTTTTATAAAAATTAAATATATTTTACTTAAACTATGACTTTTAACATATTAATTCATCTTAACAAAACAAATCCACATTACACTCATAATCCTAAATTTTTTAATGACATCTAAGAAATTACTTGCCAAATCAAAACCGGAGTTAGAATTTTATTTTCTTCTAGAAATATAAGTTATATTATTTTTTATAAATACGTTAATAGTATGTATCACTTTCAATAATTTTTAAAGTTGGTATTATTATTTTGAGTTTTCTTTTTCTTTTTTAAAAAATATTTTTAGTAATATTATTATTTTAATAACTTGACATATTCTATTAATCTTATTGATTGTTAGGTAATTCTCTATTTAAATTTAACTATTTGATATTATAATTTTTACCTTAGGCATACTACTTATATTAAGTAAATATCTTTCATTTAAATTTTAATATATTATTATTATTTAATATTGTTAATTTAAATTTATTTAAAAAATCAGAATAAAAATCTCCAAAAAAAAAATCAAGAAAGTTGTGATTTTTTTATAAAAATTAAATATATTTTACTTAAACTATTACTTTTAACATATTAATTCATCTTAACAAAACAAATCCACATTACACTCATAATCCTAAATTTTTTAATGACATCTAAGAAATTACTTGTCAAATCAAAACCGGAGTTAGAATTTTATTTTCTTCTAGAAATATAAGTTATATTATTTTTTATAAATACGTTAATAGTATGTATCACTTTTAATAATTTTTAAAGTTGATATTATTATTTTGAGTTTTCTTTTTCTTTTTTAAAAAATATTTTTAGTAATATTATTATTTTAATAACTTGACATATGCTATTAATCTTATTGATTGTTAGGTAATTCACTATTTAAATTTAACTATTTGATATTATAATTTTTACCTTAAGCATACTACTTATATTAAGTTAATATCTTTCATTTAAATTTTAATATATTATTATTATTATTTAATATTGTTAATTTAAATTTTATGATTTGTTTTATCTTTCTTTTTTTTGTTAGTATATGTTTTACTTATGACTTTTTATCTATCTTATATACTAAAACAACCCGTGAACTGATACTTGACGCAATTTCGTACGGTCACCTCATCAATTTTACAGTATCATATTCGTTAATCCACGTCACGTACCCTAACATTTAATTTAATAAACCCTAATTCTTTCTGGGATTGATAGTAACTTTGACATTCGAGTATCTCAAATGATATTGTCCCGAAATCCTCTTTTCCGATTGTTATTACAAGATTTGGATTCTTGCTTCATTTTCATTCATAATGTGAGAATTACAGTCTTAAAACAAGTATCACATAACAATTAAGACAATTCTCAACATAATGAATTATTAAACATTTTTTATGACACACAATTATCGTCTAACCCGTGCCAAAACTAGTATAATACTAAAGCAGAAGTGAATTAAGCCACATGTCGCTGTTACATTAAGCCACCTCGGATTTTTCCACGTGTCACCACCACACTAAGCCACCTAAGATTTTGCCACGTGTCACCACCACATTAAGCCACGTCATATTTTGTCATGTCTTATTTATATAAAGTCAATTGTTTTCATTTTTATTTATTTTGTTTCTTAATTAAAGGTATGATATGATATATAAGAAAAGATTATAATTAAAAAAATTAACTTTCTATATTTAACAAATATTATACTATTTATGTGTTAAAAGATTATATTATATAGATTTTCTTAACTCAAGTAATCTTTAAAACAACATATATGATTGATCATTTACTTTTTCCATTTTAAATAATCGTATGTTTTGGATATTTATTTAGTATCATATTATTTATTTATTTAGTAATCGGTTTATTTTATTTCATTTAAGTGTATTTTATCAATTTTTTGTTTTCCATAGTCAATTATTACATAAAAGAAAATATTAAAACCTATTATAATCAATAAAGATATTATTATTATTATTATTATTATTATTATTATTATTATTATTATTATTATTATAACTTATTTAGGATAATCTTATAATAGGGTAATATTATACAATTTTCTTTCGTGATTTTTAAACGTACCGGCGAAAATTGCTATTCGTCACCGCAACTACGCACTTCGCGTGCGTAGTTAAGAATTCATCAACTACGCACTTGGGGTGCGTAGTAGTAGTAAAAAAAAAAAAAAAATTCCCCCCCCCCTTCCCAACTCCTACTACGCTCCCCAAGTGCGTTGTTCACTTTGTTCAATTTTTTTTTTTCTGGACTCCAACTACGCACCCCATATGCGTAGTTGAAGTCCACTCAACTACGCACGCGAAGTGCGTAGTTTTGGTTACAAATAGTAATTTTCACCGGTACGTCTAACAGTCCCCTTTTCTTTTAGATATTTTTAAAAAATTTCATTTATTTTAAAATAATTTAACAATAACTTTTTCTTATATATAATAAAATAGATTTATCAGATATTCTAATAGACTATCTCTCACATATATACTAAGTAAAAAAATTCTTTATTTTTAAACTATATATATTATGATTAAAATATATAAATACTCTTATAATTAATTTTTTGACATCCCGTGCAAGATACGGGTACTAAGCTAGTTAATAGTATAATAACAACCGATTATATTCAAAGAAAACTCATGATTTCATTCCATGAGTAGAAACAAATGCCTCCCCTATACTTAGAGACGTAAAACCCAGATCATTATAGCCTTAAATGGATTACAAGATTCTTAATTGTCCCGAAAACAAGGGGAAATCTGCATATCCAGATATAATTAGTAACTAATTAACTGAATATCCCAAAATTAGCCTAAAAAACAGAACAGAATAAAACAGAGTCTGAAAAGCAGTTAATAGAATGGGAATCCCCAAAAATCTCCAACCGTTGATTTCCTCTTCTTTGTCTCTCTATAAATCCCCTCTCAAATTCGCAAACCCCAACCCTAATCGCCTTCAAATTCCCTTCCCACAATCAAAAATCATCCGATCCTCTCCATGGCGAGTTTCAAATCCTTTCTCAGAAGGTCCAAGAAGGAGAAATATTCATCCTCTGCAAACAATTCCTCCCATGGCGCCACCGACGTCGACGCCGACTCCCTCAACGAGCAACATATCCAGGAGCTGAAGCATGTTTTCAAGAAATTTGACGCCAATGGAGACGGTAAGATTTCCGCCTCCGAGCTCGGATCTATAATGTCCTGTCTCGGCGAAACGGTTTCCGATGACGAGCTCGTCGCGATGATCCGTGAAGTGGATGCCGATGGAGACGGATTCATAGATCTACAGGAATTCATCGAGCTCAACACCAATGGCGTTGATTCCGACGAGATTCTGGCGAATCTTCGCGACGCATTCGCGGTCTATGACATTGATGGAAACGGATCGATTTGTGCGGAGGAGTTGTGTAAGGTTATGAGGAGTTTGGGTGACAATTGCACTCTTGCAGATTGCAAGAAGATGATTTCTGGTGTGGATGTTGATGGCGATGGGAGTATTAGCTTTGAAGAGTTCAAGGTTATGATGATGGTGGGAGTCAGATTCAATGACCTCGGCGCCTAGGAGTTTTCTTCTGTTCCTGAAAAATTGATTCGTATTTCTTCGATTGATGGAGCCAAAACGAAAATGCCCAAGTTTTTGATGCGGCAAAGCTCGTGAAATGAAGAAATTGGTAACATTACGTTGATGGCCTCCAGAATTTGAAATTGCACATATATCTTATTGTTCTATTTTAATAATTTCGTTTGGGTGTTCTAGCTCTGTTTTGAACTTTTTTTTAGTTTTGGTCTTTGTTCTGATGAGATGGTACTGCTAATCAATTGTGAATATTTGGCATGCCCATGAGAATAAAGATAATCTTATCCTAAATTAAATCCTGTATCAATGTGCAAATTCAATTTGTTTCCAATTATTTGAGACCAATTAGGGTCTTTTTTTTTTGTATCCATATCTGGTAAAAAATAAATAGTTATACCAATTAAAAATGATGAACTAACATTAAAAAATATATACATAATATAAAGAAAATAAACAAAATCTTTCCACACTCATCCTCCTCTTTATATTAGTCTCCTAACCGGAACCAATTTCTATGCATATATAATCAATCATAAGAACATTCTTCTCCAAATTTGAAATCAACCGCAGAAAATTTGGTCTGTTGGCCAATGGTACATGTTTTGGTTTATATGTGCAATTGATATGAAACGGACCTGCGATGATAAAGATATGCACAACAGCACAAATTAAGTTGCGTGTCTTTCTCTCTTGCTTAACTCCATCACATATCATCGTATGCTAATTGCTAAATCTTCATATTTTCAGCCACAAAAATTACATTTAATTCAGCTTAAAGGGGCTAACAAAATAATAATAATAAATAAATAAATAATCCCGTTCAATTACAATATCATTTACATCTATTTTCTTTATTCATACGATAAAAATTAAACGGAAAATATTGGTAGAATAGTGTAATGAAACCTTGATATTTATTTCACACAATAACTAAAAGAATAAAGACAATATATGTTATAATCCCTTTTAAGATATTATTCATTGTAAACAAGATATATTCGATTGAGTTGATGATAATATGAAAATATAACACTATATGCGTTCATAGAAAAGGGATCAAGAGGCGAATCTTATCGGTTTAATCGTACTAGTCATTTACAAATATATTGAAGTATGAGATCTAAACTAACCAAATTGGGTGCTTATAAATTATAATAAGATGATTCACGCGTGAAAGTTGTTACCTACTATTATTGTAGTAAGAAGGGCATCTTTCACCTTAGTGTAGGAAGAAAAAATATAATAAAACTGAGAAATAAAATATTATGTGCATATATTCCATATCATGCTAATAGTTGCTTGTGTGTTCGGACTAGGGTTGTTCATTTTCCGGTCCGGTTCGGGTTTCGGACCGGACCTGTTTGAAACAGGTCCGGTCTTCGGTCCAAGAATTCCGGTCCACAACCGGTCCAAAACCGGTCCGGGTTTTGTGAAAAAAATATATTAAAATTAATTAATTAACTCTCGGTCCAGAATAGGCTTGGTGCGAAAAAATGAAGAAAAATAATTAAAAAAATAATTAAAAAAAAAATAAAAATTCGGTCCACTCTGTTCATGTACGGACCTATGAACAACCCTAGTTCGAACATGCTTATTGCTTCTTCCGACTTTTATGAATGTTGGATTCTTGATATTGGTTGTACTATGCAATATGCATGTTACTCATGAACATCATTTTGGTTACTTGCATAAGAATAACGAGGGAGGTTAGACTTGGAGGTCATACATATCTATCCATCAAAGACATTGGTATTGTTCCTATCCATATGCATGATGATAAAGCTAACATAATTTATAATGTTAGATGGATTCCTGATTTTAGAAGAAATATTTTATCTAAAAATTAATAATTTAAAATGTGATATTAAAACTCACTCTAAAATTAGATCCATTTCTAAATATAAAAAAGTTGTTAAATGGATTAAAAAATAATGACCTTTATCATGTGTTGTTCAACAATTTGAATTGAATCATATTGAAAAAATTGTAACTCCAATACCCGAGCAAATCCATATTTGGCATTCTTGATTAGGTCACGTAGGGATCGAACAAGGATTTGCACTATCTGTTTAACCATGGTAGAGGGTCAATCCAACCATAGGTCAAAATGCCTTAGAATTTTGTGACCAAGAATTCAATGGTTTTTTTTTCATGAACAGGGCAAGAAGAGACACCTTATTATCCCTAGATCCCCCCGCGCGAAGTAGAATGATATAGTTGAGAGGATGAATTGAACACTCCTAGAAAAAGAGAATGAATAGAACACTCCTAAAAAAAGTGTATGCTTATCTAGCTCATCTTGGTTGAAACATCCCCTATTGGGTGAAGTCATTAGTAGGTCACCCTCTAGTGTTTTGGATCTCAAAACTCCTCTAGAGTTCTGGTCAGGTAAGCCACCCAACCTTACATACCTTAAAACCCTTTGGTTGCACAATATATGTTAACTAGTTTGGGGAAATTTTAATTTAATGTTTGGGCCATGTGTTATGTTGGGATATTCAGAAGGTGTAAATGCATGGCTATGAATTGTGAATTTTACTAGTTGGTGGCTATAAAATGACTATAAGTAGAAACGTTACATTCATCGAGAATGAGTTTCCATGTAAAACTATAACTAATATTTCTACTAAGTTAGTTACCAGGGGTACAAGTATCGATGTATCCTTCTACGATCCTAGCTAGTGAAGATGATGATCTCATTGAAAAAGATGTGGATAATGGTGTTGGCAAAAATACTACTTCTCCGCCCAGTTCTTCTGAATGTACTATGAGTCACTGTAATGACTTTACTTCTACCGAGTCGCCTTCCAATTAGGATTTTCTGTATCAGTGATACATGTATCCCTATCATGTGATTGGTTGATGCTAAATAAATAAGGATATTAAAGTTTTACTGCTTTACGAGAAAAATAATAAACAATATAAATCCCACCAATCACGTGATAGAGATATACGGATACATACCAGGAGGGATACAGAAAATCTCCTTTTCCATCTCACAAATTAGTTAGGATAATAAGCAATTCTAACTCTTCTCAGTCTTTTTTATTGCTATTGATGATGATGTTGATTTACACACATATATGTGCGTACGTGAGATAGATAATGTCCTTCCTATGCCTTTTTATTCCTACCTTAAGTTAACCAGAGATAGACATCCTATGCAAAAAAGACTTGATCCTAAGTATGTGAATTTGATTGAGTTGAGAATAGACTTTAATATGCTTATTTAATTGCCAAGGTAATTTCTATTCGTTACCTTGAGTTATATAAGCATGTTATTAGAAAAGTTCACTCTACAGTTATATGAGCATGCATGTTATTAGAAAAGTTCACTCTAGCGAGTGAAAATTTGTTATAAATAAAGATATTGATTCTATGCATATTAATAAGACTTGGACTGCCTAATCTCAAAGATGCTAGAGTAAAAGGATCTGAATGGGTTTAGAAGGTTAAAAGAAAGCCAAAACTCTATTAATCGCCCTTGGTTTAAAGGCTAGATCGGTGGTAAGAGGTTTACTTATAAAAGAGGAAGATTATAATGATATTTTCCCTCCTATTGTCAAAACTCAATTAATCCCATTCTGAGCAACACTCACTCGTAATACTTTATTTACA
Source organism: Fagopyrum tataricum (assembly GCA_002319775.1). Classification (NCBI taxonomy): domain Eukaryota; kingdom Viridiplantae; phylum Streptophyta; class Magnoliopsida; order Caryophyllales; family Polygonaceae; genus Fagopyrum; species Fagopyrum tataricum. Next base: position 10,177,168 of record CM008283.1, on the reverse strand, counting down.
ATGAAATGTATATTTCAAAGAGATGCCGATAGATTACCATTAATCTGCACCTTTATATTCTCTTTTCGTTAAAATTCTACGTTCTCGTACTCCCAATAATAAGGGCCTGTTTGGTATCAGATGGGAATTCTTCATTTAGATTCTTCGGGATAGAGATTATCGGGATTGTTGGTGATTCTAGTAGATGGGGATTATTGGGGTTTAATAAATATGAAATGTTTTGCTGTTTGGTATGAGATTATTTGAGAAGATTGTTTTTTGATTGATTACCAATATACCCTTAAATGATCACATAGTATATTAACTGCTCCATGTACATGACATTATTCTCAAGTAAAATGGTAGACCTAAGAAAGCATTGTATTAGTTCACATGACGACAAATGTTCAAAACTAATCATCAATGATTGAGCTGTTGTGTTGAAGGCGGAGCTTGTCCAGATTCTGCTTGCATCTATTTGCTTCCAATGATGCTCATCTCTAGTGGCACGCAGTGTCATTCCCATTGTCTTGATTGCCAAAGGACATTGATGACACTGATGACACTTATTAACTATAGTCTTGCCAATTGGATTCAAGGGATGCTCTTCATCAAGTCCAGCACATCTGGAAAATAAGGACCAACGGTCATTTTCAGGTAGCCCTTGTAGAATAGTGTTGCATTTATAAGATCCGGGAACAGACGACCCCGATAGAGTCACTATGACCGTGTTTCCTTGTGAGCCCACCTTCAAGGTCTCCCTTAATTTCTCCCACTCATCTGGCTGTATGTTTTTACTAATATCATCGAGGACTAAAAGATACTTTTGACCTTTGAGGAAACCGCGGAAGGTGTCCTTCAAGGTTTCGGTGTCTATTCTCTGTAGGTAGAGCGAACTCCAGCTGGTAACAAACCTAATGATTTCAACAAGGGTACTTTTAAGGTCCAAACTGAGTTGTTTAGAAGTTGAGTTCGTGGCCCATAATAGCAAGTCAAACTGAGTTGTTTAGAAGTTGAGCTCTTGCAGAAATTTCACCAATTTTATTCCAACATAGCTTTTGCACAGCAGGTTTCGATTCACATATGAAAAAAAAACCGCCTCAATGGAGCATCGGTAGGAGTAGCAGCAGGTTTCAAGATTCACATATGAAAAACAATTCAAGATTCACCATAAACGTAACCCTAACCTCTTCATTGCAGGTCGAATCGCCGCTGTCTCTTCCTTCTTCCAGGTGTGCCATCGGTCGGTCGGAGAAGGACCATCCATGAGCGAGCAAGAGTGAGGAGAAGATGAGGGAGCGAGGGCGACAAAGTAGCGAGCGAGAGCGAGAGGGCGAGGGTGAGCGAACGAGAGAGAGGAAAATAGGGAAGACTGGTTGGGATGTTCGATTATTCAAAAGGACAAAGGAGGGTAGCAAGGGTAAAAATTGTATACAATATGATCAATCTCCATGAATCTTCAATTTCTGGGATTGTTTTTTCGTGATTCTTTTGTAAAAAAAATCCTGTAAAATAATACCATACAAAATATATAACTCATATCAAACACAAATTTTAATCTATCTCAAGAATCTCTTAAAAAGAACCTAAATAAAAATGGTTGAATTCCCGTATAACCGATACCAAACAGGTCCTAAATACATTTTTTTGTTAATAAATTAATGCTTCAGCTGATTTTTTTTGTTAAAGGAAATATTTTTTTTGGTTAAAGAAAAAGGCTTTTTTATTAAAAAAACAGGTCCTAAATACATTTTTTTGTTAATAAATTAATGCTTCGGCTGATTTTTTTTGTTAAAGAAAATATTTTTTTTGGTTAAAAAAAAAGGCGTTTTTATTAAAAGAAAAGAAAGGACTAAGTAATCATGAACGAGATATCGACCTAGCATCAGGTTCAAAATGTTTATAAAAACATCATCATTCAAAATGTTTATAATACACTTTATAAAAACATCAGCATTCAAAATATTTTATAATACCGCGGATCAATCAATACATACATTTAGACCAATAGTAAAGTCAAACAAGGTTCGCAAGAAAATCCGCCGCACAATTAGCGAACTTGGATATGATTTTCGAACTTACCACTTGAATCATCAAAACAAGGCATCACAAATCTTCAAACTATTTATTATCTTTCTTCCAAAGTACAAAATGAAGCGCAAAACAGACATATAATTACAGCTGAAGTTCTTCTTCACCACGAAGAGCTCTAAGGACACGAGAATGAGGTGCATCAGGATCTCCTCTCATCTTCATCCACTGCCACCTTTCCGCCGCCTTCAACATCGTCTCCTCCGCCGACTCCATCTGCTCAGGCAACCACCCCACCACGTTTCCTCCTCCAAAATACCCCACTTGCTCGCCATCCGCCGGGCCGTCGGTGGCCTTGGTAATAGGCTTTCTGGTGTCGGCCATCTCTATCTCCGACAACGGCGATGCCTTATGGTGACTGAAGTATTCCTTGTCTGTCTCCTCCTTCCTCCCTCTTTCCCCATCTCCTCCCGGAGATGACCCGTCGATTTCAACGCACGTGGCATCGTCGATCGGGGGCTTTCCGCTGCCGGAGAGATTGCAATTTTTGAGGGCGGGGAAGCTGTGTGTATTGAACGCACGATTGAATTGCAGCCTTCGGATTACCGAAGTTGCTGTTCTTGATTGCATTTTTTCCAAGCTTTTATTCGATATTTTGATCAGCTAAATTGAGAGCTTCTAGAGGTAACATTTATAAAACAGGAAAGATAGGAGCTCTGGAAAGTTCCACGCGTCCAATTTGATGACGTGGCATATACTTCTTCTGCCTTCTGGATATCACTCGCGTCTTCTTCTCTTCTATGTTTGTCCTTTTTGTTACTTCTCGGTTACACATTAAGCATTTCTCGTTAAAACGATATTAAGAGCAAATGGTACCATTCAATAACCTCAAATTTTAATTTTAAGAATATGGGACAAATCATCAAAAATAATTATTCCCTAATAATATAGATATTGATAGTGTATCTCTTTTCTATTAAAGCCGAATACATCACCACAAACCATTGTGTTTGGCATATACTTCTTCTGCCTTATGGATAGTGTATCTCTTTTCTATTAAGAGCAAATGTTTGGCATTTGTCATAAGCTTGACTCCCAAAAACCAACGTGTCTCTTTTACAACAGTCACTCTTAACATTGCCATCAATCCCGTAGTCTTATGTGGCCTAAACATATTAAGAATAAATATAACTACATTCACTGCAATCTATAAGATTCACGCAGTCAACATCTCACCTGTATTAGTGATACATGTATTTCTTGTATTTGATTGGTTACATTTAAAATAAAGGATTAAAGTATTAGTATTTTATAAAAAAAATAATAAACAATATAAATTGTATTTCTTGTATGTGATTGGTTAAATTTAAAATAAAGGATTAAAGTGTTAGTATTTTATAAAAAAAATAATAAACAATATAAATTGTATCAATCACGTGAAAGAATACAAGAGATATATGTATTAGTGATACAGTCTTGACTGCATTCACGAACTAGGTATGATCAATAATGTTATCACTTATCACATGTGGCCTCATCTACGATCGGCCCACATTTGTAGAATAGCATTTGGGAAGCATCAATCTTTGTTTCCTATAGTCAATTTCCGTGTTGACTATCTTCATGCTCTAACTTGAAAGTAGATGTGGACAAATCCGGACTCCAACCGGATTTTCCGGAAAAAAAAAAAAAAAATCCGTTTTTCCATAATAGTTCGTGTCAGGTTTCGGGTTGGACAGACGAGACCGGATTTTTTTAATAAAAAAAAGAAAAAAAAATGTTACTTAATTATAGACAATTCAACCTTAACCATCCTCTCAAGGTACTATATAAGGTTTTTTTTCCATGCTCCAACTTAAGGTATCAAATATGGTCATATCACTTATGTAGATGATATAAAACTTATCCATAATCCTTGTCTCTTCAGATCCCTTCCCTTGTTCAGCTTCTTTGATTAACTTAATAATCTCCTCTGATCATTTATTTAGGCAAGTTAATCGTGTATAGGCGTTTCTTTTTGTTCACTACAACTACACAAATCTTTTCCATTGAAATTGTTATCTATAGCTTGATCCTCTCTATAAGTGTTTGAATTCATCAAATCTGAATATCCGGTTCATGTTAGGTTCAAAAAGAGCTTCATGGTCAAGGTTAGATCCAATTCAAAAATCCGTACTCGAGGGAAAAAAAAATAAAATAAAAATCCTATGGGTAGGCGCCTACTTTCTTATGCTAAGTCACATACTGCATAACAAAACATAAACAAAATCACAGTAACAAATACAGAAAGTCTATAAATTTATATACAACAGCTCATAAAACTATACGTACATATTTCACTTACAGCACATACAAGTACAGTACTATACACGTTTTATACGGTGAGAACCAAAACTGGATATGAAAACAAGGATTTGATTCTTCAAAACTAAGATACAGAAATGGGTCTTTCTGAAAATAACCCAAGAGGCGATCGAGATCTTTGTCTAATGATCTTACCCTGGAATTTCATCATCTCAGTTTGATCCTTCATCTTCTCAATCTCTTGCTTTATCATTTGTACTTGCCGGTGTACTGGAGAGTTATCCTCCAAAAACTTGCAATCATTCATGTCATAGCTAGCCATTGTTCTCTCGTCTGCTTTGATATGATTATGCTTCTGTTTACGAAGGGGGCTTTATAAAGCTTCAAATTGGTAGGATAAAAACAAATATGGGTATGGGTATATTGGTGAGGTGGCCATGGATTTGGACGGCAATTTGTAAGCAACTTTGGTTTGGGGACCAATTGTGTGCTAGTTTTATATGATTTTCGGGATGTGTTGTAGAGTCATCGGAATTATAAGGTTGTTTAGTTGTCACATGGACACCCAGATTGCCTTTCATGTTTGAGGATTTGCCAAGAGTTGCCACCTGGCCCAGGTGAATCGCATGTTGCGTCATTATTTAATGAATAATCGATTTTTTATTCAACTGTCGGATTTCCACTTCTACTTTTTTACGATATTGTTTTTTAATTTTTTATTTATAAATATGTTGACTCACGAATCGACAATCATTGATCGAAGAGTTCGAAATAAAATGAGTCTGCAAAAATGACAATAGAAATAGAAGCATCATCTTACAACAACACAAACATCGATGAAGTAAATGATAAAATTACAAAAGTAAAAACGATAACATCTTTCATTTCTTTATAAATTAGGTATATTTTGTTTGTGATCAAAACTCGGTATGTCTGATTTTTCGGGTTAATATGGGTCTTGTTATCCAGTATTTGTGACGTGGTTATATATATGATCAAGATTTGGATTCCACCTGTTCGAATTAACCGATCTTATTATGAATAGAGGTGGATTTTTTTAAATACAAGGGTAAATAATTAGGAATGATTATCGGCTATTAAACTTTATATTTAGACTCTTCTCTATAAGAACCTTCAGATTTCGACCACCTATCTACGACTCCTTCTCATTAACAAATTCAACACTTCTTCTAAGCAAAACTCACAAAATCACATACCCCATATCATCGGACCATATAACGTCATAACAAAGAAACTATATTGATGATCGATTGTTTTTTGATTTTAAGATCACAATTTAAATGAACATATCCTTTTCTTTTTTTTCTTTTTTCTTTTTGGTTATTAAAAAAAAACATATCCCAATAAAGGGAAAATTGATCCATTTAAATATTACTCTTTACGAGTGATTGTTAACATAGGTTAATTGAATTATAGGCCGAGAAAACTCTTGAAGAGACTGTAACACTTGCTTATAGTCTTCATATGCAACCCGAAAAACCTCACGAATTTGTGTAATAAAAAACAAGTGTTTTTAGTTTTTTTTTTCCTTCTAAATTTCCAATAAATACAGATTGAGAAAGCATAAGCCCTCAAAGCATAAGCCCTCATGTTGTTTTTGTTTTTGAATTGCTAGATGGAATTACAAAACTTCAAACTTTGTTTTCTTGCAAGAATGTAGATTCCGATATCACATTGAACTAGTTTATATGGGTAATGGGTAAGGTTTTAAGGCCTTAAAGTTTGGTTTTAGTACATTTATTTGTGTCATTGGGCCTTGGAAATAAGACAAATGCTAGTAGTTTATTAAAGTTTTATAAAATGTGGATTCGTGTAGATTTTATATTTATAATTATAATTTTTGTTTCTCACATCTATTCTCACACGATCACAAATAGGATGTCAATCTCAAAAAGCTGATGCTTATCCGATAAATCGAATCACATCGACAATTAAAACCCATGAAACAAGGTTTTAATCCGGATGGTCTGGTTGTGGTTCTTCGTAAAGATATTAAAAATTATCACATGATCTACCAACCGATTCGACGTTCATCCGATGATCACCCGAGATACACTGACACTTTAATTAAAATAAACAAATTTAACATTCTCCTTCTAAATTAAATAATAAATTCCTAAACCAAAATATTCCATCACTTTCAACCGAAATATTACTTCAATTATAAAGATCACAACTTCATCAAGTACGTCCAAGGAATTAGTGGAAGCCAAATGTCAAATAAGTTGAATATCTATATTATACAATTATATTTCTACTTTGGATTTTAAAGAGACATAATTTTGATTTGCTAATTTGTCACCTGAGTAATAAAATTATCTTATTTTATTATATATATTCGGTTATTTTGAAAGTCGCTTAAATTTTAAGAAAAAGTCAAAGAAAAGAAATTCGACCCGTCTAATTACTGTAATTATGATTTAGGGAGATGATATTTTCGGGTGGTTAATAGATGAACGGTTTTCTTTTTTTTTTCTTTTTTTATGAATTGAATGATAAAAGTGATACAACAATTCAAATCCCCCGATCTATTGCAATACCTAATCATAAATCGGATAAATTTCAGTCGACAAAAAATATTGTGTTTTTAGAAGGAAAAGCCCAATCTGGTGATTTTGACATTTTCAAAAGTTGGAGATATTTTTACCTATCACTTATTACTAGGTATGGGCCCGGTTTGGTTCAAACTGCCGAACTGGCGGTTTTCAAACCGGCCCAAACCGCCGGTTTGGCAAACCGGCGGTTTAGGTTTGGCCGGTTTAGGTTTCCGCCGGTTCAAGGTTTAGGTTTCGGTTTGGCTTTTCCGAAAACCTAAACCGGCGGTTTGGGCCTAACAACTTTTTCTTTTTTTTTTATATATATATTTTTAAACCCAACGGCTCTTTTAAAAGAGCCGTTGGTTTAAGAAGCCCTCAAAGGCTCATTTTTGAGCCGTTGGGGTTTAATATTAAAAAAAAAAAAAAATTTAACAAATCCCCCCCCCACATTTAATCCTAATTTCCTATAAATACCCATACTCTCTTCCTCCACAAATCACACCATCTACAACTCATCTTCTCTACTCTCCTAATCTCTTATTCTCGAATTCTCGAATTCTCGATTCCTCGTATTCTCGATATCTCGATTTCTCGTAATGGCAAACCCAAGTGATCAAATTCTCTCTTCCCAATACTTTCCTAGCACCCAAGAGAGCGAAACACAAATGCCCGACAATCCCGATGTTACCGAAGTTCCACGACGAAGTCTCCCCCCTCCGAAAATGCTTACATCCAAAATATTTACGAAGCATTACACTAGGGGGGAGCCGGTGAACGAGTATTGTCAAGTGGCATGCAACTATTGCCCGAAGGTGTACAAGTGGAAGGTGAAGGGCGGCTACGGGACATTGCAAACTCACATGGCAAACGTCCATCCGGAGAAGCTCGGGATTTCACGGGGACAAACACAATTGTCCCACGGGTTTGCATCTTCTACCTCTCATTCTCCTTTATTTACATATAATCATAGTGAAGAAAGTCTAGGATTAACCGATGTTATTTGTTCACATTCATTACCGTTTTCTTATGCCGAATATGAAGAAGTTAGGGAATATAACACTAGATATCTTCAACCTTGTTTTAAACCAACTTCTAGGAAAACCGTTTCAAAATTAGTTAATAAATCTTACTTAAAAAAGAAAGAAAATTTTTTCTCGAATTTGGCTAGTTTTGAACATCAAGTTTCAATTTGTAGTGATATTTGGAGTACACAATCACAACAACATTTTTACATGGGCATTACTTTACATTTTATTGATAACGCTATGTTTTTGCATAAATATGTTATTGGTTTTCAGCATTTTAATCAAAGACATAATGCACTAGGCATTGCAAGCATGATTAAAACGGTTTTACAAGAATATAATTTACAACATCGAATTTTTTCATATTCTTTTGATAATGCATCCGCAAATACCGCCGCCGTAAACCATTTTGTTGAGGATGCGGGACAATATATAAAAACTCCTTATACTCATCAAAGATGTGTATGCCATATTTTAAACTTATGTGTTCAAGATGGACTTAAGGTTTTAGAAGATATGCTAACCCCAATCAAACTTGTTATTGATCATATTTGGCATGACTCCGATTTAAGAAGAAAATGGAGAAATTTATGTTTAAACAAAAATGTTCATCCTATTGCTTTTTCAAAAGATGTTGGAACTCGTTGGAACTCGACTTACAAACTACTTTGTGAAGCCGTACGTTATAAAGTTTTGTTACAAGAATTTGCTTCAATTCATGTTCCTTGGTCAATTTTAGATGATGAAAATGTTTGGGAAACTTGTGCCCATATTTGTAATGTTTTAAAAACTTTTAATGATGCAACTAATACCATGAGTTGTGTTTACACTCCAACATCTCATAGATTTTTAGAAATTGCCATTAATGTTTCCGAAGCTTTTGTAAAATGTTTTAACATACCTTGCCTTCTAGAATGTATGCTTGATATGAAAGAAAAATGGCTTAAATATTATAAAAACATTCCCATGATTTATCTTGTAACCGCCGTTTTTGATCCTAGACTTAAACTAGATGGTCTTTCCGATTTATTGACTATTTATTATGATTGTTTGTGTGTAAACTTAACACAAGAAGACTATAATGTTCCTAACATTGTGCAAGAAGTTAATACCGAAATTTTAAAATTACTTAGTACATTTCAATCTAGTGCTAGCTCTTCTTCTACCGCACCTAGTCCATCTCCCTCTTCTACTACTTCATCTTCTTCTCTTTCACTTGCACAACAAGTTTTTGCTAGAAGAACAAAAACACCTAGACATTCATCTTCAAATGCGGAATATCAAGATTATCTTAACACTTGTTTTAGTTTTGATGATAATGTTGAATTTGATATTTTGGATTGGTGGAAGAGATTAGCTCCCAAATATCCAACCTTAGTTAAAATTGTACAACAAATCATGGCCGTGCCCGCATCAACGGTTGCGGTGGAGCAAGCATTTAGCCGAGGCGGGAACATTCTCGGTCACAAACAAACTCAATTGAAGCCCGAGAAGTTGGAGATGCAAGTTTGTATTCAAGATTGGATAAGGGCGGCTAAGCGAAAACAAAGGAATGCACCAGTGTACGACTCCAAATCGGATTCCAAATCCGAAGACGCCGGCACTACTTCCGAGTCCGATATTGAAAGGTATGCGGGATTAAAAAAAAACTCGGAAGTCCGAAAAAAGGTAAGTCAAGGTAAGAGAACTACGTGCGCTTTGATTCCTCTTAATCCCGAGAGGATATGTAGGCAACCGGGAAACCGGTTTCAAGCCCTTTAATTTTTCCGAGTTTTTTTTTTTCAATTGGTATAAATTTTAATTACTAGTTTTTATATACTATTTTTTTTTATAATAATTTTTATTTTATTTTTATGTAATATTTTTTTTTAACGTAATACTTTCTCTTTAATTTCCTTTTTTTAAATTTTTTTATAAATCGTGCTAAACCGACAAACCGACGATTTGCCGGTTTAGCAAACCGACGGTTTAGGTTAAACCTAAACCGCGGTTTCAGAGGCCCCGGTTTCGGTTTAGGTTTGCAAACCTACTTATTACACAAGTTATCCAAAATATGGAGGTGGTCCAAGATAACGATGAGTGGTGGCAATTACATGGTCTGACTTGTGGACCGTTGGATTTGGACGGCGCCTTGTCCTTTGCAACGTGGCTGCTGCAGGATCGTTCTTTATAGAGTTGATAATTGACTTTACATTAGTATCTTCACCTCTTTAATGTTACATTTACATTATGTTACTTCATTGACTTTCTGGATTCTTCCAGAACACGTTCACCTCAATTCCTAACGTCTCTTCGAAATAAATTATTTGTACTACATTGAAATAGAAATGTTTAATTTTAATATTAATCAATGAATCAATGTTTAATTTTAGTCAACTTTCGAAATACAAAGTTAATTTATTTACAAATAAATTATTTGTACTACGTTGAAATAGAAATTGAATAACCGAAGCAAATAAATTATTTGGTAAATACATACAGATGTAATAAAGAGAATTAACTGATGAAAGTTAATCAAAACTACGTTACAAAATCACATTAAAACAATTTTTATAGCATCAATATATCAAGAAACAACGCAAAAGCCTATTCAGATCCTAGTAGAGAAGCTTGAGCCTGCATTCTTCTGGCCGGTTCTTGTTAACGATTTCAATTGCATTTGATAACTCCGCAAGTATTGACTCTTGTTGCTCCTTTTAGTTTGTCTAGATTAAGAACACAATTTAAGAAAATAAAAAACGCACAAACATAAAGCATCAAAATATGTTTATAGCCCTAGTGAATTCATATAGATACTTGCTCTTGTGTGACAACGAGTTGTAAACATGAGATTAAAAATCTACAATACCAAGGACGAAGAACTGCTAACACTCTACTCTTGAATGACTACAGTGATTAACTTTATGAAGAATTTTTTAATAAATAAACCCAATATTTCCATACTTTAAGTTTAGCTTTCAAGTATATTCAACGGCACAAACAAGCTAAAAATCATCTAAAACAACTACATTTAGGGCACAAACGAGTTAAAAATAATCTATAACAGAAAAACAAAAGGAAGAAGCAAGGTTAGAAAGTGCATCATAAATGGCGAAATAAATCAACTTTAATTTTTAGGTTTGACAATGTTGAGCATGCGAACAACGTAATCAAATATTTTGTGGAACACTTGATCAATAGTGTTTGGCTGGAAATCAGAGACATACATTGTTCCCTCAAATTATGTGAGAATACCCAAAACCAAATATATTCATCAATGTTGGGAGAATTCACAAGGCATCTACAAATTCAGAGACATACATTGGTCTGTACTTATCGTATTGTGGAACACTTAATCGAAAGTCTCAACTCAGATTCCACGCTAACATGTTCCCTCAAATTATGTGAGCAGCAGATCCTCCATCCTTCCATTTTTATATCAGATATGGAAATATCATGGAGAAATTAGTCCTTGTGAAAGAAGCCCTCTTATAGCATGTAGTTCCTATTTTACATATATGTATGAATATTAGGTGTAATATGTAAGATTCTACAGATTTAGAAGCAAACATGAACAGATCTAGAACGATCTTGTTCCGAAACCAAAACGAAGACAATTTCTGGACTCAAGAGAGACCCGACGTGCACCGATTAGATAAAACGAAAGAAAAATGAACAAGATTACAAACAAATAGAAAGCAAAAAAGGCTCCTTGAATCCGGGTGAAAACTCCTTCGCCGATGAACTCGAAGCTACCCGACTTCCTTCTCTCTTTCCCGAGTTGTGCCTTTGATCGTCTCTCTCGATCTATCTCCTTCTTTCTTTCTCTCGTTTCGCATTTTTTCACTCCTCCCTTTATGTCGTTCCTTTTCTCTGTCTCTCTGTTGTGTGATGTGAACATTATCGGCTCTTCTTACTAAATCAAAGTGCTGCGAGGCCTCTTGTTTTTATTTTGTTGTAGGGTTTTTGTTTTGGATATGAGGAGACCAACAAACCAACCCACTCACTTGCTGGCCCACAATAAAGGAGCAGCCCAAAAAGTGCTTGTGTGCAAGCCCACAAGTCTCCTTTTGTTGAGTTTATTCCAACTCTTCTTAAGTGCATTCACGTAAACATCAAGCCAAAACTTATACAACTCCATACAAATTATAAGAGGTCAGCCTAACTTTATAGAATAATACAAAAGAGAGTCTAAACATTACAAAGTTTCACAAAACTGGACAAGCTTGAATTACAAGAGCCCAACATAGCAAATGAAGGATCGGAATTGGCAAAAATATTTTTTTTTAAATCGACATTTAGCTTACCTTGATTAAATCCACTAAACTTAATTTGACCCACAAATTTCAAGGGCAACATCTATTTGTTGAAGAGAACTGTATTACAACAAGAGAAAGAAGCAAAATGAACCAAGTCATGTCAATTGAGATGGAATAATTTACAAGAGAATAAAACTTTCAGTCAAATACTACAACATAAAAAGTACCAGTAAGTCTGATCATCCTCCTTCAGATAAATAGACTTTGCTAAATATGTTGGAGAAATAATTTAACATTTGCAATGTTTCTTCTCTTCCAAAAATTAATAAGTATTAGTATTGATGTTGTCTTGGAAATCCTTAGTATTTGGTGTAAAAATTTTGATGGGGATAAAATCGGGAAAAAAAAAAAACAAGAACGCAACTAAACATACACACATACGAAATAAGAACACAACTTAGGATACCAATGAAAACAAATAAGTCCTCATGCCATACAATAACAAATTCAGCAACACACGAAATCTCTCTTGCTTAGAAGGCATAAACCTTTACAAAATAAGACTTCTAGACATCTACCATCTCTTGTCACCACCTAATGGCTTCCCTTAATAACACATGATCCACATCTTTCCAATACTAAGCTAGAACCTTCAAACTTCTTTCGTAGCGTATCCATATGCATAACACTTTTACTGGATGTTGTTGATGTGACATCGATGAGTATCATATGTAATACTAGACCATATTTTCATGAGTATCATACCCTCTTTTCCCTCTCATACATATCCGTTTGTACGGAAAGTTTCCACTTTTTGTATTTGGGTATCTACTTTGACTTTTATGTGTTTCAGGCATTTACGACATCAAATGTACCCAAATGGCATCAACCTTGAAGTCATAGATGAAGAGAAGACCTTATAAAGACTAAGGAACTACAACACGAATATTGCAAAATACGCCTTAAAGTTAAGATCCAAGATTAGAAGCATCAGACAAGGGAAAGCGGCCAAGGCATATAACAATCGCACTAGCACAACAAGATCTAATAAGATCACACATCATATCAAGCTAGTAAGAAAATAAACACATCTTGGCATATAAGCACATAAGTAAACACTCACCAAGATAGTATTAAGATCTACTCGTAGATATATCCTACAGGTATATCTATCTCGGCATAGAACTCTGGATAGTTCCTCTGGATACTATCCTCAGTCTCCCATGTAGCCTCATCAGGTCCTCGTCTCGACCACTGTATCCTCAGCATAGGAATGTCCTTCGAACGCAAGCGTCTCATACCTCGTTCTAGGACTGCAATAGGGTGCTCAACAAAAGTGTGGTCCGGCTCCACCACCAAATCATCAAAACTCACGATGTGTCTCGGATCTGGTATGTACTCCCTCAGTTGAGACACGTGAAATACAGGGTGAACACCCTCTAATCTCGGAGGCAAGGCTAATCTGTATGATGCGCTCCCAACCCGATCCAGAATCTCAAACGGTCCGACATATCGGGGGCTCAACTTCCCCTTAATGCCAAAACGCCTAACACCTCGTGTCGGGGACACTCTCAGCCACAGATGGGCTCCAAATCTGAACTCTAGAGGTCTACGTCTCCTATCTGCATAAGACTTCTGACGGCTCTGCGCAGTCAGCATCCGCTCTCTAATCAGTGCTACTCGAGCCATATCATCCTGAATCTGATCAGGTGTCAAACCACTAACACTGCACTGCTCATCCCAGCATAATGGGGTACGACATCTCTGTCCATACAGTGCCTCATATGGGGTCATCCCAATAGATGCATGCCAGCTGTTAGAACCTTAAGCAACACTATGTAATTTAATCCTATATTACCGTTAGAACCTTAAGCTCGTTTCCTCTAATTCTTCATAATACCTCTTGAATTAAACAGCGTATGTTTTAAATTACGCAACACTATGTCATTTAATCACAAATAGTTGTAAAATATGTTAAAAAGAGAATTACATAATTTACACGGATAAAAACTTACATAAATTAAATTAACGTGACCAAAAATGCACAAACTACACAATTTATTGTGGTTTATTTTGAAAAGATGGTTAGAGAATTAATAAGGTTAGTATAGAACTTATAAACTAAAAGACACAGGTGACTTACACAAGCTGAAATTGATAGGCTTAATGCCGAGGTTGTTGCTGAAAGGGCTCGTCGCCCTCAAACGTTAAACGATAGGATGAATCATAGGCAAATTGTGCCCAACCATGCTTTTGTGCTACCGGTACTTGGAGGAAGAGACTTCAACTTACGCATGGACACCATCAAATTGATCCAGAACGATCAATTCTCACGAGTGCTAAACGAGAACCCGCACCAACATTTGCACAACTTTGAAAATATTATGAATACTTTGAATTATGAGAACATTACTCCCGATGCTTTGAGAATGCGGCATTTATTTTTATTCTATAGGCCAGAAAGGTTGCAAACTTGCTACAAAACTCCCCCGGTAAACTGTCTACAAAATCTCTTCCTGTAATTGGGAAGGATTAACAACTTTCGTGAGCAAGTATTTTTCTCCTTACCAAACTGTTGAGATTAGAGAGAAGATTTTCCACTTTGACATGAAAGATGGAGAGAACATCCACGCCGTTTGGAAAAGTTTCAGTGTGTTGCTGCATTCATGCCACCACCATAGATTTGAGAAGAGAGCACTTCTTATATACTTTTATAGTGAATTGAATGACACTACAAGAAACTTGGTGGATACCGCCAATTCTCATCAATTCATTAGGATGAATAAAGATGTAGCTTGAGACTACCTTGTAACTGCTACTAAACATACAAGGAAGTACCCCAAGACACGCACCAAAACACGAGGTGTTACAATATGGAGAATGAAGACATATATACATAATAAAAAATGAATCAACAAATCGAAATGGCTAACCTTTTATGGAGAGAGAATCATCTTTAAATCCACAACGGTGGCCCCTCTAAGGAAGAAGAGGTCGTTGAAAAGGCCGGGGCGACTAGCGAGAAGATTTCTCCAAGCATCGGCGTCAAGTTTGATCAAGGTGAGAGAAGTTACTAACATAGTAAAACTCGTAAATATAATGAATAATAGGGACAAGACAATATTTTTGTTTTAAAAAAAGCTACCCAAAAACCGAAACTCTATGTTTTTCTAGTGTTTTATAAGCACTCTCAAAAAACCATAATCACTAGTGCTTACCAGTCCCACCAAACAATAATAAATGGTATTCAGTAATAAACACTAGTGTTTAGTGTCTATCAAACATAACTTATGTTTCTAGACTCTTAAAAATAAAAAAATAAAAATAAAAATTAAAACATAAAGAATTTATTTTCAACTTAAAATAAAATAAAAAAAATTAAATTCAAAATAATTAAATTTTGTATGTTTTTATTTTTATTTTTCTAGACTCTTAAAATTTTAAAATATTTATATTTGAATAAGTTTCGAAATTTTTTTCTATATTTATTGTAATTCAAAAAAAAAATTATTTTTTATTTTAACTGAAGAAAATAGCTTTAATTTTATTTTTTTGGATTTTTCATCTTGATATCCACACGGTTTTGACTTTTCCTCTTGGTATTCACTATGTTTCAAAATTTATCTTGGTACCCTCATGATTTAATTTATTTTTCGTTTGTACCCATTCTTAATATATTATATTAAAAATTCATTATTAGAAAATAAAATTTTAAATTTAAATTTAAAACATAGGGGTACAAAGTGGAAACAAATTAAAACATAGGGGTATCAACAGAAAAAGTCTAAAAATTATTTCATCTAAAAATTAGGTGAAACCATAAATCAATACATCTAACTAGCCCTTTATAGCAATAATTTTCCAACCAAGTAAATATATCTACTAGCCAAGAAATCAAGATCGGTTCATGTTTCGATTGTTAAAAGATCGGTTCAAGCTTGTTCATTTTCTAAACGAGCAGAATATGAACACAATTTAAAGCTCGTATAAAATCTACGCCCGCCTCGGGCTCGACTCGTTTATAAACGAATCAAGCTTGAGTATGTCAATGCTCGACTCGTTTGGATAAAACTTGGTTCGTTTAGCTAAAATAACACTGTAAGAACATTATTTTAGCCGAGCTACTCGGGATCGGCTCGTCACAAGTTCGGTTCGATCTCGTTCGAATTCTAAACGAGCAGAATATGTACACATTTAAATCTTGTAGAAAATTTAGGCTCAACTCATTTATAAACGAGTCAACTTGAACATGTCAATGCTCGAATCGTATTACACTCTACTCTCCAGCCATACATTTATTTGTCTATAGTAAAATCTTGATCACACGAGAACTCAATATACAATTTGAAACAAACCCTAGATGATCCATTAGAAGTTGTATACTTACTACAATCATCCATATCCATATACACACATTAGCATGCTTATTTATTTTTGCTTACAAACAAAACAAATCATAATCATTTTGTGAACTTAGATTGGAGGTCCTCAACAATCTTTGTATCGATCTGAAAAGCCTTAGAAAGCACATCAACGGAGATAGATGGTTGAGATCCAAAAACCGCATTCGGAACAAACGAAAAGTCGGGATATTGGCCGCTATACATGGCAAGAGCAAGTGCAGTGTTGTTCTTACCTATGTTAGCAAAGAAGTGAACAAGCCCAGCAGGATAAACGAACACGTCACCCGGATTTATAATCATCGAGAAGAGTTTGTTATTCCCGTCGACAAATCCAAGATAGAGAGTTCCTTCAAGGAGCATTACAACCTCTGACGTATGAGGATGGACGTGTGGCGCCCCAATGCCGTTGGGTGCGAAGTCAATCCTAGCCATCGAGATCCCCATCGTGTTTAACCCGGGAAGTGTTGTTGCCTTCACATGTTTTAAGCTTGCACCAAACAGATTGTTGGCGTCGGTTGATATGTTCAGTCCCTTAAAGAGAAAGTCGTCTGCTGTTACTTTTGTCGGATCTTTGCATAACAATCCGTTAACAAACACTAAAAAACAAAAAACAAAATTATATTACATATGGTTGATGAATCACATCGAATGAAGTTAATCTAGCTACTTACAAACATCGTTGGGATCTTTAGTGGCGACACAAAAGTCTTGGAGCATGTTGGGATCACCCGCGTTCACCGTGAACAATGCCACGGCAATGGATAGAGCACAAATGAGAAGAAATCGAGTAGCTGCCATATCCTTTGATGTTAAGGCTCGAAGCAATGGCTTAAGTTGAGATATAAATAGGTATTTGTGTCAAATTGTACTATCTAAAGTCTAAACCCATTTATATGAATATTATGTGGAACACTAAAACCCAAACAAACTATATAGCGACTATACATCAAGGAGTAAAAATTTGTTGAATAATCAAATAAAACTAGAAACCTAATGTTTGTGGAAGCAATCAAATCAAAAAATTAGGTAAACCAAACTCTGCTGATGTGTGAGGTGGAAGTATTGTATCCCATATATTTTATCTTTTAATTATTATCGATATATTTAAAATCATCAATATCCCATATATTTTATCTTTTTAATTATAATTAATATATTTAAACTCGATATTTAGGTTGAACTTAATAACCAATTATTTTGTTATATTTCTTTCTTGATTGCATTATACTCCTAATAGATTGATTTGTCTATAGTACAAGGTTTTGAAATTTACGGTCCACCACAAAAATCCTATTTAAGGGTATATACAATCCTAGGGATAAACTTCCTACTATTGTTACATTAATATTAGGTATTCATTGAAAAAAAAGGTTTAGGCTGGTCATATAAGTTTTAATCATAGTATCTTGATTGAATTATAACCCTAATAAAATTGGTTGTTTATCGTACAATATTTTGAACTTTGCGGTCCATCACATAAACCCCAGTTCGAAAGGTATATACATTAATAAGGTAAACTACCTACTTGTGATACATTAATATTAGATATTCATTAAAAAGGTTTGAGATGGTCATACAGGTTTTAGTCACAGTGGAGGTACCTAATTGAGGTGAATATATACCAAAATATTGAATTATCAGGATAGGTGATTGAAAACTATACGTAAGTTAAAAAGGATGAAGGTAGTCTCAGTGTTTTTTTTTTATATATATACAAGATAAGCAGAATAGGTGGGTTAATATCTAGACACCAACCGACCTACAGCATCCTTACGGATGAGTACAAGCACATCAGTAAATCTTTCTGGTCTACAGTGGCAGACAAACCGTGTTTAGCAAGCTTATCCGCTACCGTGTTGATTTCCCTAAAGATGTGCATCGCGCTTGCTTGAGAAAAGCCTAAGATACTGGTAGAAATGTCTGAAATGATCTATGTCTCCCACGGGGGTTTCCATGTGTGGTTAATCGAATTGATCAGCATCAGTTTGTCTCCCTTGATCTCAATAGCCGAAACTCCTAACTGTTTGGCCTTTTGTAGGTCTTCCCGCAGAGCAAAAGCTTTTGCCTCTAGAAATGAATCTGCATAACATTTTCCTATTCCGTGAGCCAAACGATGGCCATGGTTATAACGAATGATGAAACCAAAGGCGAAATGGTTATTGTTATCCGAAGCTACGTCAAAATTGAGCTTAACGAAATTAGCTTTTTGTTTTTGCCAGCTTATGTTCTTGGTCTTCCTCCTCTGTGTTTTGTTTGTTTTGCTCTTAGTTAATTGTTTAACACTTGCTTGTTCCCAATCATCAATTTGTTTAAGAGCAATTTGAAGATTTTGTGTTGGTCTTTTGTTTTGAAAGATAATTTGGTTTCTATCAAGCCAAATGTTCCACCAAATCATTGTCAATTGTCTTAGTTCTTGAGTTGAGGTTTTGTCCTTTACAAATAGGAGTGTCTCATACATTGATTGATTATACACATCACTATCCTTGAGGATATTTGATATTTTGGTACTATCCAAGGACCGGTGAGTGCATTGACATTCGAAGAAAAGGTGTTTGGCGCTTTCTGTATGATGATTACAGAATACGCAGTGCATGACTACTGGAATCTTTTGTTTGTCCAGATTTTCTTTAGTTGGGAGACCATTTAGAGCCATTTTTCACATGAAATTTTGAACTTTCGGCATGATTCTCATGCCCCAAATCTAGGTTTTATCTTCCGATACCCCAACTTTTCTCCTTTGGATCATGTTCATTGCGGATTTAGTGGAGTACCATCCGTCATCATTTGTTGACCAATAAATTCTATCTCTTATGTCATTTGTTGGGAGGTTATATTCCTTAATCTTCTTAATGATGTTAGCTTGAAGAATGCCTTCTAGTTGATTGGGTCGTTGTTCGTTCCACTTTTTATCCGAGATAAAGGTATCTACCTTATCCGATATTTGGATTAGGGTTTGATCAGACACTACTGAATATAGGGGTTCGTCCAGTAACCATCTGTCTTCCCAGAATTTGACTGTGCTTCCATCCCTCACTCTCCATCGTAGTTCTTTATTAAATTTTTCCTTCAATTTGGTCAATTTCTTCCATTGCCAAGATGTATTTTTTCCACAATCGTAGTTCCATAGGTTTTGCCCACGGAGGTATTTTTCTTCTATAATTTTGACCCATATATTTTCTAGTTCTGCCATGATTTTCCATAAGAGTTTCATTTGTAATGCCTTATTCATATCCTCAGCCTTTCTTATTCCTGTACCGCCTAGGACTTTTGGTTTACATAATTTATCCCAACTAATTAATGGGTGGTAGTTTGGTCCTTTATTCTAGAAGAAATTTCTATTGATTTTGTCTAGTTCATTATGTATGCTTGCAGGTAGCATAAAAGCCTGCATTAGGTAGCTTGGTTTTGCGTTAAGATTTGCCTTAATTAAGGTTGATCGTCCCTCTTGCGAGAGAGATGAAACTTTCCACTTTGAAAGTTGTTGCCTTGATTTTTGGATGACTGAGTTGAAAATTTCTTTATTGACCCTTCCATTAATGATTGGACAGCCTAAATAAAGTTCTAGGTTTGTGGAAGAAGAAATCCCAAGATGATCTTGTATCCTTCTTTTGTTTGCAGAGTCTACATTATTTGAGGCTTGGAAGACAGATTTGTGATAGTTTAATACTTGGCCAAAAGTTTCACAGTAGTCGTTCAAAACCGATAAGATTTTGTTGCTTGCCTCAGTAGTCGCCTTTGTGAAAATAATGATATCATCAGCGAAGGCTAGGATACACAAACCCATAAGATTTTGTTCCACATAATATTCATATAAGTGGGTTATCAATCATGGACTCGTAGACCTAGGATACACAAACCCATAATTCACTTGGGACGACGGAAAACCGGACAATAGAAGGATTTGTAAGAGACTTGACTGGGTTTTCACCTATGGGCCTGGAAGGACACTTTGGCCCAATGCAGTGGTCATACACTTCGCAAAATTCTTTTCG
Source organism: Fagopyrum tataricum (assembly GCA_002319775.1). Lineage (NCBI taxonomy): Eukaryota > Viridiplantae > Streptophyta > Magnoliopsida > Caryophyllales > Polygonaceae > Fagopyrum > Fagopyrum tataricum. The sequence goes on along the minus strand of CM008283.1, from coordinate 10,156,638 downwards.
GACCATTTCTCCCTTCTAGTTAGGTTTGATCCTAGCATCATCTGCACAAAGGAGAAGAGGCCTTTTAGATTCGAGCAGCCTAGATGTTACACAAGGACTTTAATCATATGGTTTAAGCTTGTTGGAATATTCACCCGGAGGTTAGGAAAGCTCTATATAATCTTAAAAGTCATTTAACTAATTGGAACAAGTTTGTGTTTGGCTCCATTAATCACAGGAAAAACGTCACCATTGAGAAACTCGCAAATACACAGAAACTCCTTGCCCGATACTCGACCCACTGGCTCATCGAAAAATAGGCGAAATCAAAAGAGGAAATGGAAGGGGTTCTTGAACATGAAGAGGCTTTACGGTTTCAAAAATCCTGGGAACGGTGGCTAACCATGGGCGATCGAAACACAACATACTACCACATGGCTGCAGTGATCCGATGTCGACAAAATAGAGTGGCAGGCCTGATGCTGAGAGACTATGTATGGAGCAAAGACCAAACAACTTTGGAAAATCATGTCACCATTGAGCGTAATAGGGAATTTAGGCTTCCCGACGATTGAACAAAGTGACTAGAGGGTGTTGCAACAACCGGTTAATGCGAGTGAGGTTTGGAAAGCAACCAAGAGCATGGACGCATACAAATCTCCGGGTATTGATGGATTCCAATCCGTATTCTTTCTGAGAAGTTGGAACATAATTGGTCGCTTAGTTTTCAAAGAGGTGGTACGGTTTTCCAACACGAAGAAACTGTCTCTTGGGAACAACGACACTCTTATTTCACTCATTGCAACAGTCGGAACACCGGAATGCATCACCCAATCCCGACCCATTGCTTTGTGCATTGTCTCATATAAGATTATCTCTAAAGTTTTGGTCCAACGTATACAACATATCATTGACAATCTTGTAGGTCCTACTCAGGGAAGTTTCATACCAGGAAGACAAACTCAGGACACTATGACCTTAATGCAAGAAGTAGTGCATTCCACGAGAAAAAAGAAATCGGGGAGACAGTGGATGCTTCTAAAGCTCGACATACATTGGTCTGTACTTATCGTGTTGTAGAATACTTGATCGAAATTATCAACTTTGGTTCCATGCTAACATGTTCCCTGAAATTATGTGAGCAACAAATCCTGCATCCTTCCATTCTTATATTAAATACTGCTAGATATGGAAATGCCATGGAGAGACTAGTCTTGTCAAATAAGCCCTTTTATAAAAGATGAGGGATCAGAATTCACAAAACAACTTTTTTAAAATTGAAATTTTGCTTCCCTTGAGCAAATCCACTAAACTCGACTTCGCCCACAAATACAAGGGCAGCATCTATTGGTTGAAGAGAACTTGTTCGAGCACACTACAAAGAGAAAGAAGCAAAAGGAACAAAATCAAGTTGACTGAGATGGGATTAGTTACAAAAGAATTAAACTTTTAGTCAAATACTACAACATAAAAAAGTACCTTAAGGGCCCGTTTAGTTTAAACTCCGGAAACGGAAACGGAATGGAAACGAATCTAGTCCATACGTATACCCTAGTTCATGAAGTTGTTGGGAATCATTCCTTGTGGTTTGAACTAATTGTAGTAGAATTTGATTAGTTTTAATACCCTATAGGGTAATAAAGAGGGGGATTCAAGTGCATTTTACATGAAACCAACCGGAATGATTCCATGAACAAGGTACATAAGTGGACTAGATTCGTTTTCATCCCGTTTCCGTTTCCGGAGTTACAACCAAACGGGGGTAAGTCTGGTCATCCTCCTTCAAATAAAATAGACTTAGCTAAATCTTTAGGTTAGCTTTATAATCTAACATTTGCAAGGTTAGCTTTATAATCTAACATTTGCAATATATCTTCTCTTTCAAAACTTAATAATTTTCTGTACTGATGGTGCCTTGGAAATCCTTAGTATATGGTGTAAATATTTTGATAGGGATGAAAATCGGAAAAAAAAAAACAAAAAAAAAAACACAAGAACACAAATAATCATACACACATACCAGATAAGAACACAACTTAGGGTACCAGCCTAGAACCTTCGAACTTCTTTTTCAGTGTATCCATGTGCATATAACTGTTCTGCACAGTCCATTTGGCCGAAAAGCCCAGCGGACCAATACTTTTACCATCTGGGTCCAGTAGGAGGCCCATACCAGCCCAATTATCTATACGTTACAATAAGCATTCCATGTCTTTTTTTTCCCCTCTCTGTTTGAAATTACTTTTACATGAAATACAAAAAAAGTCAATTTTTTATTTTATTTTATCTCTTTATAAAAAGTACAGATATAGGTTTAATTTCGATATGACTATGTTTCATAATTAATCACGACCAGTTTTCTGTTTAAGTCTATTATATGATCACGTCAATGTTGTAATTATCCATAATGCATTTGGATATCTGCTGCCACAGGAAAACTAAACCCGGTCCACACGGATAATTTGAAGTTGACCCCACTTGGCACAACCGTCCAGCCGACATATTAGTAGACCAGACACCACTTTTACACTGACGGGTTAATATTCAAACAAAACAAAACAACGTAGAGGATAATATTAACTACCAAGTCGTAACGTGTCTCGTGGTTTTATAAGCTAATAAAGTTTAAATAATTTAATATCTATGTGTTGATTAATTATTTATTTTATAAATCAAATTTTGAAGTAATTACCGACCTAAATTTAATATTACATATTTTATAAATATGATTAAAATATTTTCTTTTTAAATGTTTAAATCGAATTAAAACCACTATTTGTTAGATAAGTATATATGGTTTTAATTAAAGCAGATAAAATTTTAATTAAATTAGCCTTTATCATAAATATCATAATTTTCTTTATTGACGTTATAAGAATATTAGCTATACCGTAAATAAGTTTATTTTGAAACAAACTTGTACTAAACTAATTTATAATATAGACGGTGTATAACAAGATATTTGTCGTATAATATTAAAACGTCTGTTACTAAAGTTATTTGAGGTTTTAACCATTAAGTTGGTTAATATGTTTGTCATTATCTAGCTAGTTATCCTATACTTGAGTATTCTTGCCGATTAGTTGACAACATTAAGTTGCATTTACGCATTTTTGTTTCGTGATTGAAAATATGTGAACCTTAGATGTCAACGATTCAAAACTCCCAAATTTTGTTTTTAAGGATCAATCATTCAATTGCGAGAAGTAATCCATAATAAAACATCATTATGGAGGTTAAACGGTGGAGAAAGGTATTCAAGGTGGATCAGTCTACAAACAACTCCGTTAATTTCTCTAAAATTGTACTTAATGTGCACCGATATATCAAGTTATCGAGGACTAAGATGTTTATTCAACTCAAAATTTTGTAAGGTAAGCACTTTTACGGGTAACATAAGATTGTGGGGGAGGTGATTGTTGCCAGTTCTAGGGAGATTGTGGATCCGGCTGGGTTGGTCGCGGACGCGTTCGGGGTAGACAACCCCAGGCTGCGTCCGCGGTAATTGCACGAGAACGCATGTTGACACTGGGAGAATTATGGTTGCGTCGGAATGGCGAGAGAGGAGACAAAGACGGGAGAGGAGGCAAAGATGGGGGCGTCCTCACAGGTTCAAGAGAATTGTGCCTCCTCTTGTCTTAGCATGCTCCGAGCCGTCATGAGAATGGTGGTGTAGGGATACGGCGGATCGATGGAGAGTGTGGTGGTGTGATGGAGTGGATCTGATCTTAAAAACATAAAATTTTTAAGAAGAGCTTTGATACCATGAAAGTGTGAATAATCCCTGTGTCAAAATCTTGCCCTAAGCGGTCAATAAATATTGCCCTAAGCGGTCAATAAATATATATATATATATATATATATATAAAAGAGTAATCTCAGGGTCACAAGGATAATTGTACAATAGATATCTAAACTAAAGATACTTCCTAACAAAACCACCGATTTTCGATTCCAAAAACTCTTCACCCATTACGTGTGTGGGTGGCGGGGACATAAACAAAAAAAATATAATGTTAGTGATTCTCAATATCATCTACATTGGTAGTTTCTAACTAAGAAATTATATTAAGTTTTTTAACCTACAACGTAAAGAGCAATATAAAACTTTTAGAACAAGAAATTCAATTAAGCGATATTTCGAAGCTGAAATTTCACCTCTACCATCAAAAGGTTTTGAAACTTTTCTTTATGTTTCTTACTTTCAAACGAGAGAGGGTTTTGTAATTTTAAAGTATAATCAATGGTTTTGATTTTTTAATTGTAATAATATTTTGAGTTATAGTTTTAACTAAATTTTCAGTTAAAATAACAATAATTAGCTTTTAAAAAAATTATATATAATTTATTTTTTTCTATCCATAAACACCAATATATATATTTAAAATTAAATACAGTTTTATAAAAAAAACACTTGAGAAAAGTAATATTCATTTTACACATGTATTTTATATTTATTATAAATAATTGGAATATCAATAGTTTTACCCATAATATTAATATATTATGAATATTACGCATGAAATTTTATATATCACGAGACATTACACGTGATATGATCAATGTCATTTTATTTTTGAATTTAATCAATTTATATAAATTAGTTTTTATGAATATATATATATATATATATATATATATATATATATATATGTTGTTTAATTAAGTAAACATAAAAATTAAGAAAAATGAGTAAAAAAACTGTGAATGTGTAAAAAAATAGAAGAGGTTTCTAAAGCTGACGTGGCGAATACATGGTGTTAAGAAATTTTGTTAATAAACTTACCGAGGCTTCCTACTGCTATTTTTAGCTCGATATACTAAGTACTTCAAAATGTGGGCAAATGAACATCACAATTGTTCCATTTTTTTTAATTATGAAATTGAAGGGGGTTAGCACCGCCGTTTATTGGTGCGACCAAAAGTAAAACTCACACTTAAGACAAGCTTAGCTTACACTATTTAAAATTATCCATGTCGTTCTAGGTGATTTCGAATAGCAAGATGGGAAGAGGGTATCACCCAACATAAAAGTTGAATGACTTTTTAGTCGGGTTATTCTTGCGTTTTTAATAGAAGAGTGCATGCATACTAGATTCGATTTAGATTACTCTTTTAATTTCTCGATAAGTTCACAAGTAAAAGACAATGCTAAAAATAAAATAAATCTATATATTTGACAAACCGACTCAAAACTGTCCAACTAAAGGTCATATGTAGATAATAAATTTTCATGTCTAAAACTATGAACATTTCGAACCTAGTATATTATGTCGGTAGACTACTTTTTATATCATTAATTGATTTTAAGATGGAATCCCGTTAAACCGGTTTATTAAGAAGAAAACAAAACAAAACTTTGAATTCAAATCCAATAGATCCATATATCTTGATTGATCCAACAATAATACATAAATTTTGAGTTACTCTAGAACACTATCTAGTTTATATATTATTCAAGACTCTCGTATATATGACTATGACTTTATCAAGTATGAAATACTATAAACCAAAGTCGATCATCTTGATTGGATTGACACTTATAGTTGTTCACAACAGCGTGGATTTTGGACTAATAGGGTACATAAATAATTGAGTATCTTGAATGTTTCAACGTACAACTTCTAGTTACAACGTGTAAATCGGTTTACAAGAGTCGTGACCCACCACTACGTAAGCGTACAAAAACTATATACAGTTAGGGAGATAGACTATGGGTTTATGTATGACTTTTGTTTCCTTGTAGCTATTATTACATATATGATGATATGATTACACCCATGAAAACCACAATCCACCAATCAATCATTAATCAACTCCGACATGTCCCTTTCGCGACATTTATATCAAAACTAACCCTCCATCTGAAGAAATTTTGATCCTATGGGATGATGACATAAAACATTATTAACTCGATTCTTCTAGCATAAGAGGTCGGCATTCAACATGGATTTACGTAACTCACGGATTTATATGGACCTTTTTTTAGTTATATATTAACTTGTAATTGGATTAGGTGAATGAGCATGTATCTCGCTTCGTGAAGTTTTGATGGGTCAAATTACGTAATTTCACGTTTGAGCGAATTTAACATGTAAGTTTAGCGGAATTTTATAATACATCAATTCGTAATAGAGGAGTTGTATCGTGGTTCTTATATATTAGTATTGATGTAAGATAATTATCTCCACACATATTGATTATACACGGGTTATTAAATTTGAGAAAAATTACTCTTATTAATGGTTGCTTTTAAAATGAAATCTCGCTAGATTTATGTGGTAGATTTATGCTAGATCTATATGTGAACTTAAAACGGACGATATTATTTGGTTATGGAGTTTGCTGTCAAAATCCAATTGGTCAGAAATATCGGAAGGTGCTTCTCTTCGCCGGACGAGAGAGGTCGGCATAAACAAGCTTTTGTCTTAGATCGGTAGACGAGAATACTTTGTCAGAAATGAAATTGATTGTACAAAAAGATACGATGACATGGACGGTGGACTATACACCATTGACCCACCAAAGTTATAAGAGTGTTGTCCTTAGACACGTGTATTAGGTGGTTTAGGGGTTTTATCCCTAGATCTATTAATTGGGATCTCTTGTATATGTGATACACGTATTCCTATCATGTGATTGATTGATGCTAAATAAATTAGGATTAAAGTTTTACTACTTTACAAGAAAATTAATAAAGAATATTAATTTCACCAATTACGTGAAAGGGATACAAAGATACATATAAAGAGGGATACAAAAGATCTTGACTGTAGATCTATGTATTAGACAAATAGGATTTTATCCTCCATTCAATACCTTGTGTGATTATTATAATCGTTTATGATAGATAGGATGAAATTTTTTTAGTTGGAAATTGTAATACCGGAAATTTTAATTTTTCCGGAAACTCTACTCCCGTTATCAAGTTAATCGAATTATATTTTTATGGGTTTAATTCTTAAGCCATCCGTTGGGCCTTGCTACTAGTTATACTCTTGGGCCTAGCTTGTTGCCATAAGTGTGCAATACCTATCTCGGCCCATTTCTTGGTCCCGGCCCATTTCCTTTTGTACCGGCCCATCTCCCTTGTTTCGGCCCTTTTTCCTGGCTCACCTAGCTGGCAAGTAATGCCAGTCTCGGCCCAGTAACACGGTGATCTACCGTGTTGAATTCAAGCCCAACAAGATAACCGGGCATCTTGACTTCTCCTTCTTATCCAAAGAAGTCGACAAAGGTCGTACTAGTACTGCCTTGCAACTTCTTTTTATGGGGAGGGGACCACGACGCCTACTAGTTGGCATGAAGAGGAGACACTGAAGAGGGAAATGCGGGCTAAAAGTGTTATCATCACTCTCTACTTTTGCTTCCCTCAAACCTTCCTACCTTGCCTCTCTTCATGTGCCTATTCCCGTAATTTCTTTCCCCTCTGCAAACAACCCGTCACCTTCTTTTCCTCCCATTCTGCTCACAAAGTCACAAGAACAACAAAAAAGGGTAGCCGCCATTCACAAGCATTGGTGAGCCAACAAGGATGTCATACCCGAGAGTAGTTATGGCATGCAGATGAGTGGAAGTAACCCTCTCCAGTGACTCAACAAAATCTCGTGTCCACCTTTGAAACCTCATCAAAGTTTGAATCCCCTCCAACCTCCTCACTTGGCTCTCTCGTGCTCTCCAATTCAATGGTAAGTTACGTCTCCTTCCTCCTTTGTTTCTTGTGTTGAACCAAACTTCACCTTTCTTCTGTCTAATGAACGTCCATGATAACATGATTTATCGACCTGTTACACTCATGCATTTAGTTAGATTTCCCCTTTCCGCATTCATGTTTTAGACTTAGTTTGTGCCATTTATGCTTGTTTAGTTCTACTTTACAAAAATAGATGTGTACACACACTATTTGTGGCTTTGTAGATGATTTGGCGCATTTTGGAGCTAAAACGACGTATTTGAGGATCAAGCCTCGAAGTGGACGCATTGGAGCGAGTTACGTGCACGGGAAAGGCGAGGAATCGAGCTAAAGGCGCGAAGGAACGAAGAAGACCGCGTCTCGGACCGAGATGGACCGATCTCGGTCAGACCAGACCGAGATGGTCCAAATCTTGGCCGAGATTTCACTTGGCTCGGCCGAGATTCCACTTGGTTCGGCCGAGATGGCCTTGGCTCGGCTGAGATAGCCTTGGCTCGGCCGAGACTTCCTTGGCTCGGCCGAGATGGTCCGAGCTCGGCCGATATTTCTTGATCTCGGCCGAGATTCCCGATGTGCTGACGCGCTGAAATTTCTGTTGCCAAATCTCGGTCCCGACTGGCCCGATCTCGGCCGATATTTCTTCCCGAGATTTCCTGTTCGGCGATTTTATTTTATTTTTGGATCGGTTTTGGCCCAGCCCATCCTTTGTAAGGTTGTTGCCTATAAAAGAGAAGCTCTAGGTTATTTCTAAGGGTCCGATTTTAGTCTCTTTTTAGGGTTTGTTTACCCTAGAGGGGGGAGCCGTCTCCTCCCCTCTCTTCCTTTCCCTTCTTCTCCACCATTGTTCTTCATTAGTTTAGATTCAAGATTCATACTTTCATATTCACTTTTGTTTGGAAGACATTGTTGGATTCGAGATTTGAGAAGATTGGAAGTTTTCATTAAAGTTAAGTTCTTTTTATTTCCCTCTTGTTATTTATTTATTTATTTACCTTTTGATATGATTGTTATTGGCTAGAACCTTGTGGTTCCAAGGTTGACAGGGATTTGTTTATGCCTTGGATTATGATGGAATAGATTGTACTTTGTTTTGGCTTTGAATTGCTTGAAATCCTAGTGGTTGGCTTGTTCTTGAACCTAGTTAGAATCCTTCTAGCTAGTAACCTAAGTTGGAATTGAGACTTACCCGGTGATATTCCTTTATAGATACATGAGAGACTAATCATAGGTAATAAAGGTTTATCCTTTATTGGTTGAATGTGCTTAGATTCCTTGCTAAGTAGGGTAATACCTGAGACTTACCCGGTAATGGTTTACCTTTCCCTTAGTAAGTAGTCTGGTTTGTTTAGAATTTCCTACCTCTCTACATTGAGACTTACCTGGTAATAGGTAGTTGGTTTGGAACTAGATAGTCTTGAGACTTACCCGGTAATAGACTGTCAGCCTAGAAACGTTTATCCCTGTGGCTTTTCTACCATATATCTTTATGAGTCTTTCTGAATCTATATGTATAAACGATGACCTTGAACCCTTGGAATCCATTTTCTTTTCTTAACTTGATTATCTTTGTTTTCCCTTTTTGTTTGTTTGTTTTGACTTTCAATCAATAGTGACCATTGATTGCGAGTCCTTTAAAACCCTTTTAAAAACCTTTTTGATTTCTTTCCCTTATTTTTTCCAACCTCCTGTCTTTAATTGAGATCTATTCTATTTATAATCATTATTGCATATTAATCCTCCCAGTCCCTGAGATCGACCCTGGAATACTTACCTTTACTGTGATTGACCCATACATTGTGGGTTCGTTGCTATTTAGGGAATTATTACAGGTTATAAATATAAAACTATCCCTTCCTTGTTTTACTAACTTACAAGTTTTTATCATTATTGATAAAGGTTTATAGGGGTGTAAAAACAGCGAACAGTCCTAACGGAGCGGTGGTCTTTGGCGGTGATGACACCTGAAGATCGAGGCTCCTCCTTACTATCCAAGTTGTAGTGGAAGCTGCAGGTAGCCAGGTTAAACCTTCTCGAGCTTTCAGGTTTCACGTACTTAAAATGTAGGATAGGTTGCCCTCGAGTTTCGAACTCGGATCTAGGGGTTTTCTTGGGTTTAGAATTTTTGTTTTGCCTTTGGAAATCGAAGACAAATGCTCTTGCCTTGGAAAGATCCGTTTTGGTTTGCAATAGGGACCGAACCTGTGACCATGTGTTTTGTTCCCTTATCTTTGCCTAGACTAAACTATGTTGAATACGGACTTTGGAACCATATTTCGACTCCTTAGAATCGTCGGTTACCGTTGAATTTTGGATATCTGATAGCCGGTATATAGTAGTATAACATGTTAAAACTATAGGAAGATCCAACGGTTGGATCGAGAGTCGTGACCTTCCAAAGTTGGAGAAAAATCGGCTTCTAGAATGAGCATGTTAGGATGTGGACTTTTGTGTTTTTGTGTAGATTTGTGGTTTTGACTTCTAGAAGTTTCAATGCTTCTATTCCGTTGTAGTCATGGCCTAGTATGCATAAGAATTATTTCGGAAATTTTGAGGATCATTTGACGTAGTTAAATCGAGATCAAAGTAGCGAGTTATCTAGGGGCGTTTAATGCTTTCTTTAAGGCTTTTCTTCTTAAAACAAAAGTTCGGAAACTTTCAAAATCGTTTAGGATCACCTAATGTATCTTATAAGTGGGTAGATGTTTTCCGGAATTTTTGAGACTCGTTTGACCGTTTTAGAATTTTAAGGAAATCCGGGGTTAAAAACCGTAATTTCCTTAAAAGTTAGGATTTTGCCGTTCTTTCTTTCCAAAACTTTCTGAATGGTCTAGAATCTTCTTAGACGTTAGTTTTGGATGCTAAGACGTTTCCGTTATCACGGGACTGTTAAGATCACATACGGACGGACCGGGACTTATCGTTAGTTGGACTTCGGACAAGAGCAGGTAAGTAGTATGATTTACTTATCCAACTGTTCTTTGTGTTAGCATGTATTGCTAAAGTGGTGTTTGTTGAGTGTTTCTTAATTATAACTTGACTAGAATGATGTTACATTTTATTAGACTCAAGTGTATGAATAACGGGTTGTAACATCACTACCCATTCTCTTCCTAGAGACTAGGAGGTTCTCTGCAACCAGGCTATATCGGTATACGGTGAGGTGCATCGGATCCACTACGGTTGGTATACGAGGGCTGGGGAAAGTTTTGGAAGATTCTCGTGCTACAAAATAAGTTGAACAAATAGAAGTGAATCACCTTAATTAAAGATAATAAAACAGTATGAGTGTAACATGTTGATTTGTTTAATGTCCGCTTTCATATGTGTTTGTGCTTTAGTATATTCTAATGTATTGAATAGTTAGCTAACGGTTTATACCGTCTTGTGATAGACACACAACAGAGTAAGACAACTACTGAGTGATCCGGAATCGGTGGTCAACCAGGTTCCCGTACGAGGTAGTCGGGATGTTGGGTTTTTCTTTGTTTTCCATGGGACTAGACTCGTATTTTCTTTGGATTCTAGTTCTTGTAGTGACGGCTGACTTTCTCTTCCGTATATTTATGTTATCATGCATGTTTAAATACTTTATTTGTTTCACCTTATTTGTGCCTTTTAAAAGATCCTGTAATATTACCGTCAATCTAGGATCGGAATTCACAGTGAGCTCCTAACACGTGACACCCCAAATTTCTAAAATTTAGGGTGTTACAACAATATTCACATACACAAATTCGCAACAAATTATATTACCAATTCGACACATATAAAGCGGATAGAGGTTTTATCCTGTATTAGGCGGATTAATACTTTATTTCTCTTTTAATACTCTTTTTGTTTATTGTAATCCTCGTCACAGTATATAGGATGGAAATTTCAACTTGATGGTGCCCTCATACGTAATGACATACTTTGTGACAAATTGAATTAGCCAGCGTCTAAAACAACGTTCGTGCATGTGAATCAGTTTGTTGGATTAGCAACCCATAAACATCATGCAATTATGAATTAGCAAATTCTCAAAGAGTTTTCAAAGTGTCATTGATGTGTTATGTCTTAATAGTTAAGTTGATAAATCGATAATATACCTAACCTTGATATTATGTAATTGATGTTCATGTTACGTAGAACACGATAAGATATTAGGGCATGGATCGTGAGGACCAATTTCAATAATTGCATGTTGAGATATATAGAGTTAAGATGAAATGTTATGTACATCTTTCTTACGTAATCACTCCTATATTCTACCCTTGATTCGATCACCCATTAACACTTCTTTGGCCAATTTTTCCCGTCCTTTTTCACCTAACGATATATTATAAAGTTAGTGATTTTTTTTTTCAACTTTACTTAAAAGCTCACAATTAACAACTTTTCTTTGGGATTGTGAGATAAAATATACACTATAAATATTTCTTCTAGAAAATAAACTATTCATGTAAAATTATTTTAAAAAATAGTTTTTAGATGATGTTAAATTTAATCAAACTAGTAGTCTTAACAAACAAACTACTTGTCTACACAAATTAAACTATTATTTTTATTAAAAAAATATTATCACACTCTTATGAATTTATAGAGTTAGAGTTGTTTTTGAAATTCTAATGATTTTGCTTAATCAAAAGCCCTATCAAAGCATGCACAATATTTCAAATAAATGGATTATGTCAATGGTCTTTGATATTATACTATTAATTTTGACCACAGATTGTTTCCCCTTCTAGAAACAAAATTAAAGTGAAAATTGTAAAAGAAACAAATCAAAAGAAAACATACATACAAGACATTCCAACTAAGAACAAATTAAAGTATCGAAATGTATGACCTGGTCTTGTCGAGGTTCCGTAACAAAAATCATTACGGCCTAATTGGTCGATTCCACTTTGTTGTTTGTGTTTGTTTTATATATAAAATAATTGTTCGATCAGTACAAATAAAAGGCGAAATATATATACCCAAGATATTATACGTACTGACCAAAAAAGCATTCTTTAAATTATAATGCAAGCACTATATATCTAAAATGTTATAAATTCCATTTTGAGTTGTATCCATCACATAGCCCATTATAAAGTTTTTCCAGTGATAAATTACTTTATAATAGTTGTATACGAGTGAATTTGGCAAGTGTAACCATCAAGCAAAATAATGTAAAATTTGTTTATTGATATTATCGTGATATGAGGAATAGTATTTTGAACATGATATGTAAAAGGAGAATTAAATAATTAACTTACTTCACTAATATGGGTTGATATATATCTCCTCCTATAATTTAGTTATTAAATAACATAATAAAACTATAATAAAACTGTAACTACCGACTTCACATTTTCAATTTAACGTAAATAATTTTAATTTATATTAATAGTTTTTTTAAATGATACATATTTTTTGCAACTTTATTACTATCGTAAGAGATATTTCTTGTAAAAGAGATGTATCTCTTATAACTTCATTATTCTTGTAATACATATATGAAAAATTTATTATGCAAATGTAGTCAACGAAAATTGATATGTAGTTGGTAGTCACTCACCATAATACCAATTAAACAAGTTGGATCTCATAATTTATTCCGCTTTTTAAAAATTATAAATATATTTTAATAATGATACTTGAATTTTATCTTGCACACTAATTACCTTGTACAAGAATTATTGTAACTAATTTTTTTGTACACAATTATTGTATAATATACAAATAACTCAAAAATATCTAAAAAGTATTATTAAATTATTTTTCTTGTACACAAATAATTTGACTATTTCTTGTAGATGAAAGTCATATACAGCATATTAAGGTAAGAGCCAAGAGGTTGATGGGGGACCTCCAACCCTTATGCTAGAGCTAGAGCCACGAGAGCAAAAAAAAAAAGATGCAAGGGTTGAGATGAAGTCAAGATTACGGATCCTCAAGCAAGAGATATCAAGGTAAGAGCCAAGAGAGCATGAGGCTCTAGAGATTGGTATCACTACTCAAAAACACATGATAACAATGTTTGTTGATCTAATCAATGAGACAATAGATCGTCATTCATGGGTGACCAAAAACTCTATGGGAAAGCATTCAAGAGAAATATCAAGACGTTAAACAAAGCATGGAGAAGATGTGGAGACACACTTTCAGTTAGCGTCGATATCAAGGAGTATAAAGATCCGGCAATAAATTATAGAAGTTAGGTCCAACTAAAAGACCTAAAATAAGAGCTGATAGGGAGGCAATCCTAGACTATTTTATGACTTTTCCTTTCCTTTGATCTTATTATTTTTGCATTGAGGACAATGCCAAATTTAAGAATGGGTAGATACAAAATGATTTTCAAACGTTTTTTTTTTATGATTTTGTCTTTTGTTTTTCAAAAAAATTCTTGTCTTTTTCAAAATTCTTCTCTCTTTTTAGCCTTAGCCAATCGGCCAACACCCTACTAACCAATTGACTGAGCACAAAACTTATTTTGCATTTTCACGTTTACGTTCTAATCCTCCCTTTTATATGTAAAAGGAGTGGCTGATTAATTGGGATCAATACGGTTGATTACTTGATCGGCCTACTCCTATTCTATCAACACGCATTTTCTGTTTTGTGCTATTGAATTTTCCAAAAATATGATATCTCTTTTGACTATATATCGGTTGATGATGCTCGAGATCTCGCACTTCAACCTTTTTTGTACCATTAAGTATTGTATACAATCAATAAGCAATTTTATTTCATAATATAGTTTTATGAGGTTTCTTTTAGCCTTATGCACATAATATTTGCGTATTTTCTTTTTCGTGAGTGTTCTCCTATATGCTCTGGTTATCTAGAACTTACGATTGACTCTTTTGAGATTGCATGCTTGTTCTTGATTTAACACTAATGAAAAATTTTTAAGTATGTCTTTGTTAATCTTGTTATTCTCTCACTACCATAAGTACGATTACCATCTTGTTAGCCCATAATGGCTTGTATCGACCTTTCTTTGTAGCTCCACGTGTGAGAGCCCTTTCTTTCGGACCGAGATCGGACCATAGCCGAGATTGGCTTTGGCCAAGATTGGCCTTACCGCACCTGCGGGCACGTATGCTGCCCCTGCGGGTTCCCGCCCCTGCGGCCTTGTGATCCGCCCCTGCGGTTTACGGCGGCTGCAGCCGGTTTTGTTGACTCCTTGACCCGTGCTTTACCTTCCTCTTTGTTTCTTCTCTTACCTTGCTGAGCAAGGGTTTCATTCCATTTCTCATTCCACTCCAGCCCTTATTACGTCCTTCTTGCTTCTTCATCCCTTCCGTTGATCTTGTTTGAGTTTCTCTTGAAGTTGTGCTTGAGTTTGGTGCTGTTGGTTGTGGTGTGTATGTTGCTGAGCTTCAGAGGCCAGCTAAGAGTTTGTTCTGTACTTTCTTGGGTGATCACAGCAGTGGAGGTGAGCTCCTTGCTTCTCCTTCCTTCCTTTCTTTCTTGTCTTTCTTCCCTTGGGCTTAGGTTTAGATGTATGTTGATCATAGGATGATGTTTGAATGTGTAGTTATGTGTATGTGTATGAACCTGGAAGAGTTTAAACGTGGTTTGATCAAGTGAAGAACCGAAGAGAAGCCGCGAAGTTGCCTTCTGCATTGTCGCCGCCCCCGCGGCTACCATGCTACAGCGCCTGCGTCGTGCCAGTGGCGTGCATGCGCTTGCCTACGTTCTGTGTCACCGCCCCTGCGGCTTCTACCTTCCGCGGCTGCGGGTGACCCCTTCCACCCTTGCGGTCTTAGTTCACGCAGGTGCGTGTTGTCCCGGAACTACTTATAGTTAAGTAGTTTCCTTTCCTTTCTAGTACGAGGGAACTAGTATCATGCTAGGATTCGGATGATGTTGAGTATGACATAGTTATGCCGGTTACGGCTTTGAGGTTTACGAGTTGGAATTGATCCCTTATGGATCCCTTGGGTCTAGGTGTGACCCTTTGTGTATGATAGGATTGTGATATATATATATATATATATATATATATATATATATATATATATATATATATATATATATATATATATATATATATATATATATATATATATATATATATCTGTGTGCATAGGTTGTGTTGTCCTCCAGTTGGAGTGGACGTTTCTGGGTTTTGCTCGTAGCGAGATACTTCTGAGATTGAGGTAAGTCCATAGGACTTACTTAGCTGCCATCCTTATATTGAATGTGTGCATGAGTGGTGTTTGCTATATGCTTTATAGCATGCTTCATGTTGGTCACCGACCTATGTTATATTGACCGCCCATTGTAGTGGCTGTGACAACTTACCCTTTCATCCCGTAGTGGAGTCTGGGAAGTTCTCTGTACGCTAGCTAGACTTGGTATACGGGAAAGGTACTGATACCACTCCTTATGGTATACGGGAAGGTGCGCTGATACCACTCCAGCTAGCTATTGCACGCCGAGGCGAGGATTATATTCCTCGTGTCACTTATTTTCATATACTGATTTATATACTCTTGAGTGATTAACGTTATAAAGATAATAAACCGGGTAAATGTGTGATATCATGCTGATGTGTTATCGTTTATTGATGTGTGGTTGTGCTCTTGCCTATCTTATATTTGTGTATGGTTAGCTAACGGTTTTATACCGTGTTGTAGATCCTTTGCAGGTTAGAAGAACTGCAGAGTGATCCGGAGGGTGATCTGCTGAGGGTTCCGTACACATGGCGTACTCGTGGGTTTTGGGTTATTTATATTGTACGGATTTATATTTGACTTTTGTACTCAACAGTACTGTGTATTACCTTTTGATCGGTATATATATATATATATATACATCAATTTTATGTTTTGTTTTAATCTATCAGTGCCTTGTTGTAAGATTCAGTGAAGTTGTTGTTAGGCTAGGGCCAGGATCCATTGTGAGATCCTAGCCCAGTAGCACTCCGAGTCCTACGGATTTGGGGTGTTACAAAGTTGGTATCAAAGCCCAGGATGACAACAATGGCACTAGTAATCTGCAATAAAGTTCTAATAGATAAATAAACAGAACCCGAAAGGGGTCTGACTTTTCAAAAGGTTTTGATTTTGAAATAAGTACAAATGTTTTGGGATATCGTGTACGTGAACAATCGCCCCTCTGAAGATCTCGACAGTATATATATATATATATATATATTCTGTTGTGATTGATCTGTGATATATATCTATACATATGGCATATATATAGCCTTCTAAGATAGGTTTACGTCCTCTGCAGATGGTTTAGACTAGAGCCTTACCTGCAGCTGGGCGAGGTAGAGGTAGACACCCTCTAGGTAGAGGACGAGGTAGAGTTCCTGTTGTCGATCCACGCGCAGCAGAGGAGATACATGAGGAGATTGCTGAGAGCGTCGTTCCTGAGACTGGGAACGGGGCAGCCTCCTCTACTCGTCGTTCCTCAGACGAGTAGAGGAGGCTGCCAGAGCCGGTAGGCATACCCCAGATTTACAGGCACAGGAGAGACCATCTGAGAGGTCCCACCGTTACTCAGGTACCAGCTGTACAAGTACCTGCTGCTGAGATTGCTAGAGCACCGGAGGAGCATAGAGGGCCTAGACCAGATACCTGGTTGAAGGCATTTCATCAGATGGATGTACCCCCTTTCACTGGAAAAGTGGGGCTAGAGGTGGAGCTGTGGATAGGACATGTAGACTCAGCTCTGGAGTATATTAGATGTCCAGCTGACAGGCAGATTGAGCTGGTGCAGACCTTGTTCAGAGATCTGGCACAACACTGGTGGAGGTTTGTACGAGTCCAGGTTACTAGCTATGAGCAGATGGGGACTCTGATCCGAGAGCATTTTTGCCCTGCCCCTCTAAGGAGGGAGAAACTGCGAGAGTTTGTGGAGGCTGGGTTCGAGGATGTACCAGTCTCTGAGGCTATCGGGAGGTTTCAGGAGGAGTTGGCCTTACTAGGACCAGCTGCACCTGCTGCAGACCAGCACGTTTATCTCTTTTCCCGACGACTGAGGGATACTACCCGGACCTACATGGCGGGATTTCACTGTGAGACTCTCACAGATTATCAGGACAGAGCTTCCGATTATGAGAGGGAGCGAGCTGGACAGAGGAGAGCTTCTCAGACCCTCCGGTCTGAGAAGAGGCAACGTACAGGGCAGACCAGTGGTGCTGGTGGTTCTGCTAGTGGTTGGCGTGGTCAGAGACGCCAAAGTCAGCCTTCATCTGCGCCGGTTGCAGAGAAGGGATGTCAGTGCTTTAACTGTGGAGATCCAGGGCATATGAGGCCAGAGTGTACGAGACCATTGGTGACTTGCTACACCTGTGGTAGGCAAGGTCACCGAGCTGTGTACTGCCGACAGGGCGGAGCGTCATCTCAGCAGGGTTCTTCTCCTGTTGGTGCAGCGGGAGGTGGACAGAGGTCACCTCAGCAGCAGCAGACTCAGGGAAAACAGAGAGTCCCCGATCGCCCTACGACTCAGGGATCTGCTCCTGGGCCGAGTAGAGGCAAAGGTCGTGGTGGAGGCACCACTGATACCAGAGGCCCACAGGGTCGTGTTTTTGAGCTGAGGAGTGCAGAGGAGCCAACTGCACCTACTGCTACAGGTACCATTCTGATTCATGGTTTACCTGTTAGAGTTTTATTTGATACTGGTGCTACGCACTCTTTTATTTCTGATGCCTGTGTAGAGCGTCTTGGGTTAGATACAGTTGAGGGTATGCCTTTTATTATAGGGTTACCCGATGGTGGTAGGGTCAGAGGTACCCGTGAGATTCACGGTTGTCCCGTTTTTGTAGGGACCCGTGTGTTACTAGTTGACTTCTTTGTCATACCATTAGAGCATGAAGAAGTCATTCGAGGTATGGACTGGATGGATAGACACTCTGCAGTCTTAGATGTAGGTAGGAGGACTGTTACCCTCTCTACCGAGTTAGGCCAGATAGAGGTTTTCCGAGGTTGGGACCTTGGAAAGACAGGTACAGTTATCAGCGCCATACGAGCAACTAGATTGATTGCACAGGGTTGCGAGGCCTTCTGGTGTTATGCCATGAAGGAGGGGGAGAGTCCAGCGGTAGAGGATATCCCAGTTGTTTGTGAGTATACCCATGTTTTTGCTGAGCCGTCCAGTTTGCCGCCTCAGAGGAGTGTGGATTTCAGTATCGAGTTGGATCCTGGTACTAGACCCATCTTGAAGGCCCCATACCGGATGGCGCATGTCGAGATGCTGGAGCTGAAGAAGCAACTCGAGGAGTTGGCTGAGAAGGGCTTCATTCGCCCTAGTGTGTCCCCTTGGGGAGCACCTGTCCTCTTCGTACGGAAGAAGGACGGATCACTGAGGTTGTGCATAGACTACAGAGAGCTGAACAAGGTGACCATCAAGAACAAGTATCCACTGCCGCATATTGATGATTTGTTAGATCAGTTACAGGGAGCTACTGTGTTCTCCAGGATTAACCTGCGTTCCGGGTATCACCAGCTGAGGGTGAGGGAGCAGGATGTGCACAGGACAACATTCTAGACTAGATATGGCCACTACGAGTTTGTAGTGATGCCATTTGGGCTTACGAATGCCCCAACCGTCTTTATGGAGTTGATGAACAGTATCTTCATCGACTTCCTGGATCAGTTTGTAGTGGTCTTCATTGATGACATTCTGGTATACTCTCGCATTGGAGAGGAGCATGCAGGACATCTGAGGACTGTATTGCAGGTTTTGCGGGATAGAGAACTTTATGCTAAGTTCTCTAAGTGTGAGTTCTGGATGCCAGAGGTAGCATTCCTGGGTCATGTGGTTTCAGCTGAGGGGATCAAGGTGGATCCAGCAAAGATTGAGGCTGTAGCAGCTTGGACGACACCGACGAACGTCAAGGAAGTACGTAGTTTCCTTGGCCTAGCCGGTTATTACAGACGCTTTGTGGAGGGTTTTTCTGTGATTGCCCGTCCACTGACGAGTTTGCTGAGAAAGACTACCAGATTTGTGTGGTCTGATCAGTGCAGACAGAGTTGAAGAGGAGTTGAAGAGGCGTTTGACTTCTGCTCCTATTTTGGCACAGCCAGAGGGTACTGAGGATTTTGTGGTTTATAGTGATGCATCCAAGCTAGGCTTGGGATGTGTTCTGATGCAGCGAGGCAGAGTGATTGCATATGCGTCTCGACAGCTGAAGACGTATGAGGAGAACTACCCGACTCATGATCTGGAGTTGGCAGCGGTAGTTCATGCACTGAAGATCTGGAGACATTACCTGTATGGTGCTACATGTCAGATCTTCACAGACCATAAGAGTCTGAAGTATATCTTCACGCAGCGGGAATTGAATAACCGCCAGCGTAGGTGGCTCGAGCTGATCAAGGATTTTGATCTAGAGATCCTGTATCATCCGGGGAAGGCGAACGTTGTCGCCAACACCCTGAGCAGGAAGACGCCTCGAGAGCAGGCGATTGCGAGACTGACAGTTCAACATCAGTTGCAGAGGGATCTGATCTGGTTAGAGTTGGACATTCAGTTTCCTGATGAGGGTGCCCAGCTACGTACTTTAGAGGTTCTTCCTGATCTGTTGGATTAGATCCGACAGAAACAGGAGACCTGCCCGGCTTTACAAAGGATCAGAGATAGGATGTCTCGAGATGAGGCACCCTAGTTTCTGCTTGGAACATATGGAGTTTTGAGGCGTCGCGGTCGCGTCTGTGTACCTGTTGATACAGAGTTGAGGCAGAGGATTTTACAGGAAGCTCATTGTACACCTTACTCGGTACATCCAGGTACGAGTAAGATGTATCAGGATTTGAGACGTTTATACTGGTGGGGAGGGCTGAAGCCCGATATAGCCAGATTTGTAGCTCAGTGTGCGACCTGCCAGCAGGTCAAGATCGAGCATTTCCGACCTGCAGGTGAGCTCCATCCACTTCCTGTTCCACAGAGGAAGTGGGAGGACGTCACCATGGATTTTGTGACCGGACTGAGGCTGAGCCGGAGTTTTGATGCCATCTGGGTCATAGTTGACAGACTGACGAAGACGGCACTTTTCATTCCTATTTGAGAGACGTGGCCGGTTAGCAGATTAGCTGAGGAGTACACTAGGCAGATAGTGAGACTCCATGGTGTACCGAGGACGATCGTCTTAGACAGAGATGGGCGATTTACCTCGAGATTCTGGCAGCAGATTCAGACTGCCCTGGGGACGAGTTTGCACTTCACGACTGCGTTTCATCCTCAGACAGATGGTCAGTCAGAGAGGACCATTCAGACCTTGGAGGATATGCTGCGAGCTTGTGTGTTGGATTGGGGGCAAGTGTGGACAGATCATCTCCCACTTGTTGAGTTCTCCTACAACAACAGCTGGCATGCATCTATTGGGATGGCCCCATATGAGGCACTGTATGGACAGAGATGTTGTACCCCGTTATGCTGGGATGAGCAGAGCAGTGTCAGTGGTTTAACACCTGATCAGATTCAGGATGATATGGCTCGGGTAGCATTGATCAGAGAGCGTATGCTGACTGCACAGAGCCGTCAGAAGTCTTATGCTGACATGAGGCGTAGACCTCTAGAGTTCAGGGTTGGAGCCCATGTGTGGCTGAGAGTGTCCCCGACACGAGGTGTTAGGCGATTTGGCATTAAGGGGAAGTAGAGTCCCCGATATGTCGGACCGTTCGAGATTCTAGATCGGGTTGGGAGCGCAGCTTACAGGTTAGCATTGAGAGTTATGAGGATTTGGTGGTTGAGCCGGACCACACGTTTGTAGAGCATCCTATTGCAGTCCTAGAGCGAGGTATGAGACGCCTGCGTTCGAAGGACATCCCTATGTTGAGGATACAGTGGTCGAGACGAGGACCTGAGGAGGCTACATGGGAGGCTGAGGATAGTATCCAGAGGAACTATCCAGAGTTTTATGCAGAGATGGGTGCACCAGTAGGATCACCTAGTAGATCTTAGTACTAGCTTGGTGAGTCTTATGTGCTTACATGCTTATATGTTGTGATATGTTTATTTCATGTTAGCTTTGATGTGATTATGATCTTAGTAGATCTTGTTATGCTAGTATGATTCTTGTTTATAGCTGGAGATGGTTCTTTCCTCCATGCTATTGTGATACTTGTTTATAGCTGGAGATGGTTCTTTCCTCCATGCTATTTTGATGGACCTAGTAGTGCTGGAGATGTTCTTCCTCCATGCCTTTCTGTTATGTTATGATACGGCTAGAGATGTGCTTCCTCTATGCCTTGTGATATGTTTATGGTTTGGCTAGAGAGGATTTTCCTCTAGGCCCTGGATAGTATAGTTTACTGCTGGAGTTGATGATTTCCTCCATGCTTACGTTTGAGCTTATAGAGAGTGTACCTCGGCTTGTGAGTCCGAGTGTTTCGAGGTCTTGCAAGTTTCGGGACGAAACTTGTTTTTAGGGGGGTGAGATGTGAGAGCCCTTTCTTTCGGACCGAGATCGGACCATAGCCGAGATTGGCTTTGGCCGAGATTGGCCTTACCGCACCCGCGGGCACTTATGCTGCCCCTGCGGGTTCCCGCCCCTGCGGCCCTGTGATCCGCCCCTGCGGTTTACGGCGGTTGCAGCCGGTTTTGTTGACTCCTTGACCCGTGTTTTACCTTCCTCTTCGTTTCTTCTCTTACCTTGCTGAGCAAGGGTTTCATTCCATTTCTCATTCCACTCCGGCCGTCATTACGTCCTTCTTGCTTCTTCATCCCTTCCCTTGATCTTACTTGAGTTTCTCTTGAAGTTGTGCTTGAGTTTGGTGATGTTGGTTGTGGTGTATATGTTGCTGAGCTTCAGAGGCCAGCTGAGAGTTTGTTCTGTACTTCCTTGGGTGATCACAGCAGTGGAGGTGAGCTCCTTGCTTCTCCTTCCTTCCTTTATTTCTTGTCTTTCTTCCCTTGAGCTTAGGTTAGATGTATGTTGATCATAGGATGATCTTTGAATGTGTAGTTATGTGTATGTGTATGAATCTGGAAGAGTTTAAACGTGGTTTGATCACGTGAAGAACCGAAGAGAAGCCGCGAAGTTGCCTTCTGCATTGTCGCCGCCCCCGCGGCCAAGAGCCACCGCCCCCGCGGCTACCGTGCCACAGCGCCTGCGTCGTGCCAGCGGCGTGCCTGCGCTTGCCTACGTTCTGTGTCACCGCCCCTGCGGCTTCCACCTTCCGCGCCTGCGGGTGATCCCTTCCGCCCCTGCGGTCTTAGTTCACGCAGGTTCGTGTTGTCCCGGAACAACTTATAGTTAAGTAGTTTCCTTCCTTTCTAGTACGAGGGAACTAGTATCATGCTAGGATCGGATGATGTTGAGTATGACATAGTTATGCCGGTTACGGCTTTGAGGTTTACGAGTTGGAATTGATCCCTTATGGAATCCTTGGGTCTAGGTGTGACCCTTTGTGTATGATAGGATTGTGATATATATATATATATATATATATATATATATATATATATATATATATATATATATATATATATATATATATATATATGCGTGCCTTGTATAGGCTGTGTTGTCCTCCAGTTGGAGTGGACGTTTCTGGGTTTTGCTCGTAGCGAGATACTTCTGAGATTGAGGTAAGTCCATAGGATTTACTTAGCTGCCATCCTTATATTGGATGTGTGCATGAGTGGTGTTTGTTATATGCTTTATAGCATGCTTCATGTTGGTCACCGACCTATGTTATATTGACCGCCCATTGTAGTGGCTGTGACAACTTACCCTTTCATCCCGTAGTGGAGTCTGGGAAGTTCTCTGTACGCTAGCTAGACTTGGTATACGGGAAAGGTACTGATACCACTCCTTATGGTATACGGGAAGGTGCGCTGATACCACTCCAGCTAGCTATTGCACGCAGAGGCGAGGATTATATTCCTCGTGTCACTTATTTTCATATACTGATTTATATACTCTTGAGTGATTAACGTTATAAAGATAATAAACCGGGTAAATGTGTGATATCATGCTGATGTGTTATCGTTTATATGATGTGTGGTTGTGCTCTTGCCTATCTTATATTTGTGTATGGTTAGCTAACGGTTTTATACCGTGTTGTAGATCCTTTGCAGGTTAGAAGAACTGCAGAGTGATCCGGAGGGTGATCTGCTGAGGGTTCCGTACACATGGCGTACTCGTGGGTTTTGGGTTATTTATATTGTACAGATTTATATTTGACTTTTGTACTCAACAGTACTGTGTATTACCTTTTGATCGGTATATATATATATACATCAGTTTTATGTTTTGTTTTAATCTATCAGTGCCTTGTTGTAAAGATTCAGTGAAGTTGTTGTCAGGCTAGGGCCAGGATCCATTGTGAGATCCTAGCCCAGTAGCACTCCGAGTCCTACGGATTTGGGGTGTTACACCACGGAATTGTACCTAATAATGATTAGCATCATTTGATCCATCCAGGAATTAGGAGGTGACACCATGCATTGGAGTAAAAAAACCAAGGAATAAGTATGTGGTTATGTGTAGTGAAGAGCATCATTGAACAAATAGTTCCTTGTGGAGCGGCACATAAAGTAAAAAGAAGAAAAGTTAAATCAAAAGATACATTATGCACCACTTGAACCTATTTGTAAAAGACAAAAAAAAAAAAAAGAAGAAGAAGAAGAAGAAGAAGAGAGTAATCAAGTTTTTATAAGCATGTAGTGCTAAAAGAATAATGTAACAAGTGTTTGAGCCAAGAGTGAAAAAATCCAGCTATTGCAAAAAAGATGACATTATATATTGGACGTTATAATCAAGTTAACCGCGAGCTTCAAGACGTCTTAGTTATTAATCTTATTTCACCACAAAGCCAAAATAACTCCTCGCCCTTACTCATAACCCTAACCAAGTTACCATCTATGAAAAGACCTCTTGATTCATATTGTACTTTCAGGTAAGCGAGCGGTAGAGATTGAAAATGTTATGGTAAGCTTATGGTTAGTGATCATTGCATATGTGTTGAGATTGAATGTTATAATATGCATCATTTAAACATTTTTGAGAGAGTGAGACATATTCCCTTGAGTGGTCATGAAACTTATGAGATTTGACTTGTACCTTGTACTATGATATGTGCTATGATGATAAGGTTTGAGTGTTTGATCTTGTTGTATTTGAGACGGTATTTGATTCTTCTTCGGATATATCTACGGATCTTACTTGAGTACAATAAAGTTCAATATGGGTTGTTTGATAGCACTCAAACTAACGTTTTTTTCCACCCTCATTCTACTCTAATTTTCTACTCTTTTGGGAATAATAACATATCTTATCGGCTTATTTTCTTCTTATTTGTGTTTTGGAGATATATCGGTCATTTTATGTAATTGTAAGTATCCCAACATTTGCGGATCTTATGGATCTATTTGCGACGGAATGACCTCATACACACTAAGGATCTCCCTGTTGTCAATGAAGTCAAGGTCAAGATGGAAATGACCGATATTCGAGAGTGAAGATGACAATTACATTGGGAAATGTGCAGGCCGATCGATGAGCATCTCCTTGGACGATTGGCCACCTCTCGTTCACCTTGCGCATGACTCACACATGAACGTTAGTCAAAGAGCAAAGTGTCACACCAAGATTATGGACCGACAGGTCAAACCCATGGTGGCCCTTTGACGGGCTCATCTCAACATTATTTTTTTCCCTTTTTCTCAATTTATCTGGGGATGTCTTTCAATCCGTTCAATTGGAAGATTTTTATTTGTAATTGTCCGTTAATGACAAATCTATCTTCTTAGAAGATAGATTTGTAATTAAGATAGGTCTTAGTAGATCTTAGAGAAGATATGTTAGATTAATCGCCCTATAAATAAGGGTTTCAACCCTAAGTTTTATTCATTCCTTTATCTACATAATTCCAAGTTCCCGCAAGCAATATTGTAATGTCATCAAATCGTCCAATTACCTAGTGACCGAACGATTGACTTCTTTTCCAATGATTAATAAAGATTGTGAGTATTACTCAAGTATTCTTCTCTCAAGTTTTCTGGCTAATTTTCATATTTTCTAGGGTCTGGAGAGTCCGACTGCATCGATCAATAAATATTGAATGTATCTTTATAATATTTATGGTAGTATTTAGATTATTCCTTGAAAAATGCGAGTGAGGAGTTTAGAATCTTCCTTTGTTGTTCTTCAAGGTGTTGATGAAAAAATACAAGAGCCGAGTCATTCATGTCCCTAAGTTAGATGCGAAGAATAAGCGTTGTCTTGGGTACATGATAATCAATTGGGTAGGCAACCATTGATATATGCCTAGAAAAGTCTTAATCATGTGACAATCGAACGAACTTGTCTCTCGAGTAACATGACTTACATTCAATTGTGGAATTGTTAATTGACATCTATTTATATGCATGTTGTAGTTATTTGGATTCTAGAATTACTTTATTGATTGATTGACCGTATTCTTATTCTCGCTCTCTCAAATTATTTGATTTTAGTTACACAAATATACAATTTCCTCCTCTCTTACTGCTACTATTTTACTCGTGTATTTTGGTCGTGTCTGATCGATAGACATCTTGTTGGACGATCGGCCCATCAATGAATTTGTTTTCCATCTTTTTGTTTTCATTTCTTCTTTCGTATTTAATTAATTGCTAAAGTTTATGTTTTTGGCCGATCGACAAAGCCTTGTTGGCCGATCGGCTTGTGTTTCTCTTTTGTGTTTCTTTCATTTTGTTTTGGTTTTTGTATATACTTTAGTTTATTTGTTTTAGTTGTTTCTTAAATAATCTATCAAACCAAAATATCTCCTTCCTTGTGTTCGATCTTGACCATATGCTATAATGGTTCTTGTAGTGTATTTGCGAGATCAGAGACTCACGTAATAGCCCTCATCAAGTGATATGTGTGATGATGACACTGGACTTGAGAGTGATTGATTTTATTGTTATATCTTTTGAGTTGAACAATATATTATCTTTCACATTGACATGTTTGTGAATATTACTTGAGTAGAGTTCAAGTATGGGGTATTTGATAACATCTATTTTAACATGTTTTTTCACCCTCATTCTTATCCATCTCTTCAACATATGTGCTAGTTTTGCATTGTTTTGTAGTAGATTTCCTTTATTTTGATGTTTTGAAGATCTTCTTGTTCTATTGTGACATTGTAGACATTCTAGTCCATTCAAAGCTAAAATGAATTATCTTTAGAGAAATGTCTACACTCGATAAGATTCTTCCTAAGATCAAAGAAGTCTAGGTTCAAATTGAACTAATTGAGAGCTAAAAAAATAAAGTAGTGATCGAAGATTACACTTAGTCAATTTGACTAACACCTTCGATTAAGTCGACTAACATAATTGTGAGGAGCACGTGACCACATCTTCCATGCATTTTTCACAAGTCAATTCCAAGTATTATATTTGATCCAGTCAGCATATGTAGTTCACATTAGAGTTTGAAATATTTATCTTTTTCTCCCTTTTTCATATCTTTTCTTAGAGATATGTTACTCGGAAGATATGATTAGATGTTTAGATTATTTTTCCTTTTATAGATAAAGTTAGTAGGATTAGCCTCAACCTTATACATAAGGTTATTTGGCCATTAGGTTTTTATCGAGTCTTTTACTTAGAATTCACATTCGGCAATCTTTATAGGCATTAAACTTCCCTCTTCGGTCGGCTCGATCGCCCATGTAGGTGGACTCGACTGCCGCAAGTTTTCCCGAATCAATAAAGGAGATTTTGTAAGCAATCATAAAAGAGATTTTGTAAGCAATCATAATTATCAAAGATGTGTCACACTTATTCTTTATGTGAATGGAGTGCCAACAAAGTTCAATCTTGAATGACAAAAGATGACAATATCGATGCATTGCGTGATATGCCATCACTTTAAAAATCTATAACACATATTCATTAAATGGTCAAATGACTTTCACATTATGATCAATGACAAAGTCCTTGATTTCTTGAAAATTTTGAATAACATTAGCATGAGGATAAAATAGATGTTAAATTGTCCTTCATGATGGTTATGAAAAAAAAATGTATATTTGAGAATAAAAAACTGGGTTTCCTAAAAATCATTGTCAGGACACAAATTTCAAATTGGAAGGATATGAATAAAGGCAAGCATAAGATAAACATCCAAAACAAGTATCGATAAAAAATGGAGGAAAAAGAAGAGCACCGGTTGGACAAAACTGATACAAGCCTCATTATGGGTCATCCTATGAAATGAAAAATGCTCTTATGAAATTCTTCTAAGTGATCGTAAAGGAGGATCGATCATTTGTGAGACTGATTCGGTGGGTTTGGTGGTAAAATTGACAAATAACTCGAGTTGCAGGAGCAATGAATGGTGTTTTGAGTATGCTCCGGAACCTCTCGACAGCTTTTGAGGAATGTTGATGGTCCTTTGTTAGGAGGAAAGGTAATATGGTTGCGCACTATTTGGCTTCTATCCTCTCCACTCAACCTTTGTCTTTTCATTCTCGTTTATGTTGTTTATCGGAACATAACAAAATTGTGGACGAGGAAGTTGATGTTGATTAATGTATTGTTTTATCAAAAAAAAAGTGATTGTAAAGGAGAATCGGTTGTTGTTGAAAAAGGGCGATGTGAATTTATATCGATTATCTACCCATACAATACCGCTACAAAAAGCATCTTGAAATCCCAAAAAATGAGAATAAATTATTTTGATTATTGAGAAGATAGTCTAGTGATTAGTAACTCGTTCAATAAGAGATGAGTCTTACCATAAAATTTTAATATCATGATCCTTAACATTACTATCAAAGGATTGAATTTATATTTGTAGTTCACATGTTCAAGGAATTTAATGGCATTCCGGACAAATTTTTCGTTTTTGACCACACTTTTCTCGTTGTCGGTTCAAGTTATATATCCGTGTGAGGTCGACAAACTTATTCCGCAAGAACGCTCTCGGATGGTACTACATTCTTATTTGTATATTTTCAAACAATACCTCATATTCAATTTTGCACATTGGACCCTCATTCTTCTACTTTACTAGCACTTTTGTACTTCTCTAAATTGTCACCCACAATATTAATTGTTAGTATTCAAAATAGCATGCTTCACGTTCAATTCTCTATTCCGTAGCTAACATCATGCAAAATTTTCCTATAATATAATTCTTATATCTTCTAAATACTAAATTCATTTTGTTATAGCTTATATTGGCGGGAAAAGTGGCGGGTGAAGTGGTGAAACATAGCTCCGAGGGTCCCGGAAGCGACTGTCTTGTCGGTGAGGGCGGCCACCACAACCGCCCTATTGCTCCTCCCTATGCTAATTAACAACAAAAGTATTTATTATGTTATTAAGTCTATGTTTTTATGTTCACTTATATGCAAACAACTTACTAATAGTTTGTCTTATAAATATTTATGTTCTTGTGTGGGGACCTTATTGCATGCGAGGAACGTTCCTTTGGATAACGCTAGGCCAAATTTTGCTTTGCTTTAGGCCTTTAAAATAATTTTGAGCTATAGATAAGACCTAAGAGCCAAGGTAGCATGCCATTGTGGTCTCCTACGTGCGTCTTAATATATTTGTCCTTTTCTATTTTTTTATTTTCTTTAGTGGATCATGCCTTCGTTTTGAGTTTATAAACAAAGCATGCACAAAAATATGGTAGAAAATGAATATTTCATTATTTTATGTATGTATAGACAACAACGATTCTAACCGAGGATTTGAACTCACATAACCTTTGTGGTCTCCCTCAAGTCTCCTCGGCAACATACTTTGATAGATATCAACTATTTCTTATGTTGTACTACTTCGTTTATGAGTGCCGTAAACACTAAGGACCCATTTAGAATTACAACGAAGCATTTTTCGGAAAGAAATAAAATAATGAATTAATCAAAATATATGGTTTTATTAGCGACAAATATCACCTAACTCCAATATTTTATAAATGTATAGTTTTTTTTTTTCCTTTCTAATTTGCTATTTTGACTAAAAATGCTAGTGTGTCCGGTAATTTTACACAATATCACGTAACTTTAATATTTAGAACGTATATGTAGATTAATTTAGTGTTGTGATGGAAGAAATAATTAAAAAAAGGTAGCAAATTAACATTAGATTAAGTGGAATCTCAATCACTCGTGTAACAAAAAAAGGGTCGACTTTAATCAGATTCTGCTCCCTACTGGATACAAACCTATATATGCGTCCAACCCATATATGTCCATTACATAAATAATACAATATATGTTGTTGTTTTTTTCACATTGGATTTTAAAATGTAAATTAAAAACAAAATATGAATTATATAGTAATCTGTAATGTACTCTTACATAAAGACGATATTTGGGTACATGCAAAACATACGTTGCGCACTACTTATTTCCTCCCTAATATATTCTAATTTTGAATCCGCTATTTATACAACATCATATTTTAACAAATAAAACACAAGTTTTGTGAGGTTTATTTTTTATTTGTAAACAAAAGGTTTATTTATTATTTAAAAATAAATTTTTGAATAGTTATATTTATAATATAATTCATATTCAAAGATAAATTCCTAACAAGTTTCTTCTATAAGATTGGACTTTCACAAGTGTAGGCCCTCAAACACTCATTTCAAAATTATATATATATTAAGCTTTTATAAACTTGTAAAATTGGTCTCCCAAACGAACATGTATATATCATTTTATAACTATAATTACCTTTCTAGTCAAGATTAATTAATTTTATTTGGCAAATTGTATCTTAAATTAAAATCTCCTTAATTCCTTCTTTAAAGTGTAAGTTCACGTATAATAATGGTTAATCATGCGGGTCAATCATAGGGTTACGGTGATCAACTAATGTAATTGTAAAGGAAAATTCATACAATGAACAATGAATATCTATTAATCATCAAAAGACCAATAATGTTTTCAAAATAAATAATGAAATTTTATGAAATGGAATTAATTGTAGATGAATAAATATAAACAATTTTCATGAACAACTACTATGATGAACATGATCAACTATTATCTTCTCAATCGTTAGTGTATATTTAAAGTTAATCACATAAACAACTTGTATTGTTGTACATATGAATAATAAATTAACTGGCATCCATCTAGTTGATGCTGGTTTAGGATAGAATACGGGGAGTAAGGGGTAACGATTTGTGTAAATAATCGTGAAGTCCAAACAAAGAAAAAACAAAATGCAAATGATCGGTCAATCAAGCAGAAGATCTACTCCACCAAGACAAAATATCATATCGGCGTGAGAAAGAGGAAACCACAAAGATAAACATATACACACGATCGAGTCAATCGACATTATTAGTCATTTTAACCTAGTAGCAATGAGCTAGGGAAAATGATATTTTGGTCCGTGAAACAATTAAACGTACACACTTAATGCAATCTTAGATTATAGCTAAACTCACCCAATATTATATCATTAATCATGCTATGAAGATAACATTTATACGTAACTCTCACATTTTACAAACAACGCCTTGAAGTACAAATAGAACATATATATGCATCTACATGCAACTCTTACCTCTCGTGTTTAACCATTATATGAACTACCATAATATATATATATATATATATATATATATATATATATATATATATATTAATACAAATAATTCAAAGGACATATTTAATCATAAACATAATAATTTATCATGTAAAGTCGGACTTTAAGAAATAACCAAAAAGTATTTAAAAAGACATAAATTACACAAATTCTCCTTTATTGAATTGAAAGTACATCAAGTGGTTGAGTTGATACCTTGGGGAGGCGAGTCAGATCGACAAAATGATATTGTACAACCTATAAAACTTGTCGAAATCTAAATGAAAAGAATGTAAAAACCTAGATATCTAACATAATACCGGCAAATCTTATCTATAATTTAATACTCTTTAAAACTTATGTCAAGGGATAAAAACAAATCTTAAACAAAATCTATCTATAAGAAAAGAGGGGGGAAAAAAAAGAAAAAAAAGGTAGATCTTTAATCCTATGACACGGATTCCCCAATGGTAAACTCAACAGCTTGTGGATCGACTCCACAGAGTGTAAAACGCAATGTCTTGGATAAGCGAGTAAGTGACCACATGCTCCTTACGTGGTTGTTGTCGACTAAACCATGCACGTGCATCTATCGATATCTTTGGCCGGCTCAATTACTTATATTCTTCCGAACACTTTTTCGTTTCTTCAACTCTCAAGGAGCCGGCACAGGCTTCCTCCACCTCAATGAAAGTTTCATCATATAATAGACATTCTTTCAAATATATATCATTGATGTTTCAAAATGGGTTAGAATACTCGCATTTGCACAAAAGTTTAAGTAGATCCCCAAGAGTGACAAAACAAAGAAAATTTATTATAAAATCATCGTTAATCTACATTATATGCCAAAAAAAAGGGTAAGAATAAAAGTGAAAAAGAATGCAAAATAAAATAAGTCAAACTTACCACATTGACTATGCATAAGTTTGATCCTTGACAAGTTTTGACTATTACGTCGAATAGGAAATATATTCATGTATAAACGACCGTTTGTTCAAAATATAAACTATTTAAGAAAATTTCGTATAATATCCTTATATTTATAAGTTTTTCGGATTATACTTTTTACCTTTTATAAATATAAATCAACGTTTATTAACATTTTAATAAAACAAAAAGATAATTTATTTATTTATTTAAAAAATTATATATTATATAATTTAAGATGAATATCAACAAAAACTAGCCGATAATAAAGATTTTTTTTTTCTGAAAATAATAACTTATAGCACATATTTCGAAAAATTATAAAGTTTATAAAACATTATTCAAAAACTGAAAAACTTGAACATACGGCAAGAAGTTTTACCGCAAAAACTTTGCAAGTATAGAAACTCCTCATTAAAAAGTAGGGTTCCATGAAACGACCAGAAGCATTGAAGAACGCTTACACAAGACGACTTGGTCTCACGAGGCCACTTGGAGCCGCATTTAGTTGTTTACCTTGACTAGGAATCAACTTGTTCCATCAAACTTGTTCTTTTATTTCATATACATTCCGGTCAAGATCTTCTGTATCTCTCCTCTTGTATATCCTTATATCCCTATTACGTGATTGGTTGAATTTATATTGTTTATTATTTTTGTCGTAAAGCAGTAAAATTTTAATCCTTATTTATTTAGCATCAGCCAATCACATGTTAGAGATACATGTATTACTAATACAGGAGATCTCAACTGTATATATTTATATTCTACTTATTCATAAGTTTTTAAAACTTTAATGCCTATAAATTCTCTATTCTTTTTATTACGTTAGACTGCACGTCAAATTTATGTGTTTACGATTGCTTTACATTACGTATCTTGCCTCCTATCTCCTTACGTAACTTCATCTCAAGCTTTCTACTATATTTGTTATAGTGTATAAATTAAAGCCAACATATATTAATGTAACAATTTGATAATACTAATTTATAAGTATATGATCATATAGTAGTGAGGACCATAGAAATATATTCAAATAAAATAACAGAAATCGGGAAAAGGTGGCAACATTGAATTATGTAATAAAATTGTTAAATCGAAAGTTTAATTTACTTCGTATTGACGGTATATGGCATGCAACTACAAGTTTTACAACTTTATTGTAAATAATATGCCTTTTAGTATGTTCATATTATAATAAATAGGTAACTACACATGATCGATCATGTCAACATGAAATGAACTTTGAAGCAAATTTTGCTTTCGGAAATTGAATCAAAATTTGTTTTGTCAAACAACTATTATTCAACTTTATAATATTAATTAGTTTTGGTGACTCAAAATATTTTAATATATCTCATAATATAAAAAAAAATTATTAAATAAATGTGCCTTTATATTCCTTTTAAAAAAAAATACGTTAGATGATCCAAAGTGAGATATGGAATGATGTATCTATTGTGAGTCGTTGCATAATTGTTTAGTGGTTAGAAAATTTATTAGTGCACCGCTAAAGCACATGAAAGAGCGCGATAAAATGGCCCCCATGAGAATACCGATTTCTTCATTTAATGTTGGCATGTGAACTATTTTTATTTTTTGAAATTCGTATAGTAGAGTCGGGTTTCAATAAAAACCATTGTTACGATACTATTTCAAACGTTGAATAAAAATCATATAACGGATAAGATTAGAAGAAATATTATAATAGCTAGAATATATAGTATTTACCAAACAACTATTCTTTTCTTGATTAAGAATAACAATTAAAGTAATATGAACCAAACAATATCTTCACTCTTCTCCAATAATAACCTAATTAGTATTACACGAATATTAGTTCGTGATTTCTAAATGTACCGTTGAAAATTGTTATTTGACACTGTAACTACGCATTTCGCGTGCGTAGTTGAGAACTCACTCAACTACGAACTTGGGGTGCGTAGTAGTAGTTAATATTAAAAGAAAAAAAAATCTTGCTTACTTCTACTACGCACGTCAAGTGCGTAATTTTTTATTTTTTCTCGGACTCCAACTACGCATCTCATATGCATAGTTGGCTTCAACTACGCACACATATGCGTAGTTGGAAACCAGTCAACTACGCACGCAAAATGCGTAATTACAGCAACAAATAGTGATTTTCGCCGGTACGTCTAATAATCCCCTGTTACTTATCGTTGTTAACGTACCTATTGTGAGCTTGTTTGGCCGGTTTGCCATGAGGATCAAAATAAACATTAACGTTCATTTCACTACATTTGTCACATGCACTGGTCAATTTAACATGAGAATCGAATTGAACATTAAAACTGATTTTCGATTTAAAATTAGAAATATTTTTTTAATATAAAATAAAAATTAATTATAACCTCATTAAATTTTAAACTAATAAATTTATAGAATAACAAAAAAAATTAAATTAATTAAAAAAATTAATTTTTTTGATTTATAATCAAATATATAAAAATAAATTAAAAATAAAAATTTTAATTATTTTTTAAGAGTCTAGAAATTAAGAAATATAGTTAATTTTTAATTTTTAATTTTTTGAAGTTATTTTTCTATGATTTGTTTTAACTCGAAACTATTTTTTATGTTTTAATTTTAATTTTTTTAATTTATAATATACTTTTTCATACTCTTAAGTTTTTAAAAAACATATATTTTTTTAATTTTCGAATTAAAATAAATTATATAAAATAAAATTCATAAATAAATAAAAATTTACTATATTTTCAAAAAATTTACTCTTAAAATTTTTTTTTTTTTTTTTTAATTTCATTTTATAACGTTTTTCAAAATCGAAATTAAAAAAATAATAATGATACTAAAAAATTTCTAATGAGGTCATAATTCGTTTTAAATTAAAAAATTTTGATTTTTTTAATTTTTTAATGTACTATATTATGAATGGATATAAATAAGAAATAAATAAAACCATGAAAATAGCAAGAGAAATTTTAAAATTTTATGGATAAGAAGAGAAAATTTTAAATTTTAAGTGTATAATTAAGAAAAAAATTATTATTAATTTTTACTGAAATAATAAAATTATCCATATCTTTTTATGAGGAGAAAAA
Organism: Fagopyrum tataricum; assembly: GCA_002319775.1. Taxonomy (NCBI): domain Eukaryota; kingdom Viridiplantae; phylum Streptophyta; class Magnoliopsida; order Caryophyllales; family Polygonaceae; genus Fagopyrum; species Fagopyrum tataricum. The sequence goes on along the minus strand of CM008283.1, from coordinate 10,121,472 downwards.
AATCACACAACTACGTTCCAACTTTACGCCTCAAACTAGTTGCTCGAATCCAAGAATCTAACAATAAAAATCCCTACAATATAACGAGGCAAATATGCCTCGTAAGCTTAGTAACAAGAGTCGAACAATCACTCTCCAACACAAGCCGGGGGATATCATAGTGCAATGTCGCTGCTATAGCCCCCATAGTGCAATTCTGCTACCACACACCTACTACTTTTTCTTTTTTTTTTGAAAATAAAAAGCGGTTAGATTGGTCTACCTCCTCGAGGTAGTCTAACCTAAAGCATTCTTGCGGATGAGAACACGAAGTTCAGGATCTTCAGAAAAATTGGTGTTGGGGGTCGAGATTCTCAGATGGGTCAATCGGTCAGCAACACAGTTTATCTCTCAGAAAATATGCCTAACACGGATCTCGTCAAAGGAACGAAGATCCAGTCTAGAGTCGGATATAATCATCACGACACACACCTACTACCTTATTATTTGATATATCAACTACCATTTTATTATCTTTATTATCATCATATTTCATCTCCGTCTACTGGTTAAGCTTCACCTTTAACGTTAACTTCCACAACATCCCTTTAAATGACAAAATCATTATATTCCGGCTATTTTGTTTTCGCATTATTGTACATATTTATTTTGTGTTATTGGTTTATTGTTTCTTTGTTCATAAAAAACAGTTTGGTTATTGGGTTAAATTTGATTGACGGATTATCACTGACTATTTTAGATTTCTTTCTTCTTCTTTAAAAAAATCAAATTGGGAATCGATAATTAAACCATGAAGTAAATTAGCTCTTTCTCTTTTTGTCAAAGACAAAGAAAAACAAAAAAAAAGGTACATGACTAAAGCACCTTGAAACTCAATTTTAGTGGATTCAAACGGATCATTGACACGATTTGATGTGCTATAGCTTAAAGGGGATCATTTGGTGGAAGATGACGCATGGTATCTGAACATATATATGTGCCTCTAACAAGATCAGCAACCTAATATACGTATGATCCATTTATGATATTTTTTTTGGTCGTTCAAAAGAGAGGTGCATTACAGGGACTTTTTAGGAGGTTACCTATCTTAGTACTACTTTCGTCCAAGCATACTTAACTTCGGAGTTCTGATGGAATTTATTTATGATATATACGTTTATGTTGGTACCACTAATTTATCCGTAAGAAAAGGTGGGAAGGCTAAAGTTTACCGAGTCTTACCGAATTATTGTTATTTAAAAAATAAATATAGGAAGCGGCTAGTCTAGGTAGGTTGCTTTAACTACCCTAATTTGATGGCAACAAAACTTGCATGTGAGCACATGAGATGTACGCATAATGCATATAGTTAGTCAATATGCATTATTACTCTCATATATATGTTAATATGTTATACCTTAGACTTTTTCACGTGCCAAAGTGCTACAATTTCGACTTCTTGTCGCTCTCTACTTCCATGCTATGTTTTATTGTCTTCTCTAAGGCTGCACATTTTATACATATATGTTTCTTTTTTTGTAGACCTCATTAATATATGTCACATAATCTAGTCTCGCCTAAATTCACTTTAGGCTTCTTTAAAAGAGCATAAATTTTGGATAAGAATAGAAAATATTACTGTACGAAAATACTGAAAAAATAACATAATTCAACAAGTAAGAAAGATAACTAACACAAGTTTATAGTGGTTTACTCAATAAAGAATACGTCCACTTTTCAAAGAGATTTTATTGAGAGGTTTCAGAATATTGATAAAAGGATAAACATGCGATAACTAAGTTATTCAAGTTCTCCAAATTAACAAATAATATGAGACAAATGAAACCTACATTATATATAGGAACAAAACTCTAGGTTTATACTTCGGCGCCAAGTATAAGACTAGGTCAAACAGAAAAAGGTTCAAATAAGGGGGGAAATTTAAAAAAAAAATGCCCAAATAAAAGACAAGTCCAATTCCAAGCATATCAACAAATCTCCACCTTGACTTGAATCCTAACATATATACCAGACTGCATTAGTCAATGCCTAGACCAACTTCTCTCTTTACAAACATACCAGATAGTTTAGTCAATACCCAAATTAACCCCTCTCTTTATCCAGATGTGCCCATTGAGCACTCAATACCATCTGACATTTAGCAAGTCCAAATATTGTTAAAACTTGATGCGAGTACTGGCTTGGTGAACATATTAGCAAGATTATCAACAATCTCTAGTTTTCTTCATCATGATCCTCTTGATCCTCTTCTCACTTCTCAAGAAACGATACTGGTGTTAATATGTTTAGTCCTCTCATGGTAAACCTGATCTTTGGCCAAACAAATTGCCCTCAAACTATCATAATATACAATAGGCTGATCGTGATGTACAACTAGATCACTAACCAATCCCTTCAACCAAATACCTCTTTAGGTGCTTTTTTCAATGTTATGAACTCTGACTTTGTGGTAGACAAAGTAACCGTGGGTTATAAGTTTGCTTTCCGATTCACAATAGAACCCCCAAGAGTGTAAACAAAAACGGTAATAAATCTTCTATCCTGCATAATCAAAATTAGAATATCCTTTCATAGCTTGTTAGTGTTCTTTTCCTAGTTTCTCCATGAACTTGCTGACGACGCTAACATCTTGTCCTAGATTTGGTCTTGTGCAGACCATAACATACATTAAACTCCCTACTGCATTAGCATAAGGGGACTCGCGGCATATACTTATTCTCCTCATCGATTGAGGTGAAAATAGAGTAGTAGGTTGGATGTTAGCAGCACTAGGTATATCAATAGGTTTGGTCGATGACATTCCGAACCTTGACAATACCTTTTCAATGTAGTTTTTTCGTGATAAGAAAAGCTTTTTATGTTCCCTGTCTCTAATAATCTCCATTCTTAGAATTTTCGAGTTGCTCACAATCCTTCATCTCATCTACCGTTGCAACAAACCACTATGTAGCTTCAGAACCTAATACAACTTCTCTATAGGTGGATGGTTCATGAGTATCCACTTCTTCATCAACTAGTTGAGCATAACCAACAATATCCTCAAAGTCGTACCTTTGTTGAGGTATTACTCCAACTCTTCTTGAGCGTCCCTCAACTAAGATCTAGTGAATAGCTTCTTATTCCTTTGACATAGTTTGCATCCCTCTGTCACCCATATGACCAAGTCTCATATGCCATAATGTAGTCATATCATCCTTGTGAACCTCCGAAGATGCAACAAAAACAGCCCAGAAACATTAGAACCATTTAGGAAATATAAAGTGTTCTTTTTGACACCTTTTAGAATAACATCAAAAACCTTTAGACATTCAGATTTTTTTCCTTTACCTTGAAACAAAATCGCTTACTATCCAACATACTCAGGGATATCAGATTCTTAGTAATTAGTGGAACATGTGTGACCTTGTTCAATGTACATAATATTCCTTCACTTGTCCTGATTTTATTCAAGCCAATTCCAAGCACCTTGCAGACAAAATTGTTGGCCATGGGAAATATGCTACCATCTACCTGCTTGTAAGTTTCGAACCACTCTTTGTTAGGACATATGTGATATAAAAATTTGAAATCAAGAACCAACACATCAGCCTGATACGTGTGTCCACCAACAACCAAAGTTATATCCTCATCTGATTTAAAATCATATTTTACAACAGTTAGAACTAGAATCCTGCGGTTTCTTCTTCTTAGGACATTCGATCTTCCAATGTCCTTTCTCCTTATAGCAGTTGTAGACGTCATCAGGCTTAGGACCTTTTGAAGAAGAAAGCTTATTTTCCTTCTTCCATGATTTCCCTTATCCCTTGTCTCTACTTGTATATAGACCAGATGTCTAACCATCCCTACTTACACTACTTTCATTCGCCTTGTGGCGTATTCCCTTGTATGAAGGGCAGACCTGACGTCTTCCAGAGTAATAGTATCTATTTCAACAACAAATTACTGAACAAAGTTTTCATAAGATGGCGGTAAAGATACCAACATAATCAACACAACATCCTCATCATCAATCTTAACATCAATATTACGCAAATCTAAAGAATTGTGTTCAAGTGATCTGAGTGCTCACGAATTTGCATAAATTCATGCATTTGCAGGTTGAACAGACGTTGCTTTAGAAGCAACTTGTTGGTGAGAGACTTCGTCATGTAAAGACTCTCCAACTTCAATCATAGTTTGGTTGCGGTATATTGATCCGAAAACTCACATCAGACATCATCTGCGAGACAGAGCATGATGTCGAATGCGCCTTATCTTCTTGAGGGCCATCTTAGCAGTATCACCCTTTTTTCCTTATCGCGACTCCTTCCTTGACAACAACCCCATAAGCTCTGTTGTTTCAAACAATACTAAAAAATGTTCCTCCCTGTGAACTTTTCGATCTTCACGTTAAAATAAAGACATCTTTCTCCCAGATTACAGAATACCAGAGAACTCTGTGCCGAAATAATAATACCTGTTTTCATGTGCGAAAATACTGAGAAATGAACATAATTCATCCAACAAGAAAGACAACACACACAGGTTTATAGTGATTAACTAAATAATGGATACGTCCACTTTCCAAAAAGAATTTTTATTGAGGGGTTTCAGAATACAAATGAAGGATAAACAGATGATAATTAAGTTATCTAGGTTTTCCATTTTAACAGGTGATTGGAGACAAATGAAACCCTACAATATACATAGGAACAAAATCCTGAGTTTATACTTGTGCGTCAAGTATAAGATTGGGTTAAACAGAAAAGCTCAAACAAAAGATAAGCTTAATTCAATGCATATCAACAATTACAAACATATAAATGTTCAAGTGGTTGAATCGGATTTATAGATCTTTTGAAGCGAGTAAATATCAATTTTGTTTTGATTATTAAATTTTCGATATTTTAGTTCTTCTCCACGTGTATATACTCAATGTTTTATGGAGCTATCCGTGGGAGGTCGCGATGATTATATCCGACTCCATACTGGATCTTCGTTTCTTTGACGAGGTCCGTATTAGACATATTTTCAGAGACATAAACTGTGTTGGCTGACCGATTGACCAATTTGGGAAACTCGACCTACAACACCAATTTTTCTGAAGACTCCGAACTTCGTGTTCTCATCCGCAAGGATGCTTTTAGGTTGGTCTACCTCGAGGAGATAGTCCAATCTAACCGCTTTCCATTTTTAAAAAAAAAATGTTTTATTTCATAACTTATGATTTATCATGAAGAAAATATCATTAAAATTCCGAAATTAAAATACCTTACACATTTAAAAGTCATAAAGTCAGATTAGAAGAAGATTTGCTATGAGATGAAGTAAATGTCTTGCTAAATTAAATCGAGTTCGTAAAGGTAGAAGAAAACATAATAAAGTTTTCACATTGAGTTGTGCTAGCTTTTGATAGTGACGCTTTTGAGTATTGTAACTTCATTTTCCTCCTTTTTCTAGAATTAATAATGTTAAGCATTGACATTCAAGCGCAATAAAGTCCAATTTATTACGATAGTTATACGTTACATATTCAATATATTATGGGAAATCTAGTTTGTGCCGTCCAAATTTTACCAATATTAATTACAATATATTCAGGAAGAAGAAAATGAAGATGTGGCTCAATGGAGATTGCCGGTACCATATTCAATGCGCACAGTAGAATTATCCAATAATACATTTTCACGTGAAATTGATTAATTTAACCGGGTTGTTAAAGACACGGCCTCAAAATTGACAAAATGTACAATTTCAACGTAATTTAACTGCGATGAGAAGTTTCAAGCTCAACACAGGCCAAATGCGTTGAGATATTTTAGCTTCAGCGCAGGTCGAATGCGTTGAAATTGAATTGAAACTATACAATAAGTGATGTTGTGTGCCGTTGCCTCTCCCCTCTTCAAAAAATTGGAAAACAATAAAAATAAAAAAAAGCTCTTATTTGAATCCGAAAAAAACCCAGATATCATGGATCCTCCAAGACGTCCTTACTATAAACGCGCTTTGAGTGCACTCAAGGTACGTTTCCTTTTAGTTTTCGAGTAATATTTCTCGTATTTCTTTTAGTTTTTTTTGTTTTGTTTGTAACGTTTTTATTCTGAAATTGTTATTATAAACGGAATTGAAATAGAAATCGAGAACTTAGTTTAGGTTAGAAACAGATAAGGCTAGGGTAGACGGAATCGGAAATAGAATCGGAAACGAGAAAAGCGAAAAAAAGTAAAATTAATGATGTTATTCGCAGCGAAGAACATGTTGAGCTTACCTTCAACGCATACGGACTGCGTTGAAGGTAAGATGTCGGCTTCAACGCATGCCGACTGCATTGAAGTTGACACGTAAACACATGCGGACTCTACATGCGCCTCAGCCTTCTGGCTTTGGTGCGCTAGCGACTCCGCATGCGCTTCAGCCTGTGACGCATGCGGAGTCCGCATTGTCGTGTAGATAGTAAAACTTGTCCGCGCGAATAGTAATCTGGATATAAAAATCATAATACAATATTTTATCTCTCCTAAAGATATTAAAACTGCATTAAAACTAATTATTGTTATTTTATTTATAGAAGGTATATATTTTTAAATTTTTATCAGTGAAAGACACCCTAACTCAAATACTAAAAAATGTGATGTTCTCCTAAATTTGTTTTTATGAAATCTCCCATAAAGGCTTAATACAAGAATATTCTGTTATAACTTCTGTTGAAATATCGGATTAAAGTGCATTATCACTATCAATAAATCAAGAGGGATATTGAGTTTCAATACTTATTCAAATATAAAATTTAATCTACCTAATATTCTAATACTAAGATATGATTCTAACTACTCTATATTTAATTTATTATTATCCGGTAACCACCATTTGTACTAAGAAGTGACTTGTTTTAATTGTTGAAAGTAGTTAGTGTACCAAACTATTATTAGAGCTCTTAAAAATACAAGGAAAAGTTGAGCATCTTACATACCATGGGACAATATCTCTTACGGTTACGTGAAAAATAAACCAAATTGATAAGGCACTTATATAATATCGATCAATTATCATAGATCGATTATGTTTAAATTGTTCGCCTTTATATATATAAGCTTGCCCAACTTATTTGATAGAGTTTAGCTAGCGGATGGCATATTCATACGAGTGTATGAAATTTTACGGATTTTCATCCACTGCAATTTCTTTTGTTACATCATTTATTTTATGGTAAAATGATTAATTATGCTAATTTTGCCTAATATAACATAAGTAGGTTAATTTGTTTATTATGGTAAAACAACAATAGACAATATAGAAACAAAAGACAAGGATCGAGTTGATCAAGTAGTGGAGTTAACTCGATCAAGATAAAATCTATTTAATTGATAAAGAACATGAAACTCAAACGACGGAAACTAAAACACGAACTATCGACTCGGCTAGTGAAAACAATCGAATCGACTCAACAACGCTCAATGAGAAAGAAAGATAGGGATTTTTTTAGTCTCAACCTAATCAAGAAACAATTCCACGTCAACAATATATAATTAAAGGGGAGTTACATAATCCGAATCACCACAAAAATATGTAATAAAATTTCAATCTGAAATTCATATTAACCATGTTAAGAAGGAAACATTCTTACGCAGCTCTTGCATCTCGTAAGAAATTAAGACATAATTTCATGGCTCATCTTGCAAACATTCTTTAGTAAGTACACTTGTTATACACTTGTATTGACTATTAGAACCAGCTACACAACAAGTATTTGGCGCCGTTGTCGGGAACTATTGAAGCTAAACCTTACTTGTGTGAAGTTTTTTATAAGAGGGTGAGTGTTATTTTGTTACTTTAGATTGCACTTTTGTGTGTGTTTGTGATATAGGTTGCCAAGGTGGTGCCTAAGAAGTTTAAGAAGCCCAAGAGCTAGTACCAATGGACATGGAGATAGCAAGGACACTTACCAAGTTAAGGAAAAAAAAAAAAGAATAGTCATGGATCAAGAAGAAGATATGGTTAGAACTACAAAGCGAGATGCTCAACAAAGGCAAAGAATTGAGGAGCTTGAAGCTCGATTGCTTGCACAAGAAAGAAAAAGCATGTCATGCACATGAAGAAATGTAAGAGAAGTGCCAAGGAGAGGACATGACCGAGAACGAGTGTATTCACCTAGGACTCTAAGGAAGCGAATGGACTTGGCCAAGCACATTACACCACCCGGAGTAGTTTTTGGGAACAATGTTCCTCAAAACTTCGAGTTCAAGTCATCCATGATCACGCAAAATCAGTTTGGTGGAGGACCGAGTGAAAATTCACATCTACATCTCTCAACCTTCAACGAGTTGCTTGAAACCGTAAGAATTAAAGATATTGAACATCCGATCTTAAACTAAGATCATTTTCTTTTTCTCTTAGGGGTAAGCCAAGAAATGGTATCAAGTTATGCTATCTGAAAGTGCTACAACATGAGAGCAGTTATCAAAGGAGTTCTTAGACAAAATTTTTCCACCAAACAGACGGCCGAGATGAGAAAAAGATTACAAGCTTTAAGATGGAAGGGGGAGATTACGTACCCCAAACATGGGAGAAATTCTTATCTTGGAGTGTCCTCATCATGGAGAGCCGAAGTTAGTGCTACTAGAGTTGTTTTACAAGGGGTTGGACAACCAAACAAAGGACAAGATAGATTCCCTATCCGGTGAAACTTTTGTAGAGATGGATGTTGATGAAGCCTGAGGGTTCATTGAGAAACAAGCTAGCATTGTGAGAGATACTCAAGCCAAAGAAAACTCTACAAGGTGAATGAAGAGGTGACACGAGATGCCAAGATGGATGCCCTTAAAGTACAAGTGGCCAAATTGAAAAATATCTTAGAAGCTAAAAGGGAAGTTGCTTCTTCTAAGACTATTTTTTGTCAATATTGTCACAATGTTGATCATACAATTTCTAATTGTGAGTCTTATCTTAGGAGTTTATAAGAGGGAAATGAAGAACAATCTTGTTATGCAAACAACGGAGGACATACAAGAAGACCACAATATAACAACCAAAGGCAACAACAACCCTACCAAAGGGAGCAACAACAATCATATGTACCTCAATTGAGACAACAAGGAAATTGACTGAGTTGGGAGGTTGAGCTTAAGCAAATGATGGAGAGGCTCTTTGGAAAGGTTAAAGCACTAGAGAAAGGCCAAAAGATGATGGAGAAAAAATAGCATCTTTCAAGTTAGTTAAACAAAGGATTACCGGGGATACCGAGGCAAATCCAAGAGAGTTGCAACATGGTCCAAGAGGAGTCTTGCAAAGCAATAACACTAAGGAGTAGAAGAAAAGTAGAGTCAAGACCTCCTATTGAGTCGGTTGTGACAAGCAAGGAAAAGGAGAAAATGCAAGAAGAGGAGCCAAGTGAGGAAGAACAATGAAAAAGGACGCAAACAAAGAGAAAGGCTAGACAATGTTCATGCAAGAGGAAACATATAGGTCAAGGGAGAAGACCAAAGAGAAACACGGGGCATATAAGGCTTGTCACGATAGTGCAATTGTAACAAAATATGTTTTGCGAGGATCTGGGAAGATCGTGAAAGGCACAGGATGCTCGAGAAGACACCAGATGATCCAAACGACCCAGAAGATTGAGGAAGCATCGTCACAAATCTAGATACCGACGGAAGTCTATTAACTTATATAGATGTCGGAAGATTGACGTGGACACTCTAGAGGGCGTCGAAATTCTCTAGGAATATATTGCATCCCATATGGTTGGTCAAAAGTCTATGGAGTAGTCTATAAACGTAAAGAACCTTAAAATTACTTATAATCAAGAACGCTTTAGAATGACCTAGAAATATCAAGTTTCTAAACCTTTTTGTTAAAAAGGAGTCATGCCTATAAATAAGGGAAGGTCGCCCTCGTTTACATCCATTCCACGGTCAACAAGGTCTTAAGGTTTAGTGATTTATTTTAGTTTATATTTTGTTTATTTCCTAAGCTTTAATTTACATTTGTAAGTTATTTAATAAGTATCGTTCTCACAAAACTCATCAAACTCATCAAACTCTCATCAAAAAAATACATATGTTTAATGAGCTATCCAAAGAATAAGCTTGAACTTTGTCTTTCTATAAACTACGTGTTTCTAAACTAACTCATACTACTTCTTCGAAATACAAAAGTATAAAATACATTTAAATATAAATAAGATACATCATAAATTGCAAGTACATTAATATAGAGAAAAAATCAGTTACGATATAGCTACTACCTAACTTTTGTCATATTTATAAATTAAAACTAAATATTTCAAGATTTTCTCATTTCTTCTTTTCTTTTCGAATATTTCTCGGTCTTTTAATTTATGTTTTTGAAATTAGGTGTAAGATTTAATTTTTAAAATTTAAAATTTGATGATTTTTGTGATATTTTAATGAGTAAAATGTTATAAATGTACAAAATAAATGTTATTTAACAATAATTGTTATGTTGTTCTCGATCACATTTCTTACCTAACTAATAATTGTACAAAAATACAAGTCTTGATCCCTTGATCTTATTCACCTTTCAATTTGGATAAACACTTAGTTCGTCAATATAGTCAAGTCAAAATCATCTAGATTCGTTGAGCTTGATTCACATATAAGGATTAGTTTGATTAAACGTTAATTAACAAAATATTTACATAAAATCTATAGAAAGTAAGAAAATTAGGCGCATCGACGCTCAATACATTTTTATTTTTTAACTGAGCGATGTCGAAATACACCGTAATTGTAATCTTTATAAAAGATCTTGATTTTATGATAGAGCTAGGATTCTAATGGTATCTACGTATAAAGAAAACTAGAAATCTTGTCTACAAATTTGTTTACTTTCAAAAAAACAAAAACCAAATCGATACTGTACCAAAAACAAAGCTTTATACTTAGTAGGATCCCACTGTAGACAGTAGTAACAGACGTGGATTCCAGTCATCACAAAACAAGTCGCTCAAAACGAGTGATGATAGAGTGAGGTGAGGTTCCAATGACATAGACCCCTAAGTTTTTTAATCTAATTTAATTATTTTATTCACTGATACCGTAAGCTGTACATATCAAGCCTGACGTTGATGTTTACACCGTGACTACTTTATTCATTTTTTCTAATTTTATTAAAAAAGGAAAAAGAAAAATATACAGCCGTGTATAACTGTAACCTCATCTCTATATAAAGGCTCACCTTCTCTTTTGGCTTCAAACCCTCCATTTCCTTCGTCTCCAACTTACCTCTAATCCAATTCAATTAGGGTATTATATTTTGGGTACATCAAAAACTCGAAATGGTGGCAGTGGTTTCCCAGATATGTTCAAGGCAATTCCAACGCTACTCTAAAGGAGGGCGTCGTGTTGTCGTCGGTATGTTACCATATATATATATATATATATATATATATATATATATATATATATATATATATATATATATATTATATATATATATATATATCTGATTGTATTTGAATCTCGAGTTTAAGGTTGTATGTCTAATTAGTTTTATGTTGTTGAATGTAGATGTATACCTTATAGATACAGGAATGGAAATAAGGTGGAGGTGATGGTGATCACCTCTCAGAAGGGTCAAGGATCCTTTTCCCAAAGGTGAATGATTTTACTATAGTTTATTAATTGTAATTAATTATTCATTATTATAATAAATTTAAAATTAAAAATGGGAAATTTCAGGGTGGTTGGGAGATTGGAGAGTCGATGGAGGGAAGGTGCGTGCAGGAAACACTTGAAGAGGCAGGAGTCTTGGCACCATTCAGGTTTGTCTCTACATCCGCACTATTTTTTTTGACTTTTTTTTAATCTTATCGTCGATGTCTGTCCACACGATCAGTCTAGTATATAAGATTATTGAAATGATCTTCATTTTGATATTAAATCTGACTGAGTTTGTGGGTAAAGCACATACCTAAATGTTAACGTATAATTTACAGTTTTTGTTTTAAATTTTTTTTTAAATGTGCAATTTTCTTGTAGATTAAATATAGGAGGGAAATATATATATACATCAAGGCATTTTTCATATATAAAAAAGCCAAATTTTGTTTATATATTATGATCGTTTTTAGATAATTTATTGTGATATAATAGTTGAATTTACTAATTTGTGGTAATTTTAGTAGAGATTATTAATGATTTTATAATTGAATTAATTTGCTGCAGGAACGATTGGGTAAATGGAGTTACAAAAGCAAAACCTCGGAGAAGTTTCATGAGGGTTATATGTATTCTATGCTCGTCACTCGTCAATTAGATATGTGGCAAGAAAGGGGCACAAGACGCAGACTATGGGTAAGTATATATATGAAATTCTTATTGAAAATAATTTAACCTTTATTATAAAAATACAATATATACACTTCTTTTTTTTTTTACTATAAATGCTAATGTTGTTGTGTATGCAGATGGATATCGAGACGGCAAGAGAAATGTGTAGAGATTGGTGGATGAAAGAAGCATTGGAGAAGCTCATCGAGAGGCTAGCTAGCTCCGGGCAGCAGCAGCAGCAGTGCTTGAACTCGAGTCGAGCGATGCTTTAGTCGTTTGCTGGATCGGATCGGATTGGAATGTATAGCAATTGATTAGGGTTGTCGAGTCGTCGCCAAAGGAAGAAGAGTTGGTTGGTTTTTGTATCTTTGCAAATTGAAACCCCAGAAGAAGATCATACAACTGACAAGATTGGCGATGAATTTAGACATGTTTATGTTATTAGATTCATCACAAAATGGGCTGCAGACTGCACTTATTAGATACAAATTAAAGAGCAACTTGTTTCATGGAATTCCTTTGAGTTTCCATGGTCATCAAGTGTACATTCTCATATTTGTAGTCCTCCAATTTAATCAAGTAAATTATCAACTTTAAAATGTGTTTACACTTTGTTACCAAACATCTGGAAAGTTTAATAAATGTATTAAATAACTAAACTTTTTTTATTAATTTGTTTTTTAATTACTCATCGTCGACTTTCATTAAGGAAAAGTAAAAAAGTTAAAAGAAAAAAATATTTTGATTAGGAAACCCACTAAGTAGCTACTTGTCATACAATAAGGTGGATAACATGAGAGAGGAGTTTTTCTGAACTAATATTTGTAGTTATTTAACTCATTAAAATAAGTAAAATAAACAAAAATGATAATAACACTATCTCAAATGAGAAATAGAACTATAAAAAGTATGACAAGAGACTCGAAATGGGTACGCGATGAAGATGTTCTATCTCGGGCCTTTAAAGGTTCAACAACGTAAGATTAATTGACACAAACAAATCACAACAAGGTTTCATTCTAAACCAATTTACAATATATCCGCCATCAAGATAATAATAAGAACAAAGGGCTAAGGTCCACCATTGTTATCAAATGAAAGCAGAGAAGGAGGTGCATTTTTCCTTAGCTTTCCGATGTAGATGGAGAAAATGTTGGAAACATAATTATGATTTATCATTCAAAATTAATGCACGCTTTTAGGAGATTATGATGGGTTTCCATTTTGTAGTGTTATTGAAGGCGTGCTTCTTTGGATTTCATAACATGATTTCATTTAGATCCAACTCTTTTTTCAGGCAAATATGGTTCTTTAATTTTGAAACAGTTTTTTTAATCTAAGGAAAACTTGGGTACATTGATAAATTCGATTATGTGTATATTATAACTAACTGGCGATATATAGAAGTACATGTGTTAAGGTCAAAAATCAGAACGATGATTTTTTTTAATTAATTTTTAAATGATTGCTACCCTGTCTACTCAGTTGTATAAGAGACAGTTTAAAGACTTTTATGAATGTTTAATTATTGTATTACGGGAGCATCGTGAATGATTGATTTGATATGGATTGCCATAAGAATCAGCACGGCCCACTAAAAAGTGGCCCAGCCTAATCCAAACATCAGCTGCGGCATAACTCGTCAGCTGGGCCCAATTAAAACACTTGAATTAGTTTCTTCAGTCTGTGGTAAGTCCAGTATGATGACAATGTTCTATGTTTCCGCTCTATTAGGTGATGGGCATGAAAATCAATAAGCAGGTTTCCTATCATGATAATGGCAACTAATTATTTTTATTTTTTTTATTATTCTTTAATTTTTTGGAAGAATATCTTCGTATATCTACCCTAACCCATATGAATCAAAATACATGTTATAGGTTAGTAGGGGTGTTATACGAACCGAACGAGGCGAACATTGACATGTTCAATCTCTTTATTTATAAACAAACCGAGTTTGAGTCGAACCTAAATTTTGTACGAGCTTTAAAATTTGTTCGTATTTGACTCATTTAGAAAGTGAACTAGCTCGAGCTGAGCTTTTGACGAGTTGGGTTAGTATAAGAATAATGCTCATATATTGTTATTTTAGCCAAACGAACTAAGTACCCAAACAAGCCGAGCATTGACATGCTCAAGCTCGACTCGTTATAAATAGTTGAGTCCGAGCCGAGTCTAAATTTTATACGCGCTTTAAAATGTATTCATATTCGACTCTTTTAGAAAATGAACGAGCTTGTGATGAGCTGAACACGAGAGCCGCGCCCGAGTAGCATGTCTCATATTACAACCATATGGATTAAACCTAAGCAAATCCGGATCGATCCGTCCAAAACATGGACATGGTCAACCATTTTGGTCTATTTAGACCTAGTCCGGCCCAGATTTAACGGGACGGTTTAGGACAAGAATGGTAACCTGCGGGCCAGCCCGACCCATATATAATATATAAAAAAACTAAATTCCTAACAAATTCACCCAGAGCCACTCTCAAATTAATTTTACTCTATTGTCGTGTAAATTGAATGCTAACTTTTAGTTCCTAACCCTAATTTTCATCTTTTCTCTCTAATCACTTCCCCACTCTCTAGATCTAAGTCGCCATTGCAACTCCATCTCGCTGCTCTCGGTCTCGCTCCCTCTGTTTGCGCCAAGCTCCATCTCGTTGTGTCTCGCTCTAGCCCACTAGCATACTCACTCCTTTTGTTTGTGACGGATTGCTTCTTGCTCCTTCTAGTTCACATACTCACTCTAGTCCTTTCGGAGACTCGCTCCTCTCTTGTTCGCGGATGAACCATCTCGACAGTCCGTCCTGTTTTTATACATGAGTGGACACGTGTATTGTTAGAGGCCGGACAATGGGCTGAGCATGGTCATCCAATGAACTTTGGAGGCCCTATGCTAAAGTTTAATTTTATTAACAATTCATTAATTTATTAATTATTAAATTATTAATTATTTGAAATTCATTTATATTTTTATGATACAACTAATCATTTTAAAAACATAAATAATAATTATAAAAGGAAAAAAGAATTATAAAAAAATTGCAATTATTAACTAAAATAGTAAAATCATGATAACAACGTATATTTAGAATTATTCGTATCGTGTCTCGCGTTTTAAAACATGCATATATAGTAATATATAGAAAGTACTTATTTAAAATAGAAGTGCTTTTTTGTTAATAAATCATTATTGTTGAAGAAAAATTAATATAAAAAATACATAAAAAATAAGAAAGAGAAAAACAAAACATAAAAAATAAAAGTAAAACAAAAAAGACAAAAAAAAAATGAAAAATAAAAAATAAAAAATTTCTTTATCAATTTAACATTTACGAGGCCCTAAAAATTTTGAGACTATGTTCCGTTGGACTTTTTGAACATTCCATTGGATGGCCCTAGGGTTGAGCCATGCCAGCCCTTTTGAATAGAATTTTTAATTTGGTCCATTCTGAACCCAAACCGACCCTAGATTTTGTACAATGGATGTACGATTCCATTTCTCTCATCATATATGACTTTATAGTGACATAGATAATGTTACGGGGCAAAAATAAGCCCATGACATGATACACAATGCTTAAATTCAAATGTACCATTTCGATAACTATAACCTACATAGCTAAGATCAAAATATGTAGATCCAAAGATGAGGGAGACAAACCAAAAATGTCGCTAACTATAACATGCTTTAGTAATAAATAGATTATGAAAATCATAATTTTTTTGTCATCATATATGACTATTAAACAACCATTTCTCTCTATCATATATGACTTTTAGACTGACATAAACAATGAACCGACCCTGAATTTTGAACATGATGTGTCAGTTTTTGTGGAGAACAACGGAGGCAAATCAAAAGATTCAATGAGCTAGTTAGTTGGAACAAAATGTGTAGATCCAAAGATGAGGGAGGAGTTGGTTTAGGAACATGAAGGCTTCTTTTTTTTTTGATACAAGGTAAGTAGAATAGGTGGGTCAACACCGACCGACCTACAGCATCCTTACGGATGAGTACAACCACATCGTCTGGGAGATCTTCTTGGTCTTCAGTGGCAGAAAATCCGTGTTTCACGAGCTTGTCCGCTACCGTGTTGATTTCCCTGAAGATGTGAGTGGTGCTTGCTTGAGAAAAGCCAGCAGAGATGCTAATGGAAATGTCTGAAATGATCATATTTTGTCTCCCACGGGGGTTTCCAAGTGTGGTTGATCGAATTGATCAGCCATCAGGTTGTCTCCCTCAATCTCAATAGCCGAAACTCCTAACTGTTTAGCCATTTGTAGGCCTTCCCGCAGAGCGAACGCTTCTGCCTCCAGAACTGAATCAACATGACATTTCCCTTTTCCGTGAGCCAAACGTAGGCCGTGGTTATTGCGAATGATGAAACCAAAGGCGAATTGGTTATTGTTGTTTGAAGCTGCGTCAAAATTAAGCTTAACGAAATTTACTTTTGGTTTTTGCCAACAATATTCTTGGTCTTTCTTCTTCTTTTTTTTGTTTATTTTGCTCTTAGTTAATTGTTCTATGTTTTCTTGTTCCCAATCTTCAATTTGTTTTAAAGCGATTTGTTTTAGATTTTGTATTGGTCTTTTATTATTAAATATTATTTGATTTATGTCTAGCCAAATATTCCACCAAATCATTGCCATTGTCTAAGTTCTTGGGTTGAGATTTTGTCCTTCAATACTAGAAGTGTCTCATATGTAGATTGATTATATGTATAAGTATCCTTGAGGATTGTTGATATTTTGGTATTGTCCAGGGTTCGGTGAGTGCATTGACACTCAAAGAAAAGGTGTTTGGCGCTTTCTGTATGGTGATTACAATATACGTAGTGCATGACTACCGGAATTTTTTGTTTGTCAAGGTTTTCTTTGGTTGGGAGGCCATTTAGAGCCATTTTCCATAGGAAGTTTTGAAGTTTCGGCATGATGCTCATGCCCCATATCCATGTTTTGTCTTCCGATACCCCAACTTTTCGCCTTTGAATCATGTTTTATAGCAGATTTAGTGGAGTACCATCCGTCATCATTTGTTGACCAGTAAATTCTATCTCTTATGTCATTTGTTGGAAGATTGTACTTTTTTATTTTATTAATGATGTTTACTGGAAGAATGCCTTCAACTTGATCGAGACTATGTTCCAAAAAATAAATGACTATATGTGGCGAGGTATTATAAAGGAGAGAGGAGTTAGCTAAGGGATTATGTTGGAGTTGGACGATTGGAAATGGCTCGTCCCTTAAGGTTTGGTATGGCCAATGGCTTCCACGACCTGCTTCTTTTCGTCAAATTGCTTGTCCAACTAAGGCTAACATTAACATGAGTAATTGATCTCGTCGACTGGGATTGTAGTAGTTTGAATGAGATGCTAGTTAGTGATACATTGGGTAATGTTAAGGGTAATTTGGTTGGGAATGCCATTGATTTCCCACGATTTACATTATGAACTGTATTGATTTTATACTGCAAACGGTATGTTTAGCGTCAAGATTGCTTATCATATGATCATGAAGGACTGGAAGCACACCAGGGATGTTGGAAGCACCTATCTGACGGGCGGACGTACGATTTGGCGGGATTTATGGAAGATTAGAACGTCACCCAATATCAAAATTTTGGTTTGGCGTGACTTCATTCCCTGCAAATCGAATTTGTACCAACGTAGAATTATTATTAAATCTTGGTGTATTGCATGTGGGCAGTTCGAAACGTTGATGCATGTTAAATTTATCTTTTTATATCCGTCGGGTCTAAGACGTGAAGGGGATGCACGCCACGAGTGAAGCTACGCATATTAGCCCTCGGGGTTCCATCCTAAAACCAATTGGCAATAGGAGGAGTAACCCTTGGATTTATATGCTAGGTTCACATTATTCATTTAGTCGATGTGGGACACAATAATCCAACACATCTCAAACACTCCCCCCTCAAGTGCAACTATCCTGGACTAGTTGCACTTGACACAAAGCCTTAAGGCCGGCTTAGCCAAACACGGGCGGATAACATATTCGCTAATCACAACCCAAACACAGGATAACGAGACCCGGATCGGACCTGCTCTGATACCATGTTAAATTTATCTTTTATATCCGTCGGGTCTAAGACGTGGAGGGGATGCACGTCAAAGTGAACCTAAGCACACTAATCTTCGGGGTTCCATCCTAAAACCAATTGGCAATAGGAGGAGTAACCCTTGGGTTTATATGCTAGGTTCACATTATTCATTATAGTCGATGTGGGACACAATAATCACACATCTCAACACTCCCCCTCAAGTGCAACTATCCTGGACTAGTTGCACTTGACAGAAAGCCTTAATCTGTGGACAAGTGCAACTCGATCTATATCCTCTAGTTGCACTTGCGGGGGCGTGTTGGAGATAATTTGTCCCACATCGAAAGATTGGGACTACCCAACCTAGCATATAAGGTCGGTGGGCTACTCCTCCTATTGTTAATTGGTTTTAGGATGAAACCTCATCGGGTTTATGTGCTGGGCTTGGGCCTAACGCGCATGTGAGCTCGGATGCACACGACCCCCGCTCTACCCTGTCCGTTTGTATCGGACGTTAACATGGTATCAAAGTAGGTCCGATCCGGGTCTCGTTATCCTGTGTTTGGGTCCGATCCGTCTGTATCGGAAAAAGATGGTACAACAGGGTAGGTGAGTCAACAGGTGCGACGTGTCGCGTAGGGAGTGGAGGCACAAAAGAAGAATCTGCAGAGGAAGCAAGTGAGTCCTGCGGCTGACACGTGGCAGTGGAGGCCACAATGTCACGCAGAAAATCATCTACAGGGATAGATGCAGCTGTTGAAAATCAGTATAAATAGGGGCCAAATTTTCTTCTTCAGCGATGTGAGATCGAGGAAGTGAGGGAGGAGTGGAATTAGATGAAATATTTGTAAAAGGAAATTGATCCTCATAAAACCTAGCATCGCATGTCGTAAAATTTTGATTAGATTCTAGGTCAAGCATTTTCCAACCTTTTAAAATTGTGGATAACCCAAAAAAACACAGTTCCGACCCCGTGGACAAAACTTGTCAGAATTGCGAGGAAGAACCGAACGATAGGCAAGACACCCTAGGATACGAAGATGACTTATAGATGGTGGTGACCCAAATAAAACTTCATACGGAGTTTTATTTTTAAGAACAGATGTAGGGGTTCGGATAATAAGATAACATGAAGTAAGGATACATTCACCCCAAAATTTAACAGGTAAATTCCCTTGAAACATCAAAGCTCTAGCAACATTCAAAATATGTCTATGCTTTCGTTCAACCCTCCCATTTTGTTGTGGCGTATAAGGACAAGAGGTTTCTAAAAAAATACCATCAGTGTCAAGAATAGACTTAAGGGCCAAAATTTCTTTTGGCATTGTCACTCCTAAATGTTTTGACCTTGGTATTAAACTGTGTAGAGACCATAGAACAAAAAACAGGAATAATAGAATGAATTTGAGCCTTGTTTTTTATTAAATAAATCCAGGTGCAACGGGAAAAATCATCCACAAGTGTAACAAAATAAGAACAACCAGTTGTTGACATGACTCGATAGGGACCCCAAATGTCTAAATGAACTAATTCAAATAAAGACGAAGCATGCGAAGTACTAGGAGGAAAAGACGAATGGGTAGCTTGGCTGAAAGACAAATGTCGTAGGATCAATAGATGGCGATGAAGGATGGCCAAGGCGTTGATGAAGAATTGTGGAGGAAATTTGTGTAGCAGGGCATGAATGTGCTAAGGACGGAGGCGGCATCCAACGAAGCCAGTAAACCCCATTACGAGCTTCACCCAGTCCAATCACCATCCTCGAAGTGTTATCTTGTATTACACATAGCCGATTAGTTATCATAAAGACAAAATTGAGATCTGCAGTCAATTGATTGATGGACAACAAGTGACACTCTAAACCAGGCACATAAAGAATGTTGGGAATGTGGCATGACTATTGAGGCGAATAGATCCAACTTGCTTGGCAGTGACAATTACACCATTAGGAAGTTTGATGAGTCGCTTGGAAACCGATTGAAGATCAGATAAATAACTCAAAGTGCCTGTCATGTGAAAAGATGCCCCAGAATCAAGAATCCAAGGAGAGTGCACAATACCTGCAGTCGTATCATGATTAGCATGATTACGATAGGAATGGAGGGCAAAAATCAAAGAAGACCATTGGGTATCCGAAATGCTAGATCCGACATCACGACGATCCTGAGTAGTGAGAGATGATGGGCGCCACTAGCATCGTGTGTGCCACAATAGCTGCCGACGATCGCATCACACCGTTGGACTTATGTGATGGACTTGGGCCCAACGCGCATATGCGCTTGGACGTGCGATGAACTCCCACGTCAATTATGACCCAAACGAAATCTATCATGGTATGGATAGTATATAAGGTTGTTGGACTACTCCTCCTATCGCCAATTGGTTTTAGGATGGAACCCGAGGGCTAATGTGCATAGGTTCATTTGTAGCGTGCATCCCCTCCACGTCTTAGACCCGACGGATATAAAAGATAAATTTAACATGGTATCAGAGCAGGTCCGATCCGGGTCTTGTTATCCTGTGTTTGGCTAAGCCGGCCTTAAGGCTTTGTGGGTTGTGATTAGAGAATATGTTATCCGCCCGTTTGTGTCAAGTGCAACTAGTCCAGGATAGTTGCACTTGAAGGGGGGGGGGGGGGGGGGGGGGGGGTTGAGATGTGTGGATCATTGTGTCCCACATCGACTAAATGAATAATGTGAACCTACCATATAAACCCAAGGGTTACTCCTCCTATTGCCAATTGGTTTTAGATGGAACCCGAAGGCCAGTATGCTTAGGTTCACTTGTGACGTGCATCCCCTCCACGTGTTAGACCCGACGGATATAAAAGATAAATTTAACATGTGCGCTCGATGCACATTAGCCCTCGGGGCATCCTAAAACCAATTGGCGATAGGAGGAGTAACCCTTGGGTTTATATGCTAGGTTCACATTATTCATTTAGTCGATGTGGACACAGTAATCCACACATCTCAACAGGGTCTAAGACGTGAAGGGGATGCACGCCACAAACCTACGCATATTAGCCCTCGGGGTTCCATCATAAAACCAATTGACAATAGGAGGAGTAACCCTTGGATTTATATGCTAGGTTCACATTATTCATTTAGTCGATGTGGGACACAATAATCCAACACATCTCAACAATGCATGCTTTGGCTATATGTCCGGAAATTTGTAGTGTATGGAAAGTGACCCCATGCTTGGAGAAATATAGGCGCAACGCAAGATCGATTATGCAGTGGACGAACTTTCTTGGACTGAGGCTTCTTGGAGCCAGCTTCGACTGTGGGCTGCTCTTTTATGGGTGCTCTGGAAAGCCAGAAATTGGTTGGTGTTTGATGGTGTTTCCACTCCCACTCAAGCGATCTTATCTAAAGCAATGGAACTTGTTACTGAGTTTAATAATGGTGTTGAATGGCCCGATGTTAAGCTTCAGCCCATCATTGTCTCCTTGGTTCGCTGGCTTCATCCTTCTGGAAGCGTTATTAAATTTAACTACGAATCTTCTATGAGTGTTTTCGGTAAATATGGGATCGGAGTGATCGCCCGAAATAGTTTGGGAATGGTAGTGGCTTCCGGAGCAAAAACCTTGACTGACTCTTGGTTTGGGGAAGGTGCAGAGGCAAAAACAATTCGGTTGCACTTAGAATGGCAAAGGACGCCGGTTGGAGGGAGGTGGGTGTGTAAAATGTAAATCAGACTCACACGGTCTAATTAGACAACTCAATGATGACGTGCATGTAAGAATATTTATAAGATATATATATTCTTTGTGGCAAATGTGTATAGGTTTAATTTATAAAGTTAAGTTCAAAGTATAGTTTATAATTTTAATATAAAGTCGAAACCGTAATGGACCGATATAGGTTAAAGACGTTAGAATTACTGGATTAATTATAATCCTTCCTTCCTTTCCTATAATACATAACGTCTTATTCTCATTAAAGGTGACACTTAATTGTGCAGTTACAAACGGCACAATTAAGTAGCAATTAAGTAGCAGTTACAAACGACACAATTAAGTAGGAGTTACAAACGGCATTTTAAATTCAATATTCCCTTCATTTAAAAAGAAGGAGTTTGATTTCATTTTGTAAGAAGAGAAAACTGCACACAAAATAAAAGGAGATTAAGGTTGAAAAGTAATCTCATCCATTAGAGATTAAAAGGAAAGGTGAAGGATAAAGAAGGAGAATACTTGCTTATGTCTGCGTACACACTCGATCGATTCATAATGAAGAATACTACGGATAAAGGTTAGTCTTCAATTCATACACGTATATACTTCGATTGAACCATGTCTAAGTTTAGATCCATAAAAGGAATTGATTTCAAAATGAAATTGTAAATTAAATCTTATACTTGGTATCAGAACATGGTTTATAGACTTGTTTGATTCATCGATTTATTCGAGTAGAGATCCTTTTAGAATTATATTTTATTTTGGATTACCGTTTCATGTTTGAATATAATTACATGATGTGAGTTATGTCTTTTTGATGCATGCATTTGATTGATTCAAACGATACGAAAAGTATTGTATATATACATTAAGTGTAGTGGCTAATTTATTAACCTATGTATATGTATCATTGTGAGAGTATCGATGTGTATGATGGTTAATGTTCGTATGTGTATGCTTTATTCGAATGTTTTTTTTGTGTGTATAGTATTTTACTATATATTAGAGTAACTAAATGCGATATTAAAATTATAGATAACTTGTTAGTCACCAAAGTGGCCTTGTTATATTTTTGATTAAGACATTTATCAAGTTCAATTATTCATGATTATAGGATGCTTATGACATGAAAGTTTGATTGAATAATTGATTGATATTATTAGCTATATTTCTAGGAGATCACCCAAAGGTGGATCATTGAAAATAGTCAATAATATAAAAGAGATTTATCATGGCACTTAGGTTAGATAGTACGTATACCCAAAGATAACATGCTTATTTGATTTATGTATGTCATGATAATCTACTAAGTGTATTAGCATCAATGATAGTGTGTGTGTTTAAGTATTGCCCAAAGGTTGCTTGAATGCATACTTTAAATTTTACATATATGATTTGAATCTGTATTATAGTCAAAACACTAGTAGGTAGGTAAGCATGCATGTATTAATCATTGCAGCCTCATCAAATTTTTCTGCATCGGCAAACTATGTTGTTAAATTCAATGGGCTGAACTATGATGATTGGTATGAACAAGTCCGATTTACTTTGGGCATTATGTCGTTGGATCTTGCTATACTCATGGATAACCTACCAGCAACCATTACAAAGAATAACTCTAAAGCTGAAAAGTCTCTTTATGAGAGCTGGGAGCGTTCTAACCGGTTGAGTTTGAATCTCATGAGGATGAGTATGGCTGAAAGTATAAAACCATCAATGCCTAAGACAGAGAATGCAAGGGAATTTTTGATGAAAGTTAAGAAGCATTCACAATCGGATTTGGCGGACAAGTCAATTGTAGGAAGCATTATGAGTGAGCTGACTACGAAAAAGTTTGACTAGTCTCAGCCTATCCATGATCATGTGACTTACATGCCAAATTTGGCAGCAAAGTTAAAGGCCTTGGGAATGGATGTTAATGAATTGTTCTTGGTTCAGTTTATTATTAACTCTTTGCCGTATGAGTTTGGTTAGTTCCAGGTGAATTACAACACCATTAAAGACAATGGAAATTTCAAGAATTAAAGGTCATGCTTGTATAGGAGGAAGGGAGATTAAGGAAGATAAAGGATCAAGTTGTCCATTTTACAAGTCATGAAGGTGCCAACAGCAGTAAAGGTAAATCGGGTAAAAAGGAAAAGAGGAACAAGAACCCTTTGAAAGTCAATGAGGGTCATGTTCAGAAGGAAGTGAAGTGTTTCTTTTGCAAGAAAATGGGACACTTCAAGAAGGATTGTCATAAAAGGAAGGCATGGTTTGAGAAGAAAGGTAAACATTATAGTTTTGTTTCTTTTGAATCAAATCTTATAAAAGTGCCTAGCAATACCTGGTGGATAGATTCTGGTGCTACTACTCATGTGTCTCATGTTAAACAGGGATTCAGTTTGATCCGGCCCATAAGAGGAATTGAACAGTATTTGTTCATGGGAAACAGGATGAAGGCGAAAATAGAGGGCATTAGGACTTACAGATTGATCTTGGACACTAGTTGTCATATAGATCTTGAAGGATGTCTTTATGTACCTGAATGCTCAAGAGAAATCTTGTTTCCATTAGTAGATTGGACAATTTAGGTTTTATTATTAAGTTTGGACATGTGAATTTTCATTGTACAAACATAAAAACTTTTATGGTAGTGGTACATTAATTGATTCACTTTATAGGTTTAATCTTGATATTAAATTTTCTGAATCTTTACTTTATGTTGAATCTAATGTGGGCATTAAGCGTAGTGCATCTAATGAAAATTCAGCTTTCTTGTGGCATCAAAGATTATGTCACATATATAAGGAAAGGTTAATGAGGTTGGTGAAAAATAATATCCTACCTCTCTTGAATTTTAGTGACTTAGATGTGTGTATAGAATTCATAAAAGGAAAGCCAAACTAAAACACACTACAAAGAAAGCCGCCACAAGAAGCACTCAACTTCTTGAGTTAATTCACACCGACATTTGTGGTCCTTTGATGTTCCTTCTTGGAGTGGTGAAAAGTATTTCATCACTTTTATTGATGATTTCTCACGTTATGGCTATATTTATCTATTGCATGAAAAGTCTCATTCTATAAATGCCTTAGAGGTATTTGTTACTGAGGTAGAAAGATAATTAGATAGAAAAATAAAAGTTGTGAGATCCGATAGAGGTGGTGAATTTTATGGAAAATATAATGAAAGTGGACAATGTCCAAGTTATTTGCAAAATTCCTTGAAAGTAGAGGCATTTGTGCACAATATACAATGCCTGGTACACCTCAGTAAAATGTGTAGCTGAGAGGCGGAACCGTACATTAAATAATATGGTTAGGAGCATGCTAAGTAATTTCTCTTTGCCCTTATCATTGTGGATACACGCATTAAGACTGCAACGTATTTATTGAACCGGGTTCCTAGTAAGGCAGTTCCGAAGACACCTTATGAACTGTGGACGGGAAGGAAACCTAGTTTAAGACATCTCCGTATTTGGGGTTGTCCTGCAGAAGTGAGAGTGTATAATCCACATGAAAAGAAGCTTGATCAAGGACAATTAGTGGATTCTTCATTGGCTATCCTGATAAGTCAAAGGGGTATAAATTTTATTGCCTAACCATAGTACGAGAATCATAGAAACTGGCAATGCTAGGTTCATCGAGAATGGTCAAATTAGTGGAGTGGTAATCCACGAAAGGTAGACATTCAAGAAATTCAGGTTGAAGATCATTCACCCGGGGTTTCTTCTAAGGTTGTTGTACCAATTGTCGTATCACAGTTACATGACACATTGGAACAACAAGATGATGTCCAAATCCATTAGTTGAAAATGAAATAGATGAACCAGTCATAGTACAAGAAGAGATAAATGAACCACATGAATCTTTAAGGTGATCTATAAGAGAAAGAAGATTATGTCATTCCAGATGATTATGTGGTTTATACTCTTGAAAATGAATGTGACTTAAGCATTGATAAAGATCAGTCTCATTTAAGAAGCCATGCAAAGTGACAATTCTAAAATTGGTTTATTGCCATGAAAGAAGAAATGCAATCTATGAGTGACAACCAAGTATGGGATCTAGTTGAGTTGCCTGAGGGTTCCAAGACCATTGAGTCTAAGTGGGTCTTTAAGACCAAACGGGACTCTAAGGGCAACATTGAAAGATATAAAGCTAGATTGGTTGCTAAAGGGTACACTCAGAAACATGGCATTGACTATACAGAGACTTTCGTTCCAGTGTCAAAGAAAGACACTTTGAGAATTGTTTTGGCTTTGGTGGCTTATTATGATCTTGAGCTTCACCAAATGGATGTAAAGACCCCCTTTCTAAATGGAGATTTAGAGGAGGAAGTATATATGGACCAACCTGAAGGGTTTTTGACCACAAGAAAAGAACAAATGGTGTGTAAGTTGAGGAAATCATATATGGACTGAAACAAGCTTCCGACAATGCTATCTTAAGTTTAATGATATCATCACATTTTATGGTTTTGTAGAGATCACCGTTGATCGGTATATCTACATAAAGGTCATTGGGAGCAAGTTTGTTATATTAGTCTTATATGTTGATGATATTTTGCTTGCTGCAAATAACATAGGCATGTTACATGATATAAAGAAATATCTCTCTAAGAACTTTGAAATGAAGGATATGGGTTAGGCATCTATGTGATTGGAATATAAATATTCCGGGATAGATCACAAGGATTGTTAGGTTTGTCTCAAAAAGGATATATTAATAAAGTCTTAGAGAAATATAGAATGGATAAATGCTCTACAGGGATAGTTCCAATTCAGAAGGGAGATAAGTTTAGTAAACTACAAGGTCCTAGAAATGAATTAAAACGAAAGGAAATGGAAAATATTCCTTATGCATCAGTGGTTGGGAGTTTGAATTATCTTCAAACATGTACTCGACCTGACATTAGCTTCGTTGTAGGCATGTTGGGTAGATATCAAAGTAATCCCGGAATGTACCATTGAAAGGTTGCTAAAAAGGTTCTCAAGTACTTGCAAGGCACCAAAGAGCATATCCTTACATATAGGAGATCCGATCATCTTGAGGTCATTGGATATTCAGATTCAGATTTTGCCGAATGCGTGGATAGTAAGAAATCTACGTTCGGATATGTGTTCTTATTAGTGGAGGAGTTGTTTCCTGGAGGTGTGGGAAATAGTCTATCATTGCTACTTCTACTATGGAGGTTGAGTTTGTGGCATGCTTTGAGGCCACTAACCATGGATTGTGGATGCGGAATTTTATCTCGGGGCTTGGAATTGTTGACAATATAGCTAGGCCGCTGAGAATTTATTGTGATAATTCTGCAGCCGTGTTCTTTTCGAAGAACGACAAGTACTCTAAGGGTGCTAAACACATGGAGTTGAAGTACTTGTCAGTGAAGGATGAAGTGAAGAAACATAGGGTGGTTTTTGAGCATATTAGAACAGACATGATGGTTGTCGGTCCGTTAACTAAGGGTTTACCACCTAAGGCGTTCAATGGCCATGCAGAACGTATGGGTGCCATAGATAAGACCTTGCTATTATAATTACATTTTTCGCTCATCAAATTATAACACTTTGAATTCACTTATTAATATGTTTCTACTTTGCAATACTTGTCATCATCATAGTATTTGTATACAATTATAGTTTTCGGATGACATGTTATTTTGAGACTTATAGTAAATCTCAAAATTAAAGTAATATTGAGTCTGGATTGATTTGTAATACATGGAAGGAATCATGTCGCTAAATTGGTTCATATTCAATTATGGATTATTGAGTATTTTTTGGACTTATATAAATTTCCGCATTTACTGATATTTGAACCATTAAATTGACACACATTCCAAGTGGGAGAATGTAAAAATATTTATAAGATATATATTCTATGTGGCAAATGTGTCTAGGTTTAATTTATAAGTTAAGTCCAAAGTATAGTTTATAATTTTAATATAAAGTCGAAACCGTAATGGATCGGTATCGGTTAAAGACGTTAAAATTACTGGATTAATTATAGTCCCTCCTTCTTTGCCTATAATACATAACGTCTTATTCTCATTAAAGGTGACACTTAATTGTGCAGTTACAAACGGCACAATTAAGTAGCAATTAAGTAGCGTTACAAACGGCACAATTAAGTAGGAGTTACAAACGGCATTTTGAATTCAATATTCCCTTCATTTAAAAAGAAGGAGTTTGATTTCATTTTGTAAGAAGAGAAAACTGCACGCAAAAATAAAAGGAGATTAAGGTTGAAAAGTAATCTCATCCACTAGAGATTAAAAGGAAAGGTGAAGGATAAAGAAGGAGAATACTTGCTTACGCCTACGTACTCACTCGATCGATTCATAATGAAGAATACTACGTGGGAGGTGGGTGGTATTTTACAATCGATCAAGAAGGAAACTATTTCCCTTCAGTCTTGCAGATGGTCTTTTATTCGTAGGGAAGGTAACAAACTAAGATGCTTATGTGAGTATTGAGGACTTTGTTTCGTATATGTTTCACAACTTTCTTTATGTTTTCTAGGGATAGGAACACGAGTGTTTTATTGATATTGATTTTGTTCAGTTTGATTGCCATTTTTTTCTACTTTCATTTTCGTTCTTTGTCCCTACCCTTTTTTTCTATGTTCTTAACTCGCCGTCATTTTTTAGGTTTGTCTTACCTGTAGTAGCTTACTTCTATGTATTTTGAGTTAATTGAAAAGACATTCATACTTTCGACTGAAAATTTGATTTACATATTGCTTTTTTTTTTCTTTTTCTTTTTACAGTATATTTAATATAAAAAAATTCCGAAATTTATTACCTTAACTAGAACAATCTTAATATATTTGTCAAAGTTTGTCCGAAAAGTTTACCAACAAGTTTAAAATACTCACATTATTAAATTAGTTTTTTGATTTTTAGTAAAAAAATTATTGACTTAAATAGTTGTATTCTGTAACGAATTATCCTCAGAAAGTAATGTCGTCACCTCAATATTAATGTCGTCTATTTTAATAAAGGTATATAAATTTTTATTTTTTGAGCATTTAAATTATAATTTGTTTAAAAATTTACTATAAATCAACTATCGTTTATGCTGAATTATTTTAATTAGAATTTGTAACCCGCCCATTTCTAAGAAATTCTTGACTCCGCCGCCTCTTCTTCCTCGATGTTTCTCTTGGTTCGGTCCCAAGCATCCTCGAATACACTTTTTGGAAAAAAAAACTATTCGCCAACCACTAAATAACGATAAAAATATAATAAAGTTCCAAATCAGTCCCTTTTTAAAACAAATGGTCTTTAGAAGGCGAACAAAAAAGGAGGAGAAGAATAGTCAAATAGTGTTACATTCATGGTGTACTACTAAAGCGCTTGTACCCATGTGGATTTGCTACATCCTGCTCTTTATTCTTCTACTCCAAGGTATTATCAATTAAGCCTTTGTTACGTGTCGTTGAAGCAAATAAAATTAGAAAACCACAGCAATGGAATGACAAATCAAGCTTTTTCTTTCTTTTGATAATCTTTGGAAAATAAAAGTATATTAAAACATCATAACATTTTATTTATTTTCTTATAAAACAAAATAAATCAGAGCTTCTACAGGTTCTTCTTCTACCTGTGCCTTTGATTTCAAGTTGTTTCAATTCTGCAAGCCCTATATTTTTTGAGATATACGACATCATTCATCAACATTGCCTTCGATGGCCAACAATAGCATACACGACGACTTGAATCACCTTTCCTTGATCTCCAAGGTTTGTACCGAATTGGAGGCTCATCTGGGAACAATAAACAGGTTCTCGCCGAATTCATCGTCGAATTAGGTCGGAATAGCAAGACAGTCGATGAATTTGATGCTAAGTTGAGAGATAATGGCGCTCAATTCCTGATTACCTAGTCAGGACGCTGTTGACTATTATCCTCGCTGTTTTGACTCCTAAGTCACCGGA
Source organism: Fagopyrum tataricum (assembly GCA_002319775.1). Taxonomy (NCBI): domain Eukaryota; kingdom Viridiplantae; phylum Streptophyta; class Magnoliopsida; order Caryophyllales; family Polygonaceae; genus Fagopyrum; species Fagopyrum tataricum. The sequence goes on along the minus strand of CM008283.1, from coordinate 10,091,530 downwards.
GAGAAGAGATGTTGCTGCTAAGGTTCTACAACCACTGAAGACAAGACTGGACGATATCAATGATTCTTTGAGGAGTAATCCTTCACGATCAAATCGTATTACCACAAGGGAAGAGCAGAACCAACCTCGATCTAGCTCGGAGAAGTGGGAGGCTCAACAGCTGATAGCCGCTGGTGTAGGGTTTATTTTGCCGATGTATCAAGAAGAGGATGGTGACGAGGAGTTTCAGATCGAGAAGCATGACGATGTACCGTTTTTCTTGCAGGGAAAGGTAAAATACTCTGTTGATATGTCCCCTTATAAGATATTCAAAAATCCAGAAGGTTCGTTGAGCCGTGCAGCAGCACTTCAGTCGGCTTTCACTAAGGAAAGACGGAAGTACGCGAACAACAACATAGAACCATGCTTGATTCCATTCCCAAGGATCTCAATCGTCCTTGGAAGATCCGATGCCCGAGACCGGCGAAAGGCATCTTGCACAAGAGCTGAGAGGTATTGGTTTATCAGCTTTATGACAGGCCTGAGTGGAAAAAAGAATCTTACGGGAAAACCCTAACTTTCGGGCAGAAATCGAAGCTTTCGATTCAACAACAGAGACAAAGCTTGCCGATTTACAAATTGAAGAAAGATTTAATTCAGGCTGTACATGATAATCAGGTGTTGGTTGTGATCGGCGCGAGACAGGTTCCGGGGAAAACAACTCAGCTTACACAGTATCTCGCTGAAGCTGGCTACACAGCTAACGGAAAGATCGGATGTACACAGCCTCGTAGAGTTGCTGCAACGTCGGTTGCCAAGAGAGTTGCAGAAGAATTCGGATGTCGACTTGGAGAGGAAGTCGGATATGCAATTCGCTTTGAAGATTGTACTGGTCCTGAAACTGTAATTAAGTATATGACTGATGGAATGCTTCTTAGAGAGCTTTTGATCGACGAGAATCTTTCTCAGTATTCAGTTGTGTTGCTCGACGAAGCCCACGAAAGGACGATAAGTACTGATGTTCTGTTTTGGACTGCTAAAAATACTTGTGAAGCGGAGACCCGATCTCCGCTTGATTGTTACATCAGCTACATTGGATGCAGAGAAGTTTTCAGGTTATTTCTTTGACTGCAACCTATTCACAATACCTGGGAGAACATTTCCGGTGGAGATACTTTACACAAAACAGCCGGAAACCGACTACCTTGAAGCAGCTCTGGTCAGTGTTCTTCAGATTCATTTGACAGAACCCGAAGGTGATATTCTCGTATTCTTGACTGGACAAGAGGAGATTGATTTTGCTTGTCAGTGTTTATATGATAGGATGAAGGCACTTGGTAAAGATGTACCTGAACTGATTATTTTACCTGTTTATAGTGCTCTTCCGAGTGAAATGCAGTCTCGGATATTTGAACCTGCTCGATTGGTAAGAGGAAAGTGGTCGTTGCTACTAATATTGCTGAAGCATCACTGACTATTGATGGGATATTTTATGTTGTTGATCCTGGATTTTGCTAAACAGAATGTGTACAATCCTAAGCAAAGGCTGGATCAACTTGTTATAACTCCGGTTTCACAAGCGTCTGCTAAGCAACGAGCTGGACGTGCTGGGCGGACAGGACCTGGAAAGTGCTACCGCCTTTATACAGAAAGTGCATATAGGACTGAGATGTCACCACAACAAAAACTCCGGAAATTCAGAGGATAAATCTCGGCATGACCATGCTTACCATGAAAGCATTGGGAATTAATGATCCACTGTCGTTTGATTTCATGGATTTGCCGCCTCCTCAGGTTGTTCTTTCTGCATTGGAACAGCTGTTTAGTTTGGGTGCTTTAGACGATGAGGGTCTTTTAACTAAATTGGGACGAAAGATGGCCGAGTTTCCCATGGAGCCTCCTCTGTCAAAGATGCTATTAGCGAGTGTTGAACTTGGGTGCAGTGATGAGATATTGACCATTATTGCTATGGTTCAGACCGGAAACATCTTTTACAGGCCGAGGGAAAAGCAAGCTCAAGCTGATCAGAAGAAGTCCAAGTTTTTTCAACCTGAGGGTGACCATATGACTTTGCTCGCTGTATACGAAGCTTGGAAGGCTAACAACTTTTCAGGGCCGTGGTGTTTTGATAATTTTGTGCAATCTCGTTCTTTGAGAAGGGCTCAAGATGTTAGAAAGCAACTTCTAAGCATCATGGATAAGTACAAACTGAATGTTGTGGGTTGTGGTAAAGATTTTACCAAGATCAGGAAGGCCATCACTGCTGTTTTTTCTTTCAGGCTGCAAGAAAGGATCCACAAGAGGGTTACAGAACCCTCGTCGAGAATCAGTTGGTGTATATCCACCCGAGCAGTGCAGTTTTCCAGCGTCAGCCTGATTGGGTTATCTATCATGAGTTGATTATGACGACGAGAGAGTATATGCGTGAAGTAACTGTGGTTGATCCAAGATGGCTGGTGGAATTGGCTCAAGATATTTCAAAGAGGCAGATTCACAAAGATGAGCAAAAGGAAGCGACAAGAACGCATTGAACCCCTATATGATAGATACAGTGAGCCTAACTCGTGGCGGTTGAGCAAAAGGCGTGCTTAGTTTATACAACATACTTTCTGTATTTGTTATCTAACTCCATGTCACAACAAATTTTGTTTTATGTAAAATGTAAATTTATCTCTCCCTTCTTACTAGTAAGAAATGTTGTTTGTTGTATCAGTGAAGCTGATAAATTTTGCTTATCAATTTCGGATGAAGTACAGAAAAGACATGTAAGGAAGCAGATTCTTCATCCAGAAGAAGCTATCGTCTAGCTGAATCACAACAAAAGGTGGGTATCATATCTTCCTGTCCACCAATTCTTCTAAATTAAAACTAAGCTTGCTTCTTTTGGGTTTAAGAAGAGATTTAAAATAATAAGCTTTTTAGAATTTCACAGATAATAAGGTAGGCTTTTCATCATCAGCTGAATATGGTTCACCATCACTAACTAACAATATCATCACTAATCAACCCTAATTGATAATTTTCATAAATCATCTTCAAACTAGAAGCAATGTCGATCCATATTTCATATCAGCATATGTTAACTACACTGAAGCAAAAGCAAGATGAATCAAATATCTCATTTCGATTCACAGTCCACAATTCATATAAAATATATCATCCGCTATATCCTGCAAGGCTGCAACTCCTGTAAGTGAATCTAGTTCACCATTAGATTATTAAAAGGTTATATAAGTAGAAAGAATTTCAAAAATAATCTTCTCCTTCAAATATTATTGGATTAATTCAAATGAAAATCCCATCTAATATCCAACAGACTGAAGATAGTTATCAGTTTCTTAGACGAGGACGATATATGCGTAATTCTAATGTAGAGTGAATTGTAAACGCATACACTTCTTTCGGTTTACTTTACGAAGATAAACTCTTTACTACGAACAAAACAAACATGAGATTTTGACAAGATAAAGATAGGACGTAATTTGAGTGCAAGCTAAGGGTGTTGTTGTTCGTGAATTGTGCACGACTAAGCCAACCAAAGTTGGAATCTTGAAATTTGATTATGTAAGCTAAATGGAAGGCAAGCAAGGAAATTGATGCATGCGTGTATTGGATTATAATCTCATTTTTGTAATGTTTTAACTTTTAAGCCACATCCTACTTAGCCTACACGTAACATACTTACATCCTTCCATTGACAAAACGTTCATTGGTTCATTCATTTATATATGCCTATAAAATTCAAATTCAAGAAATTACATAAAAATAGATTTTGAAAAAAAAAAATCAAACATATTGGTATAAAATATTGCAGATACAAAGTAATGAATATATTAGTATGAACTATTTCACATACGAGTACAAAGTAATATACATGAAAAATTCGGAAAAATGATTTTGAATTTTGTTTAAAAAAATTCTACATATATATTGTTGGTAAGGAATGCGCGCACATATTTGTACAAAATATTACACATGTACAATAAAATTCAAAAAAATAAATTCAAAAGACGTGTAAATTTTATTTAACAAAAAACATGCATCGAACAGGTTTTCATTAATAACAAAATTATCGACATTGAAATGAAGATAGAGGGGCTCATATTGATAATTGATCATTCTTTTTTCTAATTATAATTATAGTTTTTATTTGATCACAATCTTATGATTCTTATCCAAGCATACTTTTACAAGTAGAACTTCGATAAGACAGACAAAAATTCTACATAGATTAAAAAAAAAAGGTTATGAGACCCTAATATTGGATGATTTCAATCTTCTTAGTTGTCACACATCCATTAATAAAATTGACTTTGGATCACGTACATTTTTGTTCATATATGCTACTTCTTTCATAAGTTGTTAATTTCATTACTTAACCAATTTGCTTGAATTTGAATATTTTTATTGGACAAGAATTGACGTAGGAGTCCATCGCACATCCAAACGTATACATGTATTGAGTTTAAGTCTAACACATAAGTTCAACAATGTTTCATCTTAAAATCAATTCACAGTAAGAAGTAGTCACCAACGTTACATAATAGACTTGCTATTCGATATTATCAACGTGTAAAAATCCTCCACAAAATTAACCTATTTAGATAAGATATCATTTTATTTTTGAAAGGTATAGTGTTATAAAAAGGTAAGATAGTGTTGTACTCTTATGCAACAACAACGTGGCAATTTGTACATTTTCTGCTTACTTCACTCTTAACTGCTGTTTGCGAATTGATCAATATATAATGCACGAGTATTTCAACGAATTTAACCGCACGTCTTCTATTTTACTCGATATGATACGCTTGTAGAAACTTACCTACCCGGGAAGGCAACTATCCAATCGTGCCGACTTCAACTACACAAGAGTTTCTAAAAATAATTTTACATAGAATTATCAATATCACAAACTAAATGAAATGCATTTTCTATCTAATTCTTTCAGATTTATTGAGATTGGGTACATTTTAATGCGATCTACCTATAGTAAGTTTTTTTAATGATTCGATTTACACCTCTACTTCTAACGAGTGTGCTGAATTATTGTTAATATTATTATTACTAGACACTGGTTTAATTATATTCTTGCACTTTGAATGGATTGATCTAATATAAATATTAAAGTATTAAACCGTATATTTGGGTTTATTTTGTCCATTTATATTTATCTATATAAATAATATTTGATCAATGAAATAAACAAATATTCAGTTCTCAAATCTTTATATGGTATCAAAATATGATCCCTAAACACGCTTCCGCCTAAACAAACCCTAAACAACAAACCATAGTTGCGTCGTCATCACCGTTGTGTGTGACAACGGCTATCACGTCAACCAACAAGCGTCGTAGAGCCAATTCTATTAGCATGTTGTTATCGACAACCTAACTAAACAAAGAACAAAGAATGGTTGGCTAGTTGGACTAGTGTCCAATGCGGAGATTAAAGAGGCAGTCTGGTCCATTGACGATATGAAGGCCCCAAGGCCGGATGGATTCTCTTCCAAGTTTTTCAAGTCCATATGGGAAACGACGGGGGTGTGAAGCCTGCGTTGCGGTCTGCGAGTTCTTCGTTAATGGGAAGCTACTGAGGCAAGTAAACAATACCATGGTTTCACTTATTGCTAAAGTAGAGGCACCTTCCCGTATGGAGAAATTTAGGTCGGTATCTTGTTGTAATGTGATCTACAAGGTCATCACCAAGATGATGGCGAACAGATTGAGTCCTTGTCTTGGGTACTTCATTGACCCAGCTCAATATGCTTTTGTCCCAAGGAGGTTGATATTAGATAATGTGCTTCGCTTCAGGAGCTGTTTAGAAGATATAATGTGTAGCAGGATAGCAAACGATGTTTTATGAAGATTGATCTTGTCAAATCCTACGACACGATTTCTTGGAAGTTCCTACGCTTTGTCATGTTGGAGTTGAAGTTCCCGACCAGGTTCATTGATTGGGTGATGAAGTGCATCACTATGGCGTCTTACTCGATCTGGGTTAACAAGACTTCACATGGTTTCTTCCACGGTTGTCGGGGGTTGAGGCAAGGTTTCCCACTATCACCATTCCTGTTTGTGATCAGTATGGATTTTCTATCGATGATGATTCGGATGGATACCTCGATCTAGGCCAGGATTCAAATTCCATAATCACTGTGAGAAGTTTAGGATTTCGCATATGATGTTTGTTGATGATGTGGTGTTGTTTTGCCGATGCGGTATAGTGTTTATCGATACTTTGTTGAAGTGTCTTCGTAGGTTTGAGAGGATTTCATGTTTGATTGTTAGCCTCCCAAAGTCCTCTATCTACTTAGCTTCTATGTTTGAGGAGGAGGCGACTAAGCTAAACACATTACTCGAGATTTGCGGCAAGAGAGTTTCCATTCAGATACTTGGGGGTCCCCATCTCACCTACATTCCTTCGATCGGGGGATTACTCTTCTCTCATTGACAGGATTGGAAGACACCTCTACTCGTGGAACTAACGACACTTGTCGTTTGTTGGCCGGCTAGAGTTGACCAGGGCGGTTGTGCAAGGTACTACGAGTCTTTAGTTATCTCTTCTCCTAGTCCCAAGGTTGGTGCTTGACAGACTTATCAGCCTTTGTAGGTATGGAGTTGGCCCCGTATTGCATGCTCTAGATTTTGCTTGCCAAAGATAGAAGGAGAACTAGCGTTACTAGATCTCAGGTCTTGGCATGTTGCATTCATGTGCAAGTACTACTGGCATATACAAGCTCAACGTGACAACCTCTAGGTCATATGGATTCACCCCAAATACCTACATACCACCAAGCTGGAACATTGGACTGCTACTCGCTGGGACTCTCCTTTGGTGAAGGCTATTCTCAGCGCTAGAGATAAGATGGTTGCTTTCACTGACCACATGATGCCGTTGAGGGATATACTTGGGTCTTGCTTCCAAGGGGAGAGATTCCGAGTGACATAAGCCTATGAGATGTTTAGACCACATGATGAGGAGGTGGATTGGTACATAATAGTTTGGAACCCGGGCAATACGCATAAGCATTGCTTCATTCTATGGATGGAATTTATTGGCCGATTATCTACTCGTGATAGGTTACACTTCCTCGAGATTGATGTCACTTGTAGCTAGTGCACAAGTGGCAGTGAGTCTCATGACCACTTGATCTTTGGATACACGTACGCAGGGGAGGTTTTGGAGGCAGGTTGGTGCAAATTTCGGATTCCTAGAGATATCACCACGGATCAGAGGTATTGGATTGGCTGGCTCGCACCGTACATGGCATGAGTTGGACGAGATCCAAGATATACGCGTTTTCTGTCACGGTCTACTACCTTTGATATTCTAGGAATGCCTTGTTGTTTGACCATTACAAAATCTCGATAGATGCCTTGTGAGATTGATCAAGACTCATGTATACACTCTGTTACATGAGGCATTTTCCACTAGAGTAGAGATAGAGAGGATTGCATCTAGGTAGTGGTTTTTTACCAGAGTTGTATTATGCTCCAAGCTTTGATGTCTCTCTTTCTTTTCTATGTTTGTACCGGGCTTGGTTTTCATGTGTTGATGGCCTTGCTGAAGGTGGATTGGCCTTGTCCGAGGTTTGGGCATTTATTTAGCTTGTGAATGTCTTTATCTGTTGACGGCGTTTCCGAAGGTGGACGAGCCTTATGAGTTTGCCAGGTCTGGATGTATTTTTAGGAGTACATATGTCAAGCTAGTTGGTATGTTCCGGAGGCATGCATGCCTCCTGGAGTACTAGGTGTGTGACATTTTTTGTTGTAGACCACAAGTCGCAGGTGTGGAAGTAAATTTTGTTACTTTGGCATAACTAGGTCTTAACGGGCCCAACTATGTTGTTTCACCTTTCTTTGAATTTACTTTTACCCAAAAAAATCAAGGAATGGTGGAGGGTCCACCAAGTCCTCATTTCATCTCTTCATATTAACTCCCTAGTACGCTAATCTACCTGCGTACGAATGCCCAAAACCTATTCTAGACGTTAATTAACTTGCGTCCTATGGCCCAAAAACTACCATAGGACGCTAATCAACCTTCGTCTTAAGGCCCCAAAATCTTCCTTAGGACGCTATTCAACTTGCGTCCTAGGGCCCAAAACCTGTAAGAGGACGCTAATCTACTTGCGTCATAGGGTCAACTAATATACATGCTTCATAGGGACTAAAACCTATACTAGAACGCTAATTAATCACCTTACGTTTTAGGGCCCAAAACCTATACTAGAACGCTAATTAATCACCTTGCTAATCAAATTGCGTCTTAAGGCTCAAAATCTAGCCTGGGACGATAATAGGCCTTTTAAGGCCAAAAACCTACCCTAGGACGCTAATCTATCTGCATTATAGTGTCAACTTACTCTATGACGCTAATCTACATGTGTCTTAGGACTAAACCTACCGACGTCATATCCACGTCAACAAAACAAAGACCAATGAAGAAAGGGAGGTCCATCAAGTTTTCTTGCATCTCTTCGCTCCAACAACATTTTTTGCGATCAAGACTCAAATGCAAGTAACGAGGAGCGTAAAAAACAAAAAACGTTCACGTTTCTACTTCAAGCTTGGAGTTGTTGAATCATACGTCTCCAAATAAACAATCAAATATACGGCTCAATTACCATATGACGCTAATTGAGACGTATATTTGATTGTAGTTTGGATTTATCCTTTTATTTGTTAGTTTACTTTTTCTCCTTTATACTTGTCTATATAAACAATATTTGATCAATGAAATAAATAAGCCTTCTGTTCATAAATCTCTACAATAAATAATTTATTTAATTTTTTAAAAATTTGAATTTTATCCTTGTAATTTTATAAATATACAAATATATATATATATATATATATATATATATATATATATATATATATATATATTAACATCTAATTAAATTAAAAAATATTTTAAGAGAAATTATATTAATTTGGAATTAAATTTTAATTTAAATAAAGCTATGATATAATGAAATAGAATTTATCTCTAATTCAAATAGAAGTTGTTCATTAAAAAAAATTCAATGAAATAGAATTTATCTCTTTTCTTTGATTCCATGCATTCCTTAATTTGGGTTTGGATAATAGGTTCGAAATTAGTTGGTTTAACATTATTAAAGATGTATTGGTTTTCTTACAAACCACGTATTCCACCACGAAAGAGCCAGAATTATTAGTTTTTTTTGTTTTTAATTTTTTCTCGCACAATTTGAAAAGATTTCATCATATTGAGGTTAGAATTGTAAATTTTATTGATGATTCTCTTAATTTTATTTGACTTTATATTGTTTATGAGGAAGAAACAGTCAAAAAAGAGGTGGCGAGCCGATTCAAATGGATGATTACAAAGTGAGCAAACCATAGGATAGGGAATTTATGTTTTTCCAAATTTTCTTTAGTGGGAAGACCAATGATAGAAAGTTTCCAAAGGAAAATTGTAACCTTAGGCATCTACTATATAATACTAAAACAGAAGTAGATTTTGCCACATGTTATCACCACATTAAGCCACCTAGGATTTTGCCACATGTCATCACTACATTAAGCCACCTAGGATTTTGCCACATGTCACCACCATATTAAGCCACATCGGATTTTACATATATCTTATTTATATTAAGTCAACTGTTTCCATATTTGTTTTATTTAGTTTCTTAGTTAAGAGAATGACATGAGATATGAAATATACAAAAAAGATTATGACATAAACAAAAATAAATTTCTATATTTGACAAACACTATACTATTTGTGTGTTAGAAGAATAAATTATATAGATTTTTAATTCAAGTTATTTTTAAACCAATATATATGATTGATCATTTACTTTTTATATTTCAAATAATTGGATGTTTTGAATATAGATAAAATAATTTGATACTTGTTAAGTAATATTTTTATTTATTTATTTATTTATTTAATTATTTATTCTAATAATCAATTTATTTTATTTCATTAAAATATATTTTATTAGAAAATTGACAAAGCCAATTATTACATAAAATAGAAATAATGAACAAATTTATTATAATCAATAAAGATATTATATTGTTATTCATATATCTTATTTAGGACAATTTTACAATAGGATAATCCTATATAATTTACTTTTAGAAAGTTTTAAAAATTTAACAATAATTTTTTAATTAGTTTAATAATAATTTTTTGTTTAAATATAAGAAAAACAGGTTAGTCGAATATTTTAATAGACTATCTCATATATATAAGTAGAAAATTTTTCTTTATTATTAAAAAAATATGTGTGATATATTGTTGTATATATATGAATATTCTAATCATAAGTTTTGTGTCATCCCGTGCAAGGCACGGGTACTAAGCTAGTAACATCTAAATCCCAAATCAAAGAGTTCGGACTTCCTCATTTCTCTTAATTTTGTTAAGAAGATTCATGGCAGAACTTGTAGAGAAAGATCCATTTTTAGACGGAGCCCAATAGAGACGATCTTGAATATACGATTTTGCTAGTTGATAATTCTTGATGGATGTTAAAATGTTATTTGGTAAAATATTTGTTAATCTAGAATAAGTTTCTGAACATCCCATATATTCTCACATATGTAGTTAATTACCATTTCATTCTCATCAATGTTACTCCTATCGTGCATAGGTTAATCAGAGGTTGATCAATGCACCACATGTGTTTCCAAAAATTAACCGTCTTACCATCACCAACATTCCAACCAAAACCCAATTAGAATTCATTTTTTATATACATTACTTTTTTTCACTGCCAAGAAACATTGTTTTTAGGGCAATACTTCCATAGGGGATATTTTTGAGGTATTTTTCATTAACAATTTTAACCCATATATTCTCAGGCTCCTCAAGAATTTTCCAAAAGAGTTTCATTTAGAGCGCCTTATTCATAATTTCAGCTTTTCTAATACCAACACCACCACAAGATTTAGGTTTACACACCTTATCCCAACTAATGAGTGGATGGTAATTAGGGCCTTTATTTCAGAAGAAATTCCTATTAATTTGATCAAGTTCCTTATGAATAAAAGTAGGGAGCATAAAACTTTGCATAATAAAATTGGGTTTTGCATTCAGATTAACTTTGACGAGGACTATTCTTCCTTCTTGAGATAGAGTAGAAGCTTTTCATTTCGTTAGTTGACTTCACGATTTTGTGATGACATCCTCAAACGTTCTCTTATTTAACTTTTCATCGATAATAGGGCACCCAAGATATTTTTCAAGGTAGTAAGTAGAATGAATTCCTAACTCCGCATGGATGACATTTATATAGGGTATTTCTACATTGGAAGATGATTGGAAGGCATATTTTTCAAAATTAATTTTCTGTCCATGGATACGACATGTCCATATATAGGACATAAGTCATTAAACAGGCCTAAAATTCTCCTATTAGCTCCTAACGGAGAAATAACAATTATTTATAAACGGGTAATGGTATACCAATTTACCATAGATTTGATTCATTTTTATTTTTTATTTGAATTAGAAGGGTAAGAAGGCGACAGGAGGGCAGAAATTACAAAGGAAGGTACATACCTCTGCAAATTTTGTACACCTGAAGATGGAAGGTGTCTAGTTGAAGCAAACGTGGCGATTAGAGGGAAGCCTGTCTAATCCAACTTCAAAGATGTGGGACCCCCGCTGCTTAATGCTAATGCGTGTCCGCCGCACTCACACATATCCTATCAACTGTTATATACGCTATTTTTTTTTAAATTTTTTTTTTTTTACTATGGTTTTCCTTTCCAATTCCAGAGCCGCAACAATTAATATCATAATATGGCGAAACCGACTTTTGCCTTTATAAAAAAATAATAAAAATAATAAAAATAACCAAAAGTTTGGCATACAACGGTGCTCCATATATAAAGCGCCATTTCATGCAATTAAGTATGTTTAATAATCTCATTTAGGATCCTTTTTAACAGAAACACCTTTATCAAGCGTTTTGTTACACGTCGTTTTTAATTAAATAAATCGGATTTATTTTAATATGTGTTCACGTACATGTAATTACTCATTACTCTTCTATCATATGCATATCTCATATTTGACATTTCATAGAAATACATTATAATATATCAATATGATGAATTCATATTCTTATATTTTATTTTTTTAGACTATTTATCAATATGATGAATTTCAGTGGTGGTCCTCCTTTATAATTTTTTAGGATTTATTTCTTTTCACTGAATTTTAATTTTTAAATTATCTCCTCTATTTAACTAAAAAAACAAATTTTTAGTAAAATTAATAAAATAAATTTTAAAAAATAAATTAGTGTAATTGAACACCCCATCCAATGATCCAAGTTTCATCTCTTCCTCTTCTGTCTACACAAGTGTTGTTTTAAAATTTCTATTTGCACTCTTCTCAAACCGTTTTTGGGACGTCTTCTACTAGCACAAGTTTCATCTCTATATACAATTATGAATTTGATCTTAAATATTTGCTTATTTGCTCAATTTACGTAATATCTATCATATTAATGATGCATCATATGCACTTTGTATTTTCGCATCAACATTGATTCGTGGGTACCAATTGGGCCAATATCAAACAAGTTCTTACTTCCACTTCTCATTGATTTTTTATTCGAGAAAAAAAAATTACACATATTAAAAAAACTAAAACTAAAAAATTTAGTATTTATTAATGTACTATATTTTAAAATATTGTATGAAAATAATAATAAAATAGAAAAAATTATATAAAAATAGAAAAAATAGTATTTTAAAAATACAAATAATAAATAAAAAGCTGACTAAAATTATATTTATAGAAAGTTTAAGTATTAATAACACTTTTAATGTCAAATATTGTGAACGAAAATTTTAAAGCTCTAACGACAAATATTAAAAACTAGATAAAATATTAGTTATGTTTTAAATATATATATTGTGATTTAATTTTATAAACAAGAAAGTCACTGCAAAATTTTACTTATTCAAATATATATATATATATATATATATATATATATATATATATATATATATATATTATTCCTTAAAATATATTATGTCTTATATATGATATAACTTATAGCATACATGTATGTTAGTATGGATGAATATTAGTACGAGTGATATTTGACATGAGTTATTGCATAAGCTGATTATAAAATATCATACCGATATTTGATATTTTATACCTTTAAGTTTAGTGAAATTGTTATTTAAAAAATCAATTAACAATAAATTTGTAATTTATAATCGACGTGGTTACAAAATAACAAAGTAATATTGACATGTGGAAATCGACCAAGCATCAAAAATTAATTTATTAAAAACCTATTATCGAGGAAGCAGATAACATAAGCTTCAACTTGCGGTTTCTTTAATACCTATCTTTTGCTAAATTACAATGTTATGTATTTTTTAACACGCCCACGCCTCTTTCGTTGCTCTTTTGGCATTCCTCATTTACAATATTATATTCATTTACGTACTTTCACAATCGACTATAAAGAAAAAGTAGAGCATAAATCAAGCAAAAAGCTATGCATGATAATGCTATGATTCTTCATATTGATTTTCAAATTAAAAAAATAAAAATAACAGATCTCAAAAACTTGTGTGAACACCACTAAAGGACATGTCATATGCCAGATTGCCAGTTGCCTTATAAATGGCAGTTCCTTCTCTCCCCTTCCCTTCAATCAAAATTGCATTCATCATTATTCCATTTCGTTTCCAACTCACAAAGCCAAACTCAAACGCAAATCAAGGGTTTCGAACATGGCGGTTCCCAGCACTCAACCACAAGACCTCAAGAAAAGCATCAATCCAGGTTGCGTTCATTACTATAAGTCATTTCCCACTTTGATTTTCTTTCTGATTTTAGTGGCTTTTGAAAACAATCTGAATTGCGGCGGTGTTGTGATGGCGGTGGTTTCAGGTGTGGAGGCCGCCGGAGAAGGCAATGTTCTAGCTAAGCACGTTGCGTTCTTTGATATCAACAACGATGGTGTTGTTTATCCATGGGAGACCTTCAAAGGTTTTGTTTCCGCTTCGATTTTGTGTTTTTAGGTTTTCGCAATCGGAAAGTTGCGATGATTTTAGGGCTTTGAAATCGTTTCTGAGTTTGAAATTTGTGAATCAGGATTTCGATTAATTGGGTGTGGAATTCCGCTCTCTGCTTTTGCTGCGTTGTTCATCAACATGGGTCTCAGTCAGAAGACTCGCCCTGTAATTTCCCTTTGCCTATCTTCCTACGCTTGGTTCTTCTCCTTTTCTTCCTTGTCTTCTACTTTTCTTCTTCCTTTTGACCTATAGATGAACTGAATGTAATAAATTAAAATTGTGTGTACTGTCCTATCATGTTTTGAGTTGGAACTTTGGTGGCAGCTATGGAATTTCAATATGTGATATGAATATGTTTTCAACACACTATGATTTGCTTACAAGCCTCAATCACCCTGGTCAAGTTGAGTATCTGGGTGATGGATGATATATATACTAGTTTTGGTTATTTTGTGGTTGGTTGGTACTTCATCTTACTTTGATGGTACTAGACTCGGGTCATTTTTGGGCATTGGATCTTTTTGAAGGACTTGTTATTTTGGGTTTGTTGTTGAATTATTTTTTGTGGGGCTAGTATTACATCAGGAAAAAACTGTACTTTCTTAGTAATGTTGTAATCGTACCTACCCTGATTTTTGGATCTTTTATTAGGCCTTGATATTTTGGGTTTCCTGAATTAATTGCTCTTCATTACATCAGGAAAAAAACATTACTTGTAACTTGTAAGTAAAGAAGAGTACTGCAAATGAACCATGCAAGAGTCTTTACTCTTAACCCAATGCCTTAGGAAGGAATAAATTAACTAGTTGGAAGTAATAGAGTAGTTGACGCAACTTTACTATATGTGGAAGTTTTGATGCCTTACAAGCATTGTTATGTTATCAGCAAAAGCAATCCTTGTTAAACTTGGCTTGTACATTTATGAATGAGTGATGTCGCTATCGTAGCCATCCTGATTTTAGTGTCTTACATTATCCCTTATGTCTGATTGGCTGTAGTAGGCATTTATCAAATTAAGGTGGATTTGTCTCCTTTGATGTTGTTGAACACGCCAGCCATTGATGTCATTGTCGTGCATGATCCTATCTGTATTTTCTTCCTGATAATCTGACATTGAAATCTCTAATAATTGTTATTGCTGACATGTTGAAGTATCAAAATCTGATCATGTGGGATTGTATTATGATTTTTTGCTATTGTTTGTGCGTAACTGTACCGCACTAGACAACTCGCCATATTGATTGATATATCAGTCTAATTTGTGAATCATGATTACTTGTATAAATGTGTGATAGTACCTTGGATACTTCTGCATTTGATCCCTTCTTGAGCTTAAAGTTTAGTAACTTAGATTTTGAAAAATAATCATAGTAACAGTAATTAAATTTTGCTGCTATGCTTGGTGTTGCAGGGCAAGTTTCCATCACTGCTCTTCCCAATTGAGATTAAAAACATTTCTAAAGCAAAACACGGGAGTGATTCCGGTGTCTATGACACTGAAGGAAGGTTTTTGTTCCTTCGAAGTTTGAAGACATTTTCAGAAAGCATGCTCACACCACCCCTGATGCTCTAACTGCGAAAGAGCTCGATGAAATGTTGAAGGCAAAACGAGAA
Source organism: Fagopyrum tataricum (assembly GCA_002319775.1). Lineage (NCBI taxonomy): Eukaryota > Viridiplantae > Streptophyta > Magnoliopsida > Caryophyllales > Polygonaceae > Fagopyrum > Fagopyrum tataricum. The sequence continues at coordinate 10,075,903 of CM008283.1, read as the reverse complement.
CCAAAGGACTTTGTCGGACGGTTAGTCTTTACTTGATAAAAGTAGATCATACTTATAATTGTGCTTTGCAATGGTATTGATTATCATATATGCTTTCTGTAACTTATTACAGGCTTGGAGGCTTTACAGAATGGAAGATTCTGTACAGTCTTTGTAAAGACAAGAACGGGTTGTTGCACAAAGACACGGTCAGAGGCGTCTATGATGGAAGCTTGTTCGAAAAGATGGCGAGTGAGACGGCCGCATCTAAAAAGAAAGCGTAAATAACTTCATCCCATACCATTGATTTCAAATAAGAAGATTAAATCTATTGAATTCTATGCGTTTGAGTAGATCCTTCATGGATGTGCATAATAAGATGGGAAAATAGTTGCGAAATTTACGTTTGTTTTGATTGCAGTGGTGATAATGTGTAAAACGTGTGGAGATTTGGTTGATTTACGTTCATGGTTCATGCCTTCCTCTCATGGTGACCTTCTGCTGGTTGGATTTGTTTGTGCAGTCATGTATACTCTCACTTAGGAGATTATATTATGTGAATTAAGTTATGTTTGCTTTATTTAATCAACATTTGATTTATTGGATTTAGTTTTTCTAAATTACATTTTCATCTGTTGTGTAAATAAAGTTTCAATATAGTTAACTATGTGGTTAACAAACTTATGAAGAGTCATTCGAGAGAAGCTAACCCTCTATATATTATAAGTTTATCGTACCTGGATATTCAAATCATAATATAGGTGAAATTTACCGATAAATATTAAAAATCAAATCCAGGTAGGTACTAAAACGTTTGTTATTTTAGTGTTATGTTTTAATCATGTGTCTTGGAAGAACGTTCCAAGAACAATAATATGATACGAATCAAAAAAAGAGTAAAGAACAATCATGTGACAAATAAATTGAAAAATAAATATCTAGGTTGGTAAGAATTTTATAATAGTGATTTGTAATAACACGTTTGTAGTAATAACTAGCTTAGTGGCATAATAACTAGCTTAGTACCCGTGCATTGTACGGAATTTGTAAAATAATCAACTAAATAATTTAGCTTTGTAAATAATATAACAAAAGAATAATTATTTTAAAATGATACTCGAATTTAAATTAAAAAATAAATATATAATAAAATTGAGAGTTTAGATAAAAAAATTAGTACCACGTCAAAACAATTTGGCTAATATATTTAATTTTTTAAATTAAAAAAAAATAAATATAAAGACTAATTATTTTAAGGATAGATGGTTTCTGATGGAGCAAGTAGCGCACCCTTTTCTCCCTCGGCTACTCTACAAAAATAAATTCTTACCAATCGAAATCAATGTATTCTTCTCCGTCGGAATAACCTCCATTCCTCCAACTATAATAATCATATGCCCATGGGATAAAACTCAACACCGGTCACAACGTACATACAAAGTTGTCGGTGTTGAAAGAATATCGATACAATAAAATCAAGGATGAAAAATATAAAGAAAAAAATATATATTTACAACTATGCAAGATATTGAAGGATGACTGAAAATTAAAGTATGTTCATATAACTAAAATATTGCACAATGAAATGAAATTGAATTCTTGTAAGCACGTAATCGTCCATATATATAGATCGAGATTTTACATATAAAGACTAAAATATATTCCATATCATATAATAAGTAGATACCAACATATATATATATATATGTGTGGATGATTTAGTGTATATTTTATCACCTTACCGATAGTGAATGGATAATATACGATTTTAATTAGGAAATATGTGTTATTTGTATATCTATCAAATATCAAGATTATATAAGTCAAACTTTTTAATTTATTAATTTTAAATAAATTTGATTACAATTATAATTAAGGAATCATTGTTATATACATAATCGGGGTAAATGCATTTAAACTTCAATCAATCACCATCTTATATAATTATAATAGGATTCTATATAAAATAGGAAAATGTATAATTGAAAACATCATTCGAAATGTTGATATTTTAAGAATGAAAGAATATCAATTATATATTGATTTATCACGGTGTAGATTTAGTTATATATTTAATAGGCTTACTCCTTTATTATATATTAGTTTTAAACTGTATTATAGTAGATTATAATAGTAGATGTAATAAAGAGTCAATGTCACAATAAAAGTAATATATAATAACTTTAAATAAAATTTTAATCTTTCAATAATATTAACTGTCTTATATTTATGTTAATAAGTAAGTTAAATATTTTTGTGTGATAACACTTGTTATATAATCTAATAATAGTATAGAATCTGTCATATATATATTTTACATAAAAAAGATAAATAATTTAATTTTAAAAAATATATCTAAATATAAAATAAAGATAAAACTAATATATTATCACCAAACAAATATAATTGGTACTATTTTAGTAAATTATTAATATGTAATATAATATTTTAACTCCTAAATAGAGGATATGGGTAAAATTTAGTTAGGTAGAAAATAATAACATATAAAATACATATAAATATGAAAAAGAAATATGATAGTTTTTGGATAAGAAATTATGAATAATAATCTAAAATTTTCTCCTATAATTATACAATTATAGAAGTCAATATACAAAATGAAATCATATATTAAAAAATTAATATTTTTCTATTTAGATTATGTCTTTATTGTTATCTTAAATAAGAGAGATAAAATAATTTTGAAAATCATGTAAATTAGGTGGCACAATGTAAATGCGACATGTGGCAAAATCCAATGTGGCGCGATTTAAAGACAACACTTGACGTAATCGATGTGGCGCAATGTTAAGGTGACAAGTGACAATATTCACTTTAGTATTATATAGTAGATATATACATGAAATCTCAATGTTGTTGGAAATTGTGGGCTTGTGTTCTTCTACAAATTGTGGGCTTGTGTTCTTTTTCTAGTACATTCTACATCTTTTACAAATTGTGGGCTTGTGTTCTTTTTACTATTAATGGACCAGACCTTCGAAATCTCAGGCCTAATATAAGAGTATTTATGCCGCCAATCTGAGTAGTGATAACATACAACTAAACTTGCTTTTTAGGATTGGGCTTTCAAAATCAACGATAATCGATGGATATCTAATTAATCGAACCATAATGACGTTTAAAAATCCGATAAAATAAGGTTGGATTTCAGATGATGGTTCAATTGCGTTCTGGGTGAAGATATCATAAATCATCACGCGAACCACTACCCGACCCACCAACCGAACCGGCGTACACCTGATGGTCATCTGAGGTTCACTCATACTTTAATTAAAAAAATCCAAAATTAGTACTCTCCTTATAAATTAAACTCTAAATTCCTTAACTGGAATATTCATTTACTTTCAACCGACAACTATTTCATTTATAGGTGATATATCATACCATTTTTTCATTTGATTACTAATAATAGATATTCATCATGCTAGAATTTGATATAGTACTATAGAAATACAATATAGATTCACACTATTTTCATTTTTAGGTGATGTTATATAATATACTTAATAATAAATTGTTTAATTTTGGTGTACAAATTAGTCACATGATTATTGTTATTAGTCAAAATGCGATTAAAAGGTACATATATTTGTCATCCATTTCTGTATCAGTTTATTTTGGAGATTATCGAACCCAATCTTGGTGTTGTGTCCATAATTTAAGATGTTATGGGCCGCATTTGGGCCAAGGACTGTCTGTGAAATCTTTATGCCCACCATTATATTTGAACCGACGTGCATTTAGTTCAGATCGTGTGCATCTTTAGAAATGATAAATAACATAAGGTAAAAATGAGAAATAAATAATTTCAATGTACATGAAAGTGTCGGATTGGAATAGCATCGGTGAAGGTTTGAAGAGAACGCATGAAGATGAAATATTTTGGAAAAATTTCAACCTCGTAGATGAATTATCACACATAAAATTTATGCATGATAAAATACAGTCTTAAATCGTATTTTATAGTTTTTTAAAAGGCGAGAAAATATCATTGACGATACGGTCCAAACTCACTTCTTTTTTCCTTTTTTTTTGGTTAAAAACACTTATTTTTTCCTGAAAAGAAATCTTCATCTAATTTTTATCCACAACAGCCAAAACATATGCATTTGTGGGGGTCTTTCCATCAAAGATATGTTCTTTTTCACATTCGTTTGATCCGAGAAAGGTTTATTATACAATCTAAAAAATATGCTTGATTAAACTAAAAGCTTAGAGCCCTCGTGTCTTCAAGTAGAAGGTCACCATGTGATCTATTCAGAGAGTTATCCTTAATCTTCTCACCATTGTCAACGAGTTTGTTTCAACGTGAAATTTGTCAAACCCTTGCCTAAGAGGCTAAGAGCTTCCTCCACCCCCACTCGTACCAGCTCCGCTCGAGCCACCAAGTAGGCCATCTCCCTACGATACTTTAATTTCAAAAAAAAATCTTGTCACCCTATAATCACACCAAGCGAGTCCCGCATCATCATACCAGAACCCAATCCTTCATTAATTCTCTATTATAGTAGCATCGGCGTTTAATTTGACAGATTAATTGTAAAAATAGTACACATAAACGGAAAACAAAAGGTAGGGATCGACCGAAAGAAAAGGGAAGTTGGACGATCTTAGACAAAAAAAAAGTTTATGAATCTAATAAGATGATAACAAAAAACCAAAACATATAAGAAAACACATAAATAGGTCCGATCAAACTGGCCGATCGATCCAATAGGCATATCGATCGAATGACAATAGCAATAAGGGAGAGAAAAAGGGTTTTACAAGATGATTAATATCGGGCGGATAACAAAAATTGTAATTGAATAATAATAAAGACACCCAACATATAAATCTCCACAACATTACATTTACAATCCCAATTGATAACAATAATAGCCGGAATATGATATATATCACGATGTGAAGGAAACAACTTGCACAACTCTTGCATCTTGTAAGATATTAGAGGCATCAGTCACGCAACTCTCATATCTTACAATTAAGACTTTGAGCACATATAGAAAATAAAATTAACCATATGTACACCTCTCATATCTGCATAGAAAAACCCTATATACCACCACGATACACGAGCTTACAAAATTTCAACTAAAATATGACGTTGAATAGTGCTCGATATGTCCAATCAGTGGGTACGGGTCGACCCATCGCTACAATAACGTCGATGAAATTGTCGAATGAAATTCGATTAAAAAAATCCAACGAATGTAACAACTTATTTATAAGGAGGAAATTTAAGTTAGTTCTCCTAGGATAGAAAGTAATCCTACTAAACCCTCTATTTTAAGAAAATTAGAGATAAAAAAAGGTTCAAGTGAACAAGGTAAAAAAAGCCTAAAATAAATAAATAAAGAAAAAAAAGGAGAAAGTTAGATCTTCTGATGCAACATTGACGTGGGCTAGTTGGCCACATTTCGGAGAAGTCAGACCAGTTTCTACAATGAACTAACTTCACATGACATGACATGTAGTGGAACACAATGTCTCGGGAAGATAAGGTCACATGTTTAAAAAATGAGACCGATAAGGTTGACAAATGGTATAAGTCAGGCCAATCTATCACATTGTCTTGAGTGATCTTCATTTTTTCACTCTCGGATGTCAACCAAATTAGTCTTGACTTGGACTTCTTTGATCGCAAGAAGAACTTTACTGTGTTGTAGACTTTCTTTTAATAATAGTTCAATTTTTGCGCTTGGAAGACCTAGAATGCATGCAATACCATGATTACATGATTACATGAGTTGATCTCCAAATACAAAAGAAAAGAAATCCTACCAATACATGATGTAAATCTATGATAAATGTTCAAAGAACGGATGAGAATGAGGGTGCAAAAGATGATAAAATGACTGCTATCAACTATTCTCCAAATTCTAAAACAATTGTGTTTTCATTTTCTAGTTTCGAAAGAATGCTCTCATCCTCGATCCAAGACTGATTCCCAAATTTGGTTGATGATATGAATAAACAATTATCAACCTCAATTAATCAAACTTGGGAGCTTACTTCCTTACCATCCTAGTTAGTTTGTTATTAGATCTAAATGTGTATAATATCAAATTTAGTCCAGATGATTATGCTACAAGACATTTAGGTTTAGATTGGTGCTAATGGATATACATATACTCATATTGAGGACAAAGACATAGGTTTACAACTAAGAAGTATCTTTATCCCTACACTTATTTTGAGCTTCTTAAATTACTTTTTATAAGTCTCTCTCTATCACAATCATAAGATTTTTTTTTCCGGCTCAAAAACTCACTTACAAATATCTTTTTATTTCTTAACAAGTTTTATTTTTTTTGATGGGTCATCAAAGATTGATTGAGCATTAGATAAGATACTTGTTAGACATACTTTTTCAATTAAGATACTTTATTTCACTCATTGTTTTTTTATTATTATTATTTTAATTTTATGACATTTTCTTTTATTTTTGCTTTAAAAATGAGTTAAAGATACTCAAATATATGAGTGATGAAGATGCTCTAAACATATCAAACTTGACGGTAACTACATTCAAGAAAAAGGTCACTCGAGGTTTTATCCTAAATATTCATGTCAGCTTTCAACAACAACCAACTCATTCTCACCAAGTTTTTTAAGTGAAGTTCAATACAAGCATGTATCCTTTGAGTTAGGACTGATTGTAAAGCTCTCCTATTCCGATTTAAGAGGATATACGACGTATATGTATAGTAAACTAAACCTAATTAAAAAATCAAGGGTGAGAATGGTAAGGGTGTATTTTTTTTTATCAAGGAAACAAAGTGTGTAGGCAAAATTTTATAGAAACACTAATTATGCACTTTCTATTTGTGAAGGACTTTCTATTTGTGAAGGGACCCAACGTTATACTCTGTCACCCAACTCTACTACCCAACCCTGTTACCCAACCCTATTACCCAACTTGTTACCCAACCTTGTTACCCAACGTTTACCCAACCTTGTTACCAACGTTTACTCTGTTACCCAACTTTGTTACCCAACTTCGTTACTCGATTTTAATACCCAACGTTCTACGTCCAAATTCACTTATGTTACCCAACTTTGTTGTTACCCCGATTTTAATATCCAACGTTCTACATCCAAATTCACTTATGTTACCCAATGTAATGGTTACCCAACGTTGTTACCCGATTTTAATACCCAACGTTCTACATCCAAATTCACTTATGTTACCCAACTTTGTTGTTACCCGATTTTAATACCAACGTTCTACATCCAAATTCACTTATGTTACCCAACTTCGTTGTTACCCGATTTTAATACCCAACGTTCTACATCCAAATTCACTTATGTTACCCAACTTCGTTGTTATCTGATTTTAATACCCAACGTTCTATATCCAACTTCACTTATGTTACCCAACTTCGTTGTTACCCGATTTTAATACCCAACGTTCTACATCCAAATTCACTTCAGTTACCCAACTTCGTTGCTACCCGATTTTAATACCCAACGTTTCATATCCAACTTCCCTTCGGTTACTCAACTTCGTTGTTACCCGATTTTAATACCAACGTAACATATCCAAGTTCAAGCAAGATGGTACAAAAAAACAAAACAGTGTTACTATGGTATCAAAATGACTGTTATATTTTTGGGTTTTATTAAGTTGTATTGCAGCAAATAACCTAGGCAAACAAGATGAGCCCCTTCCCTGCCATAAATGTATTATCATTTTTAACCTTCTGTAGGTTGGAATTTATTTTTGGTGGTGTCAAATAATAACAGTGACAACATGAAATGACAAAATTATTGAATTCAACGTTGCAGAGACATCATGTTCTTATCACAGACAAACATATGATTAACTTCATCAATGCACATAATGCATATTTCAACGCCAACTTTATAGGCAAAGAAATCAGTGTTGACTTTCAAATAATGCTCACAAATACATATGATGAGAAACAATGACTTCAAAGTTGAGATATGCATTTTTCGTTGATCAATTCAATAGCTTTACCCAATGTCTCCCCCAGAGCTGCAATTACGCTTCCAAGTTTTGTAGAAATTCCTCTACAGTCGGCATCATATACTTTCCCAGAGCTGCATCACGCTTGCCAAGCACATCTTCATCAATAATCATGTGAAGCAAGCCTCTTACCATTAATAAATCACCCTTTTGAGCATGCCCTAATATTATTGAATTCCATGAGACTACATCTCTGATAGGCATTTCATCAAAGAAAGTGTGTGCAAGTTCCAGTTCACCAGAACTTGTAAAGCCACCAATCATGAATTCCATGAAATTGTATCTTTCTCTTCCATTAAGCATAAAACAGTTTGAGCAAGCTCTTGCTCAAACTTATTGCACCTTGCATACATATCCAAAATAGCATTTGTTAGTATTAAGTTAACCTATAAATTGGCTGAAGTTTTGTAGAAATATGATGAAGAGAATAACTTCACACACTCGAGAACCACTAGGTCTTAAACCTCTACCACAACATAGACACCTACTTGTTACTATGATCAGAAGCTGAGTAACAAGAGGCAAAATCATCAAGGCCACTGCCATGCCAATTGCAACATCAGAAATGCATTTGTAAAATGTATTATAGCAGCCAAAATTGGATGAAGTTTCTTCATCAAAATATTGAAACATCAAACTAAACCCCAAATTACCTAGTCAATTTGCACCTCAGGAGATAAAGATTATAAAAGCACAAACAAGACCAATACTAAGAAATGACCATAGAAAAATAGATGGTCCTATAGAAGAGTTGCAAAACTCACTTTATCCTGCCCCTGTTTTAACAAGCCAAACTCCTCTTGCAAAGAATGTCTTCTCTTCCGTTCCTCTGAAAACAATAGCAAATGAATTTTAAAACAGAAATGGCACATTAATAAAAGAAAATAACGGACAGAGAAAATTTTATACGCCTTATGTGAGGTCTAAAAGCTTTTTCATCATACAATCTGATCATTTAAAAAGTTAATTAGGTACATTTAAACAGAAATTTATCAAGCATTAGCTCCATGCCTATCTATTTCTTCTCTTTTTAGTTTCAAAACTTGTTGGGCACCAAATAGCATAAACTTACTCCTAAAAAAAAAAGTTAATTAGGTACATTTAAACAGAAATTTTGCACATCGCAACATTCGTACAAGAAATACTCTTCATCAAGCATGAGCAATGAAGAGCCAACTAGACACTTCTAGGCTGCATAGTTTATGGGCAAAACAAAGTTTCCTGTCCAACTCCCAGTAGATTCACTGTACATAAGCTCACCTGGATCTGTACGGGTTTTGACATTTTAATACCCACGTTGGATAGATCATTGTCCTGCTTTCCTTGTGAAGATGCAACCTTGGAAAAATACTTGTGGGTAGCCATAACGAAAATGGAGCACCTTTTCCTAGTCCTGTTAGAGCTTCCTTTGCCCACTCAGCAACTGTACCTTTGCCCACTCAGCAACTGTAGATAGGTACAAAAATTAAGATGGAGAAAAATTAAAAACCAATATAGAGCTCATCATCATCATTTAATTGCTCTAATTTAGATGTAATTTTGAAACATGAACTAGCATCTTTCTTAGAAAATCCTCATATCAGCTATTTTACTGCTATCCCACCCTCAGCAACAAGAACATATAAATAAATAAATAAATATAAAAACACGGGCTTACCTGTGGTATCAGATGACTGTTGGTGCTTTTTCAGATCTTCCACTATCTCAGTCAGTGGCTTATTTGCATTGAAGGTTGAAACAATGTATGGCAAAAGAGCCTTAATTGTGCCTCAGACTCGGGCTCACTGTTGTATTCAAACTCTGTTATTTTTCCTATTTGATTTCAGTTATAGGACTCGTTGGCCAAGCCTATGCTTGTGATCATGGTTTCCATAGCCCATGTCCTAGTACAACAACACAGTATATCCCATGTGTCACCATAGATGCAAGTATGTTGTTTGTCTTGCCAGTTGTTGCGATTCTGTGCCTAATAATTCTCAACTGTATGGCTGGGAGGAGCCTCTCATTTCCCTTTCATCTTCATTTGCTTAGAGCTCTGCATTTCCGGAATGCTACTAGTCTGTTGCTGGAATGACGCGTCATGCTGATACGTGCAGTTTGCACCGATCTCACCCTTTTTCTTGCCTTGACATCTTTCTCAACTTCCTGTACAAGTTACAAAATAGAAAAGATAGGAGATCATGTCAACGGAAGAGAAAGTTTACAACAAATAGCAGCTCTTCACTTATTTTTCCAATGTCATTCAAGCTGGGTTGCTGCAAACTTCCAATTTGGTCAAATAGGAAACAATTGTTTGTACTGTTGGAGATAGATTATTTTCACTCCTCAAAATAGAATTTTTGTAAATATGGTCAGCTCTCTTGGCTTTTAAATATATAAAGACTGAACCAATTCTTTCTTATAGCTGCTCACAGCTTTCAAACAAAGTGAACCCTAAGCCAAAGCCAAGTGAACCATGGACTCCTTTCTCCTTTGGTATCTAGTAAGCATTTGAATAGACCTTTGCTAGAAATACAAATTAGCATTGCAAGATTGCAAGATTGTCAAAAAGCCTCTCACATGATTACTCATATATCCAGACCAAATATACACTCAAAAAACCATGAATACCAATATCGATCAAGCCAGACAATATCTCAAACACATGGTGTGCATTGTAAATTAAATGAATTTAATTGGAAATCAATTACAAGCATCAGGGTGATCGAAATTTAAGAGAAATTACCAAGCCAGAGAATATCATGCATTTCAAGAGAAATTACCATATCTATCTCCAATGGCTTCTACATCTTCTCTTCCTTCTCTGAGTGCTTGGTGCAAGAGACCACACCGCTGCCGGCACAAGAGAAATTACCATATCTATCCTAGAAAAGAGGATTTTAGAGGCTAAGGTTTGGAGAGGAGAAACGAGACCTTAGCGGCGAAGTTCGCAGCGGAGCGAGAAGCACGAACACCACCGCTGCCGGCACCAATGACGAACAGAAGATGGATGTTCATAAAAAAGAAATCGCGAAATCGAAGAAGAAGTGAGCCGAGAGAGAGAAGTGAGAAGAGCGAAGGAGAGGAGCGAAGAGGAATCGTCAATCGCCAGAGAGAAAGAGAGAGCGAGAGCGAGAAAAAATGAGGAAAAAAAAGAAGCTTATATATCTACACACTTAATACCCATATAAAATTTTACCTACACAATTAATACATTCCATAAAAAAAACCGCATTTATAGCCCATTTAACTCAAAAATCATTAATTATGATGTATAAATGCTTGAACCGTCTCTAAGAAAATACACATTGAGCACATAAAAAAACAACAACTTTCAGTTGTCTTATATCTTTGCTTTCCTTCTTGCATCCGATTCATCTCGAATCTTTCTTTTACAAGCAAGAAAAAGGTAACTATTCATGTCAATTTTTAAAAGATGTATTGGTTTTATCTTTTAGTGTTAGTGTATGTGATTGGAATTTGGTGGAGTTGTGGCTTTTCCAATATGACGCAAACAAAGAGCCACGCATATATACATGGAGCTCCAAACCCAATTATTCGCTCTTTTTGACCCTAAAATTCTCTATTTTAATTTGACCCTTCTCGAACCATTAACGATTCTAGAATTACCCATCACATTATTTAGGGTTAGGATTTCAATGTAGACATGATAATCATTTTGAAAATTTTACTCCTTTAGTTCGAGTTGTATCTATCGACTTCCGTGTGTAGCATATAAAAGGGCGCGCGTTTGAATGTTTATAAGGTTAAATGAGCCGTTTGATTTCAATTCCGGTAATAAAATGAGCATGAAAATAGAGGTAAATCTACGCAAATCTTTCTCTCAGTATTTAGACTTACGTTTCGTGAAATCGATATATATTACGGTTTTTGATGATTTAAAGCTATGTAATTACACTTCGAAAACCAGATTTTCAATTCCTTTTGATATTTATACTACTTTGATTATAGTAATGGTTATAAAAAATAATAGAAAAAACTGACTCGGTTGCGATTCTAGATATAATGACCGTGATGAATTGAGTTATCGATTCTCATATTTATTTCCTAATGGTATGTATTTTAGAAACGACAAATTTTTTAATTTATTTCATAAATTGTCCTACTTTTAGAAAATCATGGTCCACCCATAAAAAAACATACGCAAAATATAAAGGAAAGAAAACCCTCCACTTCATAGCTACCTACCTCGATGTTCATGTTACTATACAACGTACTAATTCATCATCACCTCTACATTTTTCTCATCCTACATAAATTTTTTTTTTTTTTTGAAATTTCAAGAAAACTACAAAGCTTTAAAATTCTCCATATTCTCTACTTCTTTCTCACTCACACCACAAATAAAGGATCGAGATGCACCCACCAAACCCCCTCTCTTCTGCTTCTTCAATAACGGGCTATATTGATCGTCGCTGTCCTCATACACCACACATCAGCCGACGTCGACACCTTTGTCTACGTCGGGTGCTCGCAGGCAAAATTCACACCAGGAACTCAATACGAAAACAACGTCGACTCTCTTCTAACCTCCGTTGTCAATTCCGCATCCTTCTCCTTCTTCAACAAATTCACCTCCGGTGGCTCCTCTCTCGGAAGCTCCGGCGGACCCATAATCTACGGCCTCTTCCAGTGCAGACCAGACCTTTCAAACTCCGACTGCTCCCGATGCGTGTCTCGCTCAGTGAGTCAACTCGGCGTCCTCTGCGCCAACTCAGCTGGTGCCGTTCTCCAGCTGGACGGCTGCGTTGTCCGGTACGATAACGTAGCGTTCATCATCGGCGTGGAGGATAAGTCGCTTGTTGCTAAGAAGTGTGGGCCCCAGATCGAGTATAGCGACTCAAACCAGTTGACTCGGCGTGACGCCGTCCTGGGCTACCTCGCTGGCGGTGGGGCCCAAGGGCAGTTGTTTAGGTTGGTGGGTCCGGGAGCGTTCAAGGTGTGGCGGAGTGTGTAGGAGATTTGAGTGCGTCCGCGTGTCAAGATTGCTTGGGAGAAAGCAATCGACGGCTGAAAAGTGATTGTGGGTTAGCTTCTTGGGCGATCTGTATCTGGCCAAGTGCTACGCGCGCTATTCTGTTGGTGGGTCCCATTCATACACTAAGAGCGGTAAGCGGTTTCAAAACTCCTCTTGGTCGCTTTCGCCATTTTGTTTTTTGTTTCAATCATGTTTTCAACTAATTACATTGTCAATTGAGTTTTTTTTTTCCCTCTATAAAGAGTTAAAGTGTACCAATGAAATTGATTTTTGTGTATAGGAGCATGTATAGTAAAAAGGGCTTACCATGAATTTATAATTTGAATCTAACACTTGTAAATGGAGTACACGATGAGTCCCACCTTGGACAAAGCTCGATCCTTTTGACTAAAGAGTAATTCATAAGAATCCAATGTTCAATTCTTCAAAATTCAAACTTTTTTCTTGTAAAACATTAGTTATTTTTATTTGGATACTTATAAGTCAAATACTTTGTTATGATAACGATTGATCAATATACAGGATCATCAAGCGACGACGAGACAGAGAAAACCCTAGCAATTCTCATTGGACTGATAGCCGTTGTAGCATTGGTCATCATTTTCCTTGCATTTTTGAGAAAGTTATGTGAAGAGAAAGGTATATAATATCATACGTAAATGTCTATAGTAACAAGTTATTCAACTCGAACAGGTTGAGCTCATGTATATTCAATTTGTTTATATATAATCGGGTTAAATTCTAAATTTTAATTAACCTTAAAATATGCTTAATGCTTTAAATGTTTAGTCAAGTGAACACGCCAGAGCTTAGCTTCTTTCCAATCGAACATGAATAGAGCTACTCCAAATCGGCTCATATAACAACACTATTTGAACATCGAACCATAGTCTTTTTAAGGTTGTTATGGGAAAAACAATCCAAGATTGCTATGCTCAAGTTTTTATACTCGAGAACGTATATTTTAAATTGACTTAAATATACAACTTATTTAGTCAAGCCGTTTGAATAACTCAGACCTATATAATTATAAGAACCCCGTTATTTAATCCTTTAGCAAGCCTCATAATGTTAGACTAATGGTATGGCTCAAGATTAAAACTAAGTTTCTCTTTGTGTTTGTTTAAAATGGTTGCAGGAGGCAAATGAGAGGCAAGAAGAAGGGTTAGCTAGCTTAACTTTGCTAGCTTTGGGTGGTGGCAAGGCACTGACCGAAGAGAGGCCTTTAGCTTTTGTTCTTTTGGATGGTCCCAATGGCTAGCTTTTTGTTCTTGTGTTTTTTAATCTCTTTCATGGGCCAAAGGGATAAGCTTTATACTTCTTGATAAACATATTCGTTTCGAGATCGATGTCTATATATTTGCTTTCTCGATCAAAGTGGCAAGTGGAAAAGAGGGTCAATCAATAATGAATCGCAAGAAAATGATGGATGATTGAGATTCTCTAATACATATCAAACCCATTTTAATGTTATAAATTGTGTTTATTAGTTTGTATATACAAGTTTTGAGTGTAATTCTAGCTATATCATATATACTACAAAAACATTTACCAAGATAAAGTTAATATTTTCTAATCAACGGCTTAATGGTATGTAGATAGTACTAGTAGTATATTCCTTAAGGAGGAAAACAAGTCAATTTCATTATGGTTTATAAAATATTATTGTATACCATTATTCGCGCTTTTTGGATATTTTATTAATATTTAATCAAATGTACATTTTTTAAAATTTATATACGAATGTTTTGATTAGTAAAAGTTAAAATCATCCAATGTATTTGGTACAAGATAGACGAAACAATTAGAGGTATTTTTATAGGTCAAGAAAATAGAATAATATAGTCCTGTTAGAATAATTTTGGAAATTTAAATGTTAGTAAAAATCTTAATTTTGATATTAAAGAACGTAAACATAATTTGAATTGTTTATCTGTTTGTCGATTTTTTGTCCTCTTTAATTTCAATGTGAGACAAATATAAGAATAATTAACATGATATCAGAGAGTAGGTCCGATTCATATACTTATATATTAATATACTAATATTAGATTCATAACGTCTTGTGTGACGATGTGGGATACATTTTCTTTTCTTACATTTTAACGGTAAATATCATTAAAAATAAAATAATTGTACTACAATAGTTTCAAATATTACTTTTATGGGCCGTTTATTACACTTTCAAAACCATAAGAACCAACCCATTCTATTTGTATGTCATTCTTTACTTATATTACTAGCTTATTTCCCGTGTCAAGCACGGATTTAATTTAAACTAATCTATTATATTATGATCCAAGCTATTGCGATAATAAGGAAATTTTTTTTTTAATTATTAATATATAAAAAACATTAAGTTAGTAGAGTAAAATGAACAATATGTTCATTTTTATATATAATAATATTAAGTGTTTATAAACAAAATTATGATAAAAACTATTTTTTATATATAAAATCATAAGTGGTAAATATGGTATAGTTATCAACATATGACATCAATATATATGATTATCCGTAATTTCTATATATGATTCTCCGTAATTTCCATCTTGTGTAGAAAACTTTTTTTTCTAATATTATTTTATAATATAGAATTTCTAAATATATAATATTCCGAATCTCAAATTAGGTTATATAGTACATATCAATATCTTCTTTAATATGCATAATATTCTTTGTGAAATTAAAATAATGAGGTGGCATAACCTCAAGATGACATGTGGAAAAAAATGTGAGGTGGCTTAATGTAAAAATGACATGTGGCGAATTTAATGTGATGATGACATGTGGCGATATTAACTTCTGCTTTAGTATTATATAGTAGATTAATTTTTAGCGAAATTGTTTTTTTTTCCATTCTAATGTAAGTTTGTATTATTTTCCACAACTTATATTTCTATAGGGTTTCAAGCTCATCGAACTGATGTACCCCATTCACTTAAAATCACGTGGAATGATCTCAAAGTATTCATAACCAACTGCGTAGATATGAACTAAATTCGTTTTTATTTCGTTGTCGAAGTTATAAATAAATGGGGGTTAGTATCTTGAAGTTGGGACTCTAGCTTGTCTTAATGTATGACGATAAATTGAACTTTCTATTGAAATAAATGTACGAAGCTAATAGTAGATGTTGATCTGAAAACAACTAGCGAGATGGAAAAATTAACATTGAACTCGTAACGAACTCGTACAAAAAAAGCTCGGAGCATTTACTCTTAAAGACTATAACATGACGCTAAATTTCACGTTTATTCAAGTTGCGAGCACATGCATCGTGGATGCATTGAAACAGGGTGAACGAAAATCCCGTGCATCCCGAAGTGCACATGCGTCGGGCACGCATCTTGAAGGTGTATGATTGGGACCTTCAAGATGCATTTGAAGTAGTGAAGGAGAAAGAGGGGTTTTATCATGAATAGTGGATATGATTTATGCGCATTCGGAGTGCTGCTTTGTGCTTCCCCACATCTAAGAAGGTGTTTGTGATAGCCATACACACTCGACTTCAGTGTACTCCGTGCAGGCGGCAATTTGAGCTTTGTGTAAATAACATTACCCATGACTCGAGTACAATGTTCTTTAACAAATTTTGTTATGGGCGGGTAATAAAATCACATATAGGTCATAAGTACCACACCACATGAAACTCCAACCCCTACTAATTAACGTTGTTATGAGAGTTTTGTATTATCATTGATTTACGAGTGTGTAGGATTTGGGTGATAACTAAGGTATATTGTTATATGAGATAAGCTATTTGGGTTAGAAGAAGTTCAATTCAAGTTCGTTTATTCTTCAAACGAGTTGAATATAAATATTTTTTTTTAAATTTTGATTAAAAATTAGAATTCCGTTCGTACTCATTTATAAACAAGTCGAGTACTAACGGTATTACTTTTGAGTTTTCAAGCCCGGTTCACGTTTCATATTAGAAAAATACAATGTTGTATGAGTTGTTTCTCCAATATCTTAAATATGTAACTCAAAGGAAATAATTTACGTAGGCAGAATAGGTGATAAGCATGTGAGTTCTATGGCTGCCAAAAGATTAGGTTGGATCACTACAATCATGATGAAGATCCCCCGTACTTTTATCCTGCATATTCCAGATTAAATGTTTAAACACGATTACCATTATTTAAGTTAATCATTACAAACTACATAATTGCCCAATAGAATTGGCTTCAAACAATGATAATTGCCATAATGTTCTCTACTATTCCATTAGCCTTTTTTTCTTTTTGAAAGGATATTCAGCCCTAATAATACTTCATATGTATCATCTATTTAACTTAAATGCAACCTTGTTAGTGCATCACACGCTCCCCAATCCCTATCCGATCATCACATTTGATCGTTTCCGATGATTGGAATTTACAGATAAATTACAGTACATCGGACTCTATAGCCGATTAATTTCCATTTGAAGACTTACAACCAAATTGTACATGTAAATAAACCCTAAAAATATACACTCGATCAGATTCAAGTGTTATTTTCAAATTTAAACTAAAATCAACTTTAAGTATTGTTTTTATTTCAAAGTGCTTTTGCTATGCTTTGTTAAATTTCATGACAAATTTAGTTCATTTATTAACTTTCCCAAACTTAATCTTTTGAATTTGATTGGATCACATTCTATTGTAGAAGTGAGATAAAAGAGTAATTAGAAGACAAAAAAAGAAAAACACAAGAATGACATCCCATATGAATATGAATATAATGGGCCTACCAACTATTGTTGCAATATCATATCCTCACTTAAAAAGAAAAAGTTTCCATTCTTCGAAAATATACTTTATATCTTCAAACAATACTTAATATTCTCTTCAACCTTTAGATATAAATAATCTATCAATTACATTTGAACCTTCCACTTTACTTATTATCTTACCTATTTTGAAAAACAATAATAACAGTTCACATTATAAAACGAGTAAAAGGTTGTGTACATATGAGCAAAAACTCAACACATAAGTGTAATGAGATTGTATATCAATAAATTAACAGTATATTACACAAAATCTCCTCTTATATACCCTATTTTACACATAACCACATCTAATATTTAAATTTTCATTTAACCACACTTAAATACATTTCTTAGTAAATACATTTCTTAGCAAATGACCACCACGTCACATTTTCTGTTAGATATATTTCACCATTGTAGGTCTCATCATATAAAAAAATATTAATAAGATAAATAAATTATTAAATATAAGAACAAAATTCCATAATCTTCTCATTTTGATGATGTCCTAATTCATCTTATACGCAAACCTCCTCATATTCTCCTTCTTTTTTTATGATGTCCCATCCCCGATCCCCTATTCTTCTCATTCTTTGTTAAATATAATTCACCTTTGTCGTCTACTTTTATTTGATAAAAGACCATTTGAAGCGGATTTTCCTTAGGCAAAAAGTCAAAATTTTCTCTCTGCTCAATGTTGAGCAGAACGCCTCACCAATCACTTGGATCTACATGTGTATAAGTAAATCATTGCACAATTTTAGACTATTGAATTTCGAGATTTCAGTTCTCATGAAAAAGTCATCAAAGGAAGGAGCTGAAGAGAATAAGAAAGAGATTGTTATATTGTCATTTGATGTAGTAACTTTTTAAAGGTTAAACGTAACTGATACAACGAGGATTGGGTCGATCTCCCATATCTAAGATCTAACACTGAAGAGGCTTTGTCTAGAATTTCCATCTTATTCAAGAGTGTAAAATCATAGAGTTTTTAGAAGATATAAATGATTTGAATGTTTATTGTTATGTTTTTTCAAAATAAATCTTCAATTATTGATTTTTTTGTTGGAGAAGAAAGAAGAAGAAGGAGTTTATAAAGAAGGATAAAAAATTATGCTCGAGTTTATACAGATGAAGAAAGAAGAAAGAATCGTAACTTTTACAAAAAAGAAGGAAGAAACTATACTTTAACTATAAGAGGACTTAATTTGTTTTTTTTTTTTATAAATAAATTTATTCTTCTAATTTTGAAAGACGCATGAAACGTTGGATGAAGTCCACATTTAACACATATTTCGCGGAACGTCAGATGTAGTGTTGGTTTGTTAACAAATATATTATTATGGTTGGTTACATGAAAAAATAAATATAAGAGGTGGTTATGTGAAAAATAGGGTATATAAGAGGTGGTTTTGTATGATATATTCTTAAATTAATTTGAAATTAAGAGGTGATTTTGTATAATATAATAAAGTGATTATATATAAGCGTAAAAATTATGAATGAAAGGTTTGTATCCATATAAAAAGGTGAGAAATTAAGGGAAATGGTATAATTAAATAATTTTCTAATCTAATAAGTTTATATATAATCGGAAAAAAATCTGTAAAAGAAAAATATTAAAAGATTTTATACGTACAAAACGCGTAAAACTTAAGAAAAATAAGATAATAAAAATAATACTTTCATCTAAGATTTGAACCTTGTCCACTTATATTGAGTACAATTCTAAAGATAGAAACAATGAGTGTGTTAAGGTTGTTTGATTTGTACGCACTTATCTACTCTTCTAGTTTTGTTAAAATTTAAAGATGTAATCTAGATTATAATATTCATACTTAGAAGTTACACAAAGTCGACGCGAAATTTGTTGTGGGCGGCAAAAGCATACACTTGAAGCCTTTTTCCATTAAAAGAAGATGTTGTGGCGCGTTGGGATAACTCTTTATACATTTTTACTTCCTCAATATATGTTACCTTTGTGATTTATACATGGAGAAGTAGTTGTGGATGGCTTTTTAGGCTTTTACAGACTTTACCTAGATATTTATTTATTTTTAATTAATTTAAGATTTTTTTGAGCAAATAATAACAAACCAAGTTTATTAAAAGTTCATAAAAATATCATGTGGATAGACTGTCATCAAAAAAAAAATAGATAAAAACACAATATATCAAACATACGAAATTTTGAATCATTAACGATTTTAAGAGAAAAATATTGAAATCATGAAGAAAAAAAAATATAGTAGTTTTGCATGAGTCTTGAGTCTTGAAATCTTTGAGCTTGAACTAAGTCATATTTTGAGATAAATGTTTAAAATTATTTTTTGTGTTATAGACTTATATGTAAGTACTTTGGAGCAACTTCATGGATGAGATCATTTATTCCTATAAAGACATGCGCACGTGTGTATATATATATATATATATATATATATATATATATATATAATATATATATATATATATATATATATATATATATATATACACACGTGTGAAGATTAGGAGTAGAAGAATTGACTAAATGCATGGAAATGTCAGTTCTCGTGCGGCCATGAAAATCCAATAATCATCTTATAATTTATTGCATCATATTCCCTATGATTTTTGGCATCCAAAAATCATCCGACTACTCAAAAGAAACCACACTACAATTATTATATATAACTAAAGTAGCCTACAAATTGCTGACGTGACGCTATATAAGGTTTGAGGATTTTAGCCAAATCACCATATATTTACTACATTGTCAATCTCTAAAAATATGTATTTTAAAACCTGATTCTTAATTATTAAAGTTGTTATATCTAAAGACTAGATTCTCTAAAGCTTTTATTTGTTAATTTTTAATTTTTAATTAACAAATAAATATTTTAAAATTTAATTTTCACTTTCCTGATTATACATTATCTATATATTTATATACTAAAGTAGCCTACGGATTACTAACGTGATACTATAAGGTTTCAGTATCTCGGCCAAATAACAGTATATTACTAAATTGTCACTCCTTTTAAAATTATAGGTAAATCTTAATTTGTTAAAAAAGTATTTATTTTAAAACCTATTACTATCAATTTCGATATTATCTATTTTTAAGTTTTTTAGTTTAAAACCAAATTAATATTATCTATTTTTGAAGCCAAATTCCAATATATTAATAAATTGCCATTATTTTATATTAGAAAATTTTAAAATAAGTAAATCTTATATATATTATAGGAGTAGCACTCCTTGCCACGTGTCATGTAGAAAATACTCATTGTCACGTGTGTCATTTTAGCATTTAACCACAACACACCAAAATATTAATTAAGTTTATTCATTACAAAAATTATTTAACGAAATATTAAAATAAAATCTTAATTAAATTCATCCCTTCCAATCACCTTTTTGTTACTGAGATATGTATAACAGATTAGAATCACATTCATAACAAATTTTAACAGTACAAAAAAAAGAAAAAATAATTGATTAAATCTATTTTTAACAATTAAATGTTACGGTTTTTATCCCTTCCAATCACCTTTTTTGTTACCTGATATTTGTGTTATTTCTTAAATTAATTTATATATTAACAATTAATTTTAACACCATATGTACTATATCTATTAATATATGAATCAGTAGTATAAGGGGGAGAAAAATCAAAATATGAATTATTATACGATTAGATATTTTATTAATGTATCATATAATATATTATAGGTAAAGTGTACTAATATTTATTTCTTATTATCTACTCTATCTAATGACAAAAAAATAGTTTATATATAATCCCTTAATGAAATATAATAACAAATAATATTTTTATAAAAATCTCGTGCAAGGCACGGGTAATACACTAGTAATTGTTTACAGTATTTCAACCAAAATCAATTCAGATTGAAATTCTTAAATTTGTTACAAATCTCCAATGTATATCCAATATCGTTTTTTCAAAGAATTGTTAACATTAAATATTTTAAAGTAATCCGAATTTTTTTTTAAAAAAAATTCCATTTAAGTTAAGCTTAACTTTTGATTAAACGATTTATATATTCGGGTGCATTTCTATCTTTCTTAACAAGTTAGATCTTCATTATATTGTATCTTTTTTTTAAATAGAATTTCAACCTCCTTACGGTTAAACTATATTCTCAGTTACATGATTTAAATCCGATTATATATCAGTCACTTTTATTAGCAGATAATTTTTTAGAAATGCGTTCTTTTTAACAAAATGCCTATTCACCCGAATTAACCCTATATATTATAAATACCCGTACAGGGTACGAGATCTAAACTAGTTGGAAATGAAACTAAAATCAAAGATTATAAAATATAAAAAAAAAACACATAAGATTTCGAGCAAAATGAAGATGAAAAGAGATGAAAATAGTAGATTAATTGAGAAGATGAAATCAAAAACAATTTAGCTTGCATTTGGGTATGAATGCAGATTATTACGGATAAATATACGAAAATGGTATGGGTATAATTTTTTAATGAATCACACGCCTCTTACTTCTCTTGTTGTTGAACTCGTTAAAATTTTACTCCATACTCTACTCATCCCTCGCATAAGACAATGAAGATCAGTCCTTGTTATTTCTCCAATAGTGTGTTGAAACTTCTACTATCTCGGAAGATTGGATGCAAATTAGGCCATGTGAAATTAAATCCTTGTTAACAGACTTGGGATTGCAACTGCAGGGGCAAAAGTGACATAAATTGTATACTTCCCTGAAAGCCTCTGATGTTCATTTGTCGTTGTCACCGGAAGAAATTAGGGCTTCTCATCCCTCACACATGACGGGTGCAAATTTCATATAGTTTATAAGAGGCAAGACTTTCGATCACGGTGAGTGAATAATTTGCGTTAATTATGTTGATTTTCATTCCCTATTTCATCCCACTAAATATTTGTTTATTATTAATATGAGGCAATTTACATTCAGAATAAACATACATATATTTTTTTGAGTAACCATTTTGAAATGATAAAAATAGACAGCGTACATTTTTTCCCCTGTTTGTGAAAACTTCAAACTACCTCAAATTCGGAATTTGTTTTGATGTCACGGAATCTTGGAGTGTCCATCTATGATATTTACTCACGTTTCATCTCAGGCTCAAATTAACATTGTAGTACTTCAAGTTTCTTCCCGGATCCAGTTCATTATGGGAATCAGTACTTGGGTTTGCTCGGTGCTAGCCCTCTTCTATTTTAGGCTCGGGTCACGTTTGGACCGGGCTACATAAATATATTTGTCTGTTTATCCGGACCCGGGGACCAAGTCCGACTAGTGGGCCCAGAGTGATGCCCATAACCGTCCGGCGGGCAGCCGAGTCATGCATTTTGGCCTGTAGGTTTGGAGTGATGCCCAGATCCAGCCCGGACGTGCTAACGGGCCTTTCGGCCCAGCTTCGTCCTATTTATGTAACTGCCCATTTTTACGGACACTAGCCCAGATATGATCGGCTCTACTTAGTGCGAACCACCTGTCTACGGTTTAAGGAGCTTATGTAAGTATATATTTGTGCTTATAAGTTTCTTATAGGAATTTGTTTGGAAACAAATTTGTAGAATTGACGTAGATAAATACTTGTACCTCTACATTTTCCCTCTTTTGTTCCTCTAGACATTTGGATGTTCTAAATGCAATATGTGCCTCGTTTGCAGCACTGCAGAAATCATATATGAGAGCCACCAAATCCTCAAAAAAAACCTGCACCAGGACTTGTATACTTCCACATCCCCTTGCCTGAATATGCAGACTTTGAATCATCAACTTCCACGGGGTGAGACAGGAGGGGATTAGTTGAGCTTCTATTAGTTCCGGTTTCTTCACAACGATGGTAGAATACTAGAATCAGGTTTACATTAAAGCTGTCTTGTAGCCATGTTCATAAGAGCTATTAAGAAAATGTTAGTCACCTAAGAGCAGAGTATCAATATTCCCAAGTCCCAACCATATCATTATTAGCTCACACCCTGACCACAATATTAGTAACTTGCCTAGCTAGATAAACGAGGTTCTATTGAAGCGTTTTCCTTGTGTACCAGGAGTTTTTAAAAACACCATGGTGAATGTTGCTGCATTTCTTTCCAAAAGAATGTTATCAAGCAGAAGGGATCACAAGATGAAATACTGGCAAGCAAACAATCATCAAATGATCTCTAGCCAAATATTTATATAAAAAGTTCTGATATTGATATGGCTATTTCATCCAACCACTTCTCCAGTAATATCTCAAACACATCCTCCTTCCCCTCCCTTTCTACCCTGTGATACTACATTCTACATCAATAAATTTATCAAGACCTAGCTTGCATTGTTATGCAAGTAAGTCACGAAGTCCATGTTCCCATAAAATTCCATTCTGTAACTGCATTCTATAGTCCAGGCAATTTATGCAAGTAAGTCATGAAGTCTATTAAACTTCCATTCATAGAGCATGCCCGGACTAAAATAGCACACAGGAAGAAGTTTTTCGTATATAAGCTGATAGGCAAGCTTCTATATGCAAGAACATAGAGCAAAAACTGGTTAATTTGACACTTGACCTTTGAAATATATGAGTGAAGAGCCTGAATTCTGCATTGCTGACTAGTAACTAGGGAAGATGTTGCAATGAGTTACTCGACCAAACCTTGCAAAAGATTTCCAAAGAGCGTCACATTAAGATACAAGCCAAGCCAGCTAAGAATACACATTAGAGGCTTGTTGATTAAAGCTCATATTCTCAAAGATTCACTAAGCTATTGAGCAACTGAGACAAATTGCACTTCTATTCCTTGCAAATTTAACTATATAAATCAGTTCCAGCTCCTGAAACATCTATATCACAAAAAACTTGAGAAGAAATCAATCTACTTATGCAACAAGACAGATCGGTAGATCGACCACCCAAGCTTAAGCTAATCCTTAAAATGTTACACGGGCCGCAGCAGCCGAATAATCAAATTAGCTATTGGACTTATACTTAGTGAAAAGAGAAATAAACATTAACCCTAAGACTCGATGCAACAATGTTAAAAAGATAGAACTTGAGCATTTCTGCAGAACAAAATCCAACTATGATTTTCTGAACACTGAAGCCATAATAAATTCACTAGCATTTCATGCTACAGGAATTAGATATCATCATAAGTTAGCATCCACCCATCATTCACTCTCTAATTTGTTACGATGACTCCAGTAGATACAGGTCCAGATAACCGGTTAGATGAAGCAACAGATTAGAAAAACATTTGCTGAGATTCAAACTTGTGCTAATCAATCAGAGATTACGAACTAAAATAGTCAATCGCGAAATTTTTACTGTAAAAACTAAATCAAAACCTGATACGCAACAACAGAGAATATAGAAAGCACAACGGTTCACAGAGACCGAAAAATCAGTCGATTTCACACGCAGATCCATCTCAATTCACCCATGATCCATCAATTCTCTTCGATTTCAAACGAAAATATATGAGAAACTTATAATCGGACTTATCTCGAAAGAGAACCCTAATCGAGCGTCGCAGCTTAATCATCGCGGCTCTTCATCCTCGCAATCCTCTGGTTCAACTGCTCAATCTTGACGAGAATCGAGGTAACAGAGTAAAGGAGCCAGTAGAAGACGAGAGCAGCAGCGATGAGAAGCGCGTTACGCTGGCTTTTCATGATGGACTTCTGGTGGCGGAGGAACTCGGTCGGAGAGCAGGTATCGGCCTCGCAACTCGGGCGAGTCTCGTACTTCCAGTAGATATCCATCAACAGAAAGAGACAGAAAGGAACGATCGAGAGGAAGGGTTTGAGGAGGTTGCGCGTGACGGCAATGAGTCCCTTTCGGAGACCGTCTAAGCCTGGGAGGGTGAGGAGGACCACCATGATGGCCTCTGCGCCTGCGGCGTAACCTAGCATCACCCACTCTAGCGCCATTGACGGAGATTTCAAAGCTCTTGCACTGGGAAAGGCTAGATCTAGATAGAGAGGGAAAAGAGATGTTTTCTGCTTGGGAGGTCTTCTTGGTGAAGACGGGGATACAACGTGGAAAGGGGGGAACGAAAGAAAAATTTTCTTGCAGGAACATCTGATTCGCCACGTGGCATTTCTTGCACGAGTAAATTACATCCGGCCATTATATTATTTAGAAAAAATAATCCAAAAATTATACCAACTATCAATATTGAACGAAAATAATACCAACTTTGAAAATTAATATGAACGATATAAACCATTAATATATTTCCCAAAAATAATACATCATACTTTTGACGTGGCAGCCGAAATGTTACATGTCATCAAATAAATGGATTAATTATGGTATGTGGATTTTTTTTTTAAAAATCAATTTAATAATATTTATAAACATTAAAAAAATATTATTTTTAATTTTAAATAATAATTTTTAAAAAAAAAAATTGGACAAAAAGATAACACATACCAATTGATACAAACTCATTCTTTCTAAATTAAAAAAAAATCAATTTAATAATACTTTTTGTTAAATTAAAAAAAATTCCGTTTTGACCATTTTTTAAAAATTAATTTTAGAATTAAAAATTTTCTCAAATAATTAGAGGCCTAGTTTATATCTAATTATACAGAAAGTTACTAGTACCCATTCTTTTCTAAATAAATCAGGATCTATGAATGTGTAGAATCTTGTAACAAAAAGATAACATATACGCATCGTTGATATTTCTCAACCTTGTTGATATATTTGGCTGTCATACTTTGCAAATTTAGTCGAGGGTTGAGGTGACTTTATCCCGTCGTTGGGCTCCGAAGGGTGACGGGTGTCTCCAAATCCGGCTTCTGGCCTCCTAATTATATGCAATGTAAAACTCCTCAATTAAATTTTTTTGAGACCTAGTACTAAGGATATAAGCCCAATCAACACATATGGGTGACTGGCCATAGCGAATGTGTGAGCATTATGCTTTATAAATTTTGTAAAACATTGTTCTATTCATTATAAACTTGGAAAAATCATCCACTATTGAAACATGATATTATTTGTATGACAATGTCTTAACTGGCCCCCAAACATCAATAAACAAAAGAGACAAAACTTGATCACTTCTTGATGGGCTGGGAGGATGTGGGAGCGAATGAGCCTTGGCCCAAGAGTAGGAAACACATTCACTGATGGAAGGGCGGTTATGTTGAGATGGGTTGGTGAAGAGCCTCGACACAAACTGGACTATGGGCCGTGACAACCGGGTTGCCCTAATGTAAATGCATAGGTTTCTTGGGTGATTAACAGTGAAGTTGAGTTGTGTGGTGAGAAGACGACGAATCAGTGAAGCATGCAACACGTACATTCCCGCCTCATATAAAACGAGCCATTGAAATTTTGGTAATTGTTGGTTTGTGGAGTATGTCCCTTCCTCGGCCTCTTCCATTGCGTACTCTTGTAGAGTTTTTGCAAGAGTACGTAACATCGACCTTGTGTTTGGGGTGAAGTCGGCCTCTTCCATTGCATCCTCTTGTAAAGTTTCTTACACCTCTGCCAACGTTATGACGTTGGCCCAATTATATAAATTATGCTCTATAAAATGTGTTTGGGTGAAGTCAGAGCTTCTCAGGCCAACGTCAAAACGAAGAGAAGGCCCTTTTTTAGGCTTGTATTAGCTACTTGATTGGGCCTATATCCTTAGTACGTAGTGTTGTTTATTTTCTAATCGTTGAATTATTGGCATTTTTAATATTCTGCAATCTGCCACACAATGATATAACTTATTTTTTAATCGTTGAATTATTGGCATTTTTAATATTCTGCAATCTGCACCACATGAATTATAACTTATTTTTTAATCGTTCAATTACTGCCTTTTTTAAATATTCTGCACCCACATGAATTATACCGTAGGTCGTGACAAACGACAATTACTAGAAAAGCACAAAATATATCAAGAATTTGACCTCAAAATCTCGCAAGATTGAAATGATAATCTAACCACATATAACACTTGACATTCAGTTGCCAGAAAGTTACACAGCTTACACTGCCCAGATTCCAGCTGTTAGCATACAGGCGCAGCAAGGACAATAGACAACAAATAACGAGCCAGTGATGATACATTCCAAGAAAACCAACACAATGGGGATCAAGATCAACCCAATGCTACACAATACAATTGGGAAAAAATGACAAGGAATTATAGAACTACATATAAACCAACACTATAATCCAGGTTTGTTCAAGTTTCAGGCTATATAATCAATTGCCAATGAAGCCAGATGATACATTCCAAGAAAATGAAAAAAAAAAAAAGGACAGTACTTAAATGTTACTGCTATAGGTCAACAAATAATCTGGCAATGGATTCACATGTTGCTATCAACTACACCCAGTACCTGTTTTATGGAGATGTCATTGAGTTTGCAGCCGAAGAAGAAACAGAAACCATATTCTTGTTCCTTGAAGTATCTTGTGATTTGTCACAGGTATACGGAGCTACACTCACAACCCTACAGCAAATTTGTAAGTCGCATAATTCAGCGGATTGGTCTCTCGTGTACAACAGTGTTTATAGTAATTTCAATACCGACTTAAACCTTACCTCTCTTTGCGCTTCTCAAGGAAACGAGCCAGTGATGCTTTGCGGAACTGTGGAACAGCTGCATGAAAGAGTATGTAGTGAAAACAATGTAGTGAAAACAATACTTTCTGTATCTTAGGAACTTAAAGAGGAAAAATAAGGAGAATTCCAAAAGTTCTTACCAGATGGTGTCATAACAGACGTGGGAATTGGTCCTCTGGAAGCGGCCGCTCTTTGAGGCTCCGGTTTGCTGATAGGAGAAGTGGAAATTCCTGTGGTTTTGGTCACAACTTGATCATCTTTGCGAACTGATACACTGCAAGACTGCATAGTAGGATGTGATGACAAGGATAATTGGTTTGGCAAGACCAGGGGCCAGAATGCAAGCCCAAGGACTGATGTGTAGCTACAACATCTGCCATAGTTTGTGAAACTTTAGTTACAGGTGACGTCATGGGAAGGTCTTGAAGAATTCATGTTAGAAGCGAGAGAAGCGCCTTTTCCAGCTAATAGCATTATAGCCTGAGCCTGAAGACAGTTTAAAACACACACAAAAAAAAAAAAAACTCAGCTTCCCATTATACCATTAAAGGAATACTAAGAGAATAAATATACCTTCTCGGGAGAAATTGCATCATATACACTAACATTTCCTCCATAAAAGATGGTCATCTGAGCAGGAGCTGCAGGAGACTTCTTATTATTCCTGCAAAAGTTGCTCAACTGTGAATAAGATTTGTTTTGCATTCATATGACTCGAGAGAAAGACTCGTTTGATACCATGGATCAGAGAAACCAACATCTGGTCCAGCAGGGGAAGTCACCGTCATTGGAATTCCTAGAAATTGTGGACTCAGATTCTGGCCGTAGCTAGTAAAATGAGGCTTCACAAGAGGATTGCTTAGTGGAAGGGGAGGATTCTGTTTAAATACAGACAGCAAAACATCAGTATATAATCTAAGACATTTGATATTATTATGTTGCACAAAATAATCAGTCATTTGAAGAAATGAGTATCCTAATTCATACAGAAGGACTTCAATGAATTCAAAAACTGACACATACTAACACAACTCTGGGACATATGTGAAATTCAACTACTGATAATTTCAACAGGTCAAAAGCATCAGCAGTTGATGAAGGAATAAAAGCTGAAGATGTGTTTGGATTGGATACCATTTTCTTCATTCCATCATCCTGACTTGCTCCAGTCCTAAATGACATGAAATTAGGATGTGAAGCAGCATATCTCATGTAGGGCCAATGTGCTTCTGGAGCTGTAATGGAAAACATAAACAAAAAGACGGCATAACATGAGAATATGTAAACTAGGAAGTAGTTCTATTCTAAATCACTCATCTGTGTAATAAGCAAAGTTAATAGCATTGAATCTGGACCTATCATTCATGATTTAAAAAAACTGAGATAAGGCTCAATATTAATGATACCATAAAGGAGAAACATCTGAACCTCAGAAGTAGTTGACAAATTCAGCAAAAGGGCAAGCGAATTAGCTTTTCAAACCCTGTTTTTCAACATGCATAGATAAAGAAAATAACCAACAAAGAGGGAATTATACTATACCAGATTTCAAGGTTTATTGATTACAAAATCCATTCAATTCGCAGAAGTTGAGATCATTGCAGTTAATCAATGACGGAAAAAATTATAAACAAATCAAATACTCAAGTCTAACTGATCTTATGAATCAACTGAAATTGAAGAGACAAACAAAATATACAAATGAACTGAACCTACTCACTAATCACCAAACCTCAAATTGAAGTATGTACTCAGCTAGAACAGATGCATTAGAGCTCAATTAAAATTAAAAAAAAAAACAAGAATTAAACAGAGAAACAGGTAAAGAATTCAAAGGGGGAATGAAACCTTCATCGGTAATCTCTCGTTTAACAGAAGCAATAGGCTCCTTAGAATTCAATCCCATGAAATCTCTCTCCATGTGAAACAACAGTTCAATCTTTATCAGCAAAACCTGGATGAGGAAAGATTTCCTGAGAACGAAACCAAAGTTTGGTGGTCAAAACCCTAAAATTATAGCTAGTAATCCACAGCTCCAGGGGATGAAGACTTGAGACCAGGAAGAACAAACAATAAAGAGAAGAAAGCTAAATAGGAAACAGATTAAAAAAAAGAGTAATTATAATTAATAATATTAAATAAAAAAGAATGCTTCCAATATCCAACCTCGCCAGGGTGGAGAGAGAAAATAAAATAATACGGTAAATTTTTCACGTACTCTAAGAAATATATTTTTTAATAATTAGTGTGCGTACTAAATTAAATAAATGAAGGGAAAAATAATAAATAAAGACGTATCTGTTCATTTTTGGGATAGAGGTGGAGTTGGTTAGATCGTGACCGTTAATAATATTCAAAACGTTTATTAAATGGGGTAAGTGGGGGACCAGATGTTGTACAGTGAGCCCACGTTCAGGATTATACCGGGCGACCCGGTTTGGTGACGGGTTCATCCGGTAAGTAAGCACGTGCGTCCAAAGCGGTTTGATTGTGGGTCGTATTTACCAGATCGATCCGTCCACCTGTCGGTGATTCCAAACCATGTGATTTTTGACACGTATACCCTATTCCTCATCTTCACGCGTTTTGCACGTGACCTAATTAGTTGGAAGTTGAACAAACAAATTTGTGGGAATTCCGCTTTATGTCCAAACTTTTACTATGTTTGTAAAGTTTCCCAAGTTTAGAAGTATTTACTTATGATCGACTTTACTTAACCTATTTCTCATACAAATTAAAATAGTAGCAAATTAAAAATTGGTAGAAAATTTCATCTAATAGTCACGAGATTTGATAAATTAAATTTTTATTTGATAGTTTTTTTTTCCAAAATTTAGAAGTATTTAACTGCATATTATAGTCTTACATATTTGTCAAACTTGCGAGCTTAAAACTATAATGCTATGACTAATTTTGTTTTTTTAGGGAGCTCGCGAGGAAATCACATGAAGGACATTTTCAATGTTCATAATAATAGGGAATCTCAAGTGATCTTGCGGTCCATAGTTCGTGTGAAACATGTAGCCTATTATTCGAGGCCAAATCTTTTTCAAGAACGGGAGTGTGATGTGGGAGCATTCGATAAAGCATCACGAAATAAGCTCATAAACAAAGGGGTTAAAAGGGGAAAAGTGATGCTCATTCATCAAAGGAGGAGAGGAAGGTTAAAGCTCATTCAATAGAGTTCAAGCCTAATTCAAGTTCATTCCATTTGTTGGAGAGCAAGTCTTCAGCCCATCAATCAAGCTTTGAGTTAAGATTAATTGTCCATCCGGATCTAAGACCAACGCCTTATATCCACAACCCGGAACCAGTCAACCCTTTTCCTTAGACGTGTGATGTATTATTTTCAAACCAAAAAAAAATACTCTTTTAATGATCTGGGTTATTTATTTGTTGAGCCATTAAAGTGTTTTAATCCCAAGATCAAAGTTCGTCTTATTGTAGACTCCTCATACCATATTTATGTAAGCTTGTGGCGGAAGGGTGTCTTGTTCATAAGCCTTGGGTTTTGGTCCAACAGGATCAAGGTTCGCGTCATTGTTTCAATTGTTTCGACCTTGATCTATCCTTTACTAATTCAATTTTGGTTTTCCTTTTATCCTTGTCCATCTCAGTTTCGTCCATCGTTTCCATCCATTTTGATTCTTCCATTGCAAGAACGAGTTTTGGTGTCGAAGATTGGGACAAACTACGGCTGACCCCAAATCAATAAGAGCGTCTATAATTCATCCCGACAAGTTTTACACCTTCAGAAAAAGTAAATGTAATATCAGCAAAGGTAGGTACAACCGGGCCAACCGGCTTAGCATCCACTTTGTATAACTTTGCAAATTCATTACCATGAGCAAAACACATCAACAACCATGGTAAAATTGCCACCCAACTATCCTAATAAGTATTGATGGCACAATTGGTTATCCGACCCGCATCTTTTTCCCCATATACCCCATAAGTGTATCTGATGTACCTTAATGTATACTTAGGTAGCCAGGTCATAAAGACTCTCTCCAAACCAATGATAAGGTAAGAAGCAAGGTGTCATGACCCATCTTATACATACGACGTACGGGTCTTATTATAATATTTGTAACATCGATGTCATATTCAAGTACATTATTACCATTTAATATAACCTCACTATCACACAACATGTCAACCCACGAAAAAACAACAATTAAGTCTTGACGTATTACCTTGGTCCGAATAAGATAACTCGACTATCAATAGTGTAAGGAGTTCCGGAAAGTGGACGGATCAGAAAAAATACCTAATATATTTCAAATATTGTTGTGTCTAGTAAACAATAGGACAATGTACATGTGTTATTATAACTTGTTAGATAAGATTAACTTTACCCTTATACACATACTAACGAATGCTCACTTATTAGTAGGTGACTTAGGACTTGTTGGATAACACATAAGGGCACTTAAATTGTTAAGTGAAATCCTAGTGTGATTCCAATATAACCTAAGATGTCCTAATATGTGATGTGATCATGTGTATTGTGTCATTATGGGAAAACTTAATGAGTTCGGGTTGTTTCATGCAATATTTGTATGAGGTGTGTTGCTTGATGCCGGCCTGTTCTAACTTGTTGTGCATATTCCTCATAGCTGGGCTTTGTAGATCCACTTCGGGATTGGGTTTGATGAAGACACATGATGTTCACGTGCTTAATTAGTTGTTGCTTCCCATCTGCCCTAAGTACTTAAGCTACTATTTGACGAGCCGATTCACCATTGAAGATAGCGGCGCTCCAAAACCTCTTCACAGAGAAAGTGAGAGAAGATAGAAGAAGAAAAGAGAGAAAAGTTGAGCGTGAGAGAAGAGAGATCTTGTGTGGTCTTTCGACGAAGAAATATAACGAATACACGCTTCATTGGAAGCTTTGCTATGGTTGCTTTGCATCATCTTTCCTTCGTGTTCTTACTGTTCTTATATGTTTCTTGTTCTTTAGGATTTTTTGATCTTGTTTTACGAGTTTTGTAACCTATACAACTACGATCTATCTACCTAGTGAATTGGGAGGGATTTTTCCTTCTGAAATCCTACAGAGTAGGATTTTCCTGAACTGCGTCACCAAATCCTTTGTATTTCTCGATTTAAAACCGTGTTTGAGCAAGATCACTCTAAATATATCAAGTGTTTGTATAAACCTTTAGATTTAGTTGTATCAATTTGGTATCAGTGTTTTCTGGAACTTTCGAGACTTCAAAAAACCCTAGGGTTTAAACCCTAGATCTTGATACTCTTAGAGTTAATAAGCAACGATCCTGTTTATGCTTTCGCTTGATAATCTTGCTTTCGACTTTAAAACTGGTTTTAAAAAGGGGTTTTTAAAGCTTCTTGCTTTAAAATTTCTTTCTTCTTGAAATTGAGGTTGAGAAACTCATAGTGTTCTCAACTTCTATAAGATACTAAAGAGAGTATCTGATATATGGGATCTTGTTCTCGTGAACAAGGGACTATGTCAGATAACACAGTCAGGATAAAGCCATTTGATGGCACTTTAGATTTTTCTATATGACAACTGAAGTTGAAAGCTATATTGATAAGAGAAAAATGTTGGAACACAGTCCAGGGAAAGTTTCCAACCGATACTTCACCTAACCGAAACATGGAATTTGAGGAGCAAGCTCACTATGAAACTCATTAGGTTGTCTGATGATGTAGCACGACAGGTTGTAAGTATCACTAATCCAACTCTTTTATGGAAGAAATTAGAAGATTTATACCTTAAGAAATCCTTGCCTAGTCGTATATCCTTGATGTGTAAACTGTTTAATTTTAGAATGGATATTCATGTTAATTTACAAGATAAGTTGGATATCTTCTTGAAATTAACTCTGGATTTAGAGAGATGCAATGATAAGATATTTGATGATCATGCTGCTATCCTTTTATTTAACTCTTTGCCTAACTAGTTTGATAGATTTAAAGACGTGATTCAATATAGTCAAGATGAAATATCTAAAGATAAAATTTTTGAATCCATTTTGCAGAAAAATGAAAGCATGAAAGTGTTTAAATCAAAACCTGCAAATAAAATTGATAGTCATTATGAGGCTCTTATGTTTAAGGGTAAATATAATTTCAAAAAGGATAAGGATAGGAAGAAGAATTATAATAAGGACAAGTATGATAATAAAGATCACAAGGATAAATCAAACAAAAAATGTTTCTACTGCAGTAAACTTGGACATTTTATTGATGAATGTAGGAAGAAAAAGAAAGATGAGTATGAAAATAAAGATAAATCAGCCCTGTGAACTCCTTTTATGCTCTAGTATGCCTATTAATGACAAAATAGCATGATTATTGACCATTTTGATGATCATTCCCACTATGCCGAATTGCTTATGTGTGACTCTATTAATACTGCTAATGATAACAACTCTTGGATCCTAGATTCAAGATGCACTATGCATGCTACTCCATATAAAAACATGTTTAAGAAACTGCACTTATATAATGGTGGTGATGTTATGTTAGGAGATAATTACTTTCTGGTTGTTAAAGGTTTAGGAAATATACCTATGATCATGCATGATGGTAGAGTTAGAATCTTACAAAATGTTAGATGGGTGCCCAAACTTAGGAGAACCCTGCTCTCTAAGTTTGTTTTTGATGACCTAGGTTGCACTATACACACTAGCAATGGGGTTAGAGAGGTTATAAGGAATGGGATAGTGTTGGTTAAAAGTGTTAAAAGGGGTGGGTTATACCATGTAGTTACCTCACCTGAGATCAACATGGCCAAGCCTTCTGATCCCATGACCCTAGAACAAACTATCCTCTTACATAATAGGTTAGGGCATATTGGGAACAAAGGGCTATAAAGCCTTTATAAGCAATGCTTATTAGACCAAGAACCCGCAACTATAAAGTTTTGTGAAAGCTGAATCATGGGTAAAAAAATCCAATCACACCTTCTCTACCTCTAGTTACAAAGTCAGCCAGCCCTTAGAATACGTCCATTCAGACCTCTGGGGACCTGCACAGGTTGGCACTGTATGAGAAAAGTTTGGATATATCTTTTAAAAACTAAATATGAAGCCTTTGAAGCTTTCAAAAACTGGAAAGCTTTAGTTGGAAATCAAACTACTTACAAATTCAAATGTCTTATAACAGACAATGGTCTTGAGTTTTGTAGTGATGAGTTCAATTCCTTCTGTCAAATGGCTAATACCAGGAGGCATCTAATTGTGAAAGCTGAATCATGGGTAAAAAATCCAAACATAGCTTCTCTACCTCTAGTTACAAAGCCAATACGTCAACCCTTAGAATACGGCCATTCAGACCTTTGGGGGCCTGTACAAGTTGACACTGTAGGAGGAAAGATATATTTTTATCTATTTCATAGATCACTACTTTAGTAAAGTTTGGATATATCTTTTAAAAACTAAATATGTAGCCTTTGAAGTATTCAAAAACTGAAAAGCTTTAGTTGAAAAACTACTTACAAACTCAAATGTCTTAGAACAAACAATGGTCTTGAGTTTTGTAGTGGTGAGTTCAATTCCTTCTGCCAAATGGCTAGCATCAGGAGGCATCTAATTGTCCCTGATACCCCACAACAGAATAGAAATGCTGAAAGAATGAACATAACCCTGATTGAAAAAGCCAAATGTATGTCAGTCGGTGTTGAATTGAAATCCTCACTATGGGGTGAAGCAGTGACCACAACTGCTTACCTCATTAATAGGCCCCCCTCCTCTGTCATTGACTTCGGAACACTACAAGAGATGTGGACTTCTAGGAAACCAAACTTGACATACCTTAGGCCTTTTGGATGCATTACCTATGCACACATTGTGCAAGTTAAGCTGCAACCAAGAGCACTAAAAGGTGTCATGCTTGGATATCCTTAGAATGTTAAAGGATATAAAATCTTTCTTATACAACCTAGTGGGTATAAAGTGATCACTTTAGAAATGCAACATTTAATGAAAATGATTTCCATTTTAAGAATAAATTGACACCTACACCTGAGCAAGCAGGTATGACAGATAAAGTGCCTATACACTTCTATACTCTAAGTGCAGCTTCACACGACCCTGAGGCGGAGTTTGACATTGATGACTACACAGCTGAAGGTTCAGAGGAACGTAATGATAATAATGAGCATACAACTAGCTCACAAGAAGCCAGTAGATCTTTGCATTATGAAATGAATGAATTGCTACTGGGCATATACAACCATTAAGGGAGGGTAATTTTGATCCTTTCTTTGACAATAACAATTCTAATATGCATGCTCCTATCATGAATGATCTTTCTAATATCCATGCTTCTTCTACCTCTGATGTGAATGTTAATGATATGTCTAATCTTGTTATAGATTATCAGTTAACTAGAGATAGAATTCCCAAAACTGTTATACCTAATAGAAAACATCAATCTGCTAATGTTGTTAAATATGCTCTTATAACTACTGATTTTGTTTCATATCCCTACACTCCTGAGACTTATGAACAAGCCATTACTTGCCCTGATGCTAAAAAATGGTTAATTGCTATTCATGATGAAATTGCTTCTATAAATGCTAACAATACTTAGATTTTTTGTGATAAACCTGAGAAATCTAAGCTCATACAGTGTAGATGGATATACAAAATAAAAGATGGAACTAATAACACTGAACCAACCAGATATAAAGCAAAATTAGTTGCTAAAGGTTTTACATATAAAGAAGGACTTGACTATAATGATATTTTTACTCCTATTGTGAAATAAAAACCCTTAGGTTGTTGCTTGATATGGTTGTTGTATATGATTGGGAACTAGAACAAATGGATGTTAAGACTACTTTTTTTGTATGGTGACTTAGTTGAAACTATATACATGTCACAACCTAAAGGCTTTGTTGATAAAAATAAACCTCATGTTGCATGTCTACTTAAAAAATCTATCTATGGTCTGAAACAATCTTCACGGCATTGGAATCTTAAATTTGATGCATGTATGACCAAATTGGGATTTATAAGAAGTGAATATGATATATGTCTTTATTTCAAAAACATTAAAAAAAGCATGCTCCCTTGTATGTTTTACTATATATTGATGACATCTTGATTATTTCTCCTTTAAAGTGCTCATTACTAGTGTTAAACATGATCTTAAAAATAATTTTGACATGAAGGACCTAGGTAAGGCTAAGAATATCACAACAATAGATTGTGGTTGCCCTATTTTCAACAAAAGTTGAATATATGGTTGCCACTGAGGCTGCTAAAGAAGTCACTTGACTTAAAGGTTTATTAGAAGAAATTGAGAATAAACCTTATGTTCCTATTATTCACATTGACAGTCAAAGTGCTCTTTATCTTTGCAAAGATCCCATGTATCATAAAAGAACTAAACATATTGATGTTAGGTTTCACTATATTAGGAAGAAAGTGAAACATAAACTAATACATATCCAGAAGATTAAAGGTGATATGAATCCTTCTGATTTTGGTACTAAAATTGTGATTGTTGACAAATTTGCATATTGTAGGAACTTCCTACATATCTATGATGCTCCTTGAGCTATGCACCCACATGAATTGAGGACGGACATGAAAACCCTCATTCAATACTGAAAGATAAATTTGTAGAGTCCTTTGTTTAGAAGGGCATGTTGTTGTATCTAGTAAACAATAGGACAATGTATATGTGTTATTATAACTTGATAGATAAGATTAAGTTTACCCTTATACACATACTAATGAATGCTCACTTATTAGTAGGTGACTTAGGACTTGTTGGATAACACAAAAGGATACTTAAATTGTTAAGTGAAACCCTAGTGTGATTCCAACATAACCTAAGATGCCCTAATATGTGATGTGACCATGTGTATTGCGTCATTATGGAAAACTTAATAAGTTCGGGTTGTTTCATCTAATATTTGTATGAGGTGTGTTGCTTGATGCCGGCTTGTTCTAACTTGTTGGGCCTATTCCTCATATTTGGGCCTTGCAGATCCACTTCAGGATTATGTTTAATGAAGACACGTGATGTTCACGTGCTTAGTTGCTGCTTCCCATCAGCCCTAAGTACTTAAGATACTTTCTAACGAGCCGATTCACCGTTGAAGCTAGCGGCGCTCCAAAACCTTTTCACAGTGAGAGAAGAGAGAAGAAGAAAAGAGAGAAAAGTTGAGCGTGAGAGAAGAGAGATCTTGTGTGTTCTTCTATGAAGAAAGATAGCGAGCACACGCTTCACTGGAAGCTTTGTTCTGGTTGCTTTGCATCATCTTTCCTTCGTGTTCTTACTGTTCTTATTTGTTTCTTGTTCTTTAGGGTTTTTTGATCTTTTTTTTAATGAGTTTTGTAACCTGTACAACTATGATCTATCTACTTAGTGAATTGGGAGGGATTTCTCCTCTTGAAATCTCGTAGAGTAGGGTTTCCCCGAACTGCGTCACCAAATCCTTTGTGTTTTGTCGATTTAAAAACGTGTTTGAGCAATATCACTCTAGATATGTCAAAGTGTTTGTATAAACCTTTAGATTTAGTTTTATCAATTTGGTATCAGAGCTTTCTGGAACTTTCGAGACTTCAAAGAACTCCAGGGTCTAAACCCTAGATCTTGATACTCTAGCTGAATGTTAGGTCCTCCCTCCCACCCTTCTACCAGCTAGACTAATTGAACTTGTTAATACATTGTTTTTTTTAATGTTATACTTAGTTACTACTTACACAAACTAGTGTTACACGAACATAACGTTCGATTTTACAAAAAATTGTAATCACCCAAACTCTTTCGATTTATAAAAATTGTCTCAATTTACACAAGCTCAAAAGGTCTTTTTACACAAGCTCAATCGAGTTACACAAGCCCAAAAATCCGTTGTTTACACAAGGTCGAGTTACACAATTTGAATACACAACATTAATACGACATTTTTTGTGATTATAAACTTAAGCCATATTTTGTAATAATTAAATTCAGGTCATTTGTTGCACTTCAAAAAGGTATGGCTTATTTCCGTAAATATAAATCTCGGCCAAATCTGTAATTATTCTTTAAGGGGCAGATTTGCAAATTCAAAATATTTGGGTCATTAACATAAATAAAATTAAAGGATTTTTTTTATTAAACATGAATGTAAATCAAACAAAATCCTAGGTGTTCTTCTTCTTTGTGGCCGGCACAAACTACACGCACCCCCATTTTCTATGGCCTACACCACCAACAAACATAAATGCAATACCTCCGGCGAGAGACGACGGTTCTCGGCGGCAGGCGGCGGCAAACAACTGGTGGTTGTGAAGTCGAAGAAGAATCGAATGGTGGTGGCGAAGTCGAAGACGTGTCAACTGGTGGCGGCGAAGTCGAAGATAACGAGCTGACTGCTTCAACTGTAAATGGTAAATTCATAGAAGTGAGAAAAAATAAAGCTTAGCCAGGACCAGAATAGTCCTGGCTAAACCTACAAAACATAAGACTGCATCATCAGCAAAACACAAAGGGCTAAAATACAATGTTCAAGTACTCCAAATAAGCATGCAAACCTCCTCAATGTACCATCTACCATGAAATGACTATGAAAATAAATAACATCCTCATGACACTATCTATAAGGCCCTTCCACGTAGGTATGTGCAAGATCATCGGATCTGGTTGCTTCGACTCCGATAGTGCGAGCCCGTTGGTTTGAGTCTGTTTCTCTCGACGGTGCCAGATCTAGATGTCATTAAGGTTTTTGGTTTTTAGTTTCTCGTAGCTGCGGTTTTTGGCTCGTCGACGACTGCTTCGTCATTAGGGTTTACCATATCCGAATCAAGAATTGGGCGTTTATAGTCTTTTAATTTTTACGTTTTCCCCTTATGCCCTCTAATTAATTAAATTAAAAATTATAAGTGGGGGCCTAGTTTGTATTCGGTTATCCAAAAAGGCTATGATGTCCCATTTTTCTCAAGTATTAATCTACTATCTACTATATAATACTAAAACAGAAGTGAATATCGTCTCATGTCATCGCCACATTACATTCGCCGTGTGTCATTTTTACATTAAGTCACCTCACATTTTTCCACATGTTGTCTTGAGTTTATGTCACCTCATTATTTGAAATATTACATTAGAAAGACTATATTATAAAAAAATATTAGACAAAAAGGTTTTCTACACAAGATGGAAATTACGGAAAATCATATATATTGATGTCATAACTATACCATATTTACCACTTATGATATTTATAAAAAAAACTATTTTTATCATAACTTTGTTTATAAACACGTAATATTGTTATATATAAAGATGAACATATTACTCATTTCACTTTACTGTATAATACTAAAACAGAACTGAATATCGCCACACGTCGTCGCCACATTAAATTCGCCATGTGTCATTTTTTAAATTAAGACACCTCACATTTTTGACAATCGTCTTGGATCATAAATATAATAGATTAGTTTAAACCAAATCCGTGCATGGTACGGGAACTAAGCTAGTATAATACTAAAGGAGAAGGAAATTAAGCCACTTGTCATCTTCGCATTAAAACACCTCGATTTTTTTCACTTGGCGTTCTCACATTACGCTACCTCAATTTTTTCCACATGTCGTCTTTGTGTTGCGCCACCTCATTATTTTCAAAT
The DNA here is from genome assembly GCA_002319775.1 of Fagopyrum tataricum. Taxonomy (NCBI): domain Eukaryota; kingdom Viridiplantae; phylum Streptophyta; class Magnoliopsida; order Caryophyllales; family Polygonaceae; genus Fagopyrum; species Fagopyrum tataricum. The sequence continues at coordinate 10,035,001 of CM008283.1, read as the reverse complement.
TTATTTTTTTTCTTATGTGAGATTGTTTCCATGCATATTAATGAAGATATTATGTATTAAATTTTAAAATGAGATAACATAATATTATATATTTGAAAAGAAAATAATAAAATAAACGAGGTTAAATAATTGAATAAAATAACATGTACCCAAGATGGAAATTTGAAAAATCATAACATATATATACAATATATGAATAGCAGTTAGAAATATATGTATTATCGTATGATAAAAATAGCTTAATATTTTATGACTTTTGTATTACTTTTTTTTTAAAGGAATAATTCATTATTACTAATGTTAATATATTAGTTAAAATCAACTCTCGTGCATTGTACGAAAATTACGCTAGTAGTCTAGTAAAATATAGTAGTGCTTAACTGTCATCTATAAAGTAATTTCATTAATTATTGTCATTGTATATTATTAGGAGATGTGTTGTACTGATTGACGATCATTTCTAAAGATATTGCATTAAGATTAAAAAACCCAAATACAGTTCGTCACAAATCACGGTCGATAACTTACACAAGAATTAGCTTTGGCATGAAGATCACCCTTTGATACGCGAATCATATTTTCCTTTGTTAAAGTACTGATCCCGTATCGTTATTTTAAATGATTAATACAATTAGAGGGAAGTAGTTTCGGCGAGGACAAATATTTTGGTACGGACATATAATAATTAGAATATTAAAATAAATATTTTGTTATATTTCAACGTAATTGTTGTTCAATCAGACGGAAACGGTAGACGGAAACGGTAAGACATGTACATTGTGTGCGCGCAAGACTGGACACAAGTGTATTGAGAGTGTGTCCGGGACGCATGTACGCGAGAGTGCGTTCGGAGTCTTTGTTAGTCAAAATAAGAGGTGGATGACTAATGCAGCGCGTTCAAGTAGTATAAAATGTGAAACATGCGCAATACGAGTACGTCCGGATATTTTTATATTTATTTTTTTTTAAAAAGTCCAGACGCACTTGTATTGGACATGCTCCTCTTTTATAACATTACATCCTACCAATAACATCACTCTATTATATTAATATATTAATATACGAAAATAAATAATGCTTAGGCCACGTGTCATTCAATCACTGATGTCACATTAACATTTTGTTAAGTTATTTACGAAAATATTATTTATTTAAAATATCATATTTTATATATATTATTTATATCTAAACAAAATATGATTAGTTGTTAGTTGAACAAAATCCGAATAGGAGGAGTATGTCATGCTAACGTGTTTAACCAAATATTTTTCCTTCTTTTAATTTTAATTTTATTTAGAATGATCAATTTGAAACGGTGGGAAAAAATTCAATAGTCCAATTTTAAAAAAATATTGTTTGGGATTTAACAGTCCAAATCTTATTTTGTTTCGGTATATTTTTGTAGAGAGATAAAAAAGAAATAGAAAATTATTCCTATCTTTTAAGCTATTTGGTTGTTGTCCACAAAAGACGTGGTGATAATCCCCGTTTTTGGGGCCGAACAATGGGTGCGCGCCGCAGCTTGCCTTAAAGATGACTTCTCCTTACCAATAAGCGAACTCATAATTGACGGCAGGGGGAGTTGAAGAATCGGCCCGTGGCCCGTAGATCGATCCCAAAGTCTTTGGACTTCGCTATCGGTCACCCAGGAGTATTTAGCCTTGCAAGGTGGTCCTTGCTGATTCACACGGGATTCCACGTGCCCCGAAGCGAGAAAGGGGATTGGCTCGCCGGCAGCGGGTGCTCATCGAAAGTTGTGGACTTCCGATCCTAGTATATAAGGTCGGTGGGCTACTCCTCTTATTGCCAATTGGTTTTAGGATGGAATCTCATCGGGTTTATGTGTTGGGCTTGGCTAACGCGCATTTGAGCTCGGATGCACACAACCCCAGCTCTACCCGGTCCGTCTGTATCGGACTTTGACATGGTATCTGAGCGGTTAGCCTCTATGTGGCTCGCGATCCTAACTTGTGGGCAACTGCAACTCGGTCTATATCCTCTAGTTGTCCTTGCGGAGTGTGTTGGAGATAATTAGTTCCCACATCGAAAGTTGTGGGCTACCCCTCCTATTGCCAATTGGTTTTAGGATAGAACCTCATCGGGTTTATGTGTTGGGCTTGGACCTAACGTACATGTGTGCTCGGATGCACACGACCCCCGCTCTACCCGGACCGTCTGTATCGCACTTTGACAGATACCAACAAAGATAAGTAGCATAAGGCATTTATTTATCCTAGTAATTAGATGTCCATAAAATTTTTCCAAAGACTATACTTTGTCCGGGAGGTCTAGAGGACAGGATTGTGTCCGGAATTAAGCTGAATTTCTTTATATTTTTCTTGCAATTTTGCATTCTTGTATGTGTTTGAATCGTGTGTGTTTTGCTATGGTTTTCTGATTTTTACTCTATTGGTCGATGACGTCTTCGGATGTGTTGTTCTCTAATAAGTAATAAATATATTAATGATTTTACCTATTAACATTGACAATATAGCATGTAACATGTTGAAAAAAGAAGAAGAGACTACTTAATTGAAATATAATAGTACCGTTTTAGTGCTAAATTTGAACTACCCATTTTCATCCCAATAGAAAATCCTTATTTCCTTATTATAAGTAAGAGTTCCCCATTGTAATAGTCGATTTTCATTTTTACCCCCATGCCCCTGAACAGTATAATTACGTTCATGCCCTTATTTTGTTTTGGGTCATTGCCTGTCGTTTTTTGGTCTTTCCCTTTAATGGTTATTATTTTCTTTTATTTACATAAATACATTGAGTTATTTGTTGTTATCTCTGAATTTATACACGCGTCCTTCAAGCTCTTGCGTGTTTCTTTCTCCTTCCTCCTTCAAATTGGGTTTCCTCTCACTACCATAGTCTCTCTCTCATTCTTGGTTTATTTCAGTTTTGGAATCAGGCAGACCTTCCGGTCGGAGATGCGATTTTTCTCTCCTCTACACCTTCACATTCACCAGACATCAAATCTGAATTCGTCGGTGTTCTTCCTCTTCAATGTTCATTTTCCTTTTTCCATTTCCATATTGGTCTTTGATTCGGAGGTTTTGGATTTGGATCCTCTTCATCTTCTGTTTCTTATATGATTGAATCATTTGTGCTCTCCATAGATAACCGAATTGTCAAAATCGCTTCCACAATTCCGGTTTATGATTCTCTCTATCTTTTCCCTCTTCGTTTCATGTTTATCTTTCTAATTTAGGGTTTTGTTTGTTGTTGCGCCGGTCATGGCTTCAAAGTGGATCTTGAAGGAGCTCAAGGATCTCCACAAAGACCCCCTACATATTGCATCGCAAGCTCCTTCTTCCTCATATTTGCTTGATTAATAACCTTTTTATTTGTGTCAAACCCCCAACTTTGATATGAACTTCGGATTACTTGTTTGCATATTTGAACTTATGAAGGTCGAATTGCCCTTGATTTTTACGTGATATGCCAACCTTGGTGAGTTCATCGGTTCACAATAGGAGTTCATTACAAATGAAACGAATGCCCTATCTCCAATATTGATAGTGACTGAACATTCTCTTACCTATTCTTTGCAGATTGCTCAGGGTATTGGCATGGGTGATAAAGACACCATTCAGTTCACTTGGTAAGCCTTATCCATAACCCTTTAATTTCTAAATTATGGTTTTTTGATTTGGGTAACTAACTTTAGAAGCCAACGTAAATTTATGTTTTTTCACTTTGATCTATGTTAGTGATAGACAATTGGTTCATGTGTGAACACCTCGAGAGCACTGTATTGTGGTAATTTATTTTCCTTAATATGATTTCAATTACCGGTTTCCCTTTGTGTTTATGATGTCAAATTGTTTGTTTTTAATTCAAGTGCTGGTAATGGTATGTTGTCTTATGGGAGAGTCAAGGATAGTAATTCGCTGGCTGTTTTCTTTTGGAGAAATGCTGATTGACTTTGTGCCCACTGTTTTTGGTGTTTCACTTGTTGAGGCACATTCTTTCGAGAAAGCTCCTGGAGGAGCTCCTGCTAATGCGGCTGTTGGGATTTCCAGGCTAGGGGGTTTTTGTGTTGTGAAACACTGAGCTGAATGTGGCTTAAATACTTGATCTGATGATGCCTTTGGTTTGCATCGTTGCACATTGTCATACAGTAAATAGATTTTGTGGGATGAGTATAGTTCGGGTTTTGTCTCTAATATTTCAATTTTGATGCATCATTTACTAGGTAGGAACAGATGAGTTTGGATATATGTTGGCTGACATTCTGAAGAAAAATGATGCCGACAACTCTGGTATAAGATACGATGAGAAAGCGAGGACAACTCTTGCCTTTGTTACCATGAGAACAGATGGTGAGCGTGAATTCCTGTTCTTCCACCACCCAAGTGCTGATATGCGTCTTGAACAATCAGAGCTTGATGTGGACCTTATCAAGAAGGTATTTCTCATTTTCCCTTCCCCGCATTATGGCAGACTGGTTTGCTAAGAAGTTGCTGATAAACTGACATTTTTATTTTCTTTCTACGATTGGCAGGCCAAGATTTTTCACCGTGGTTTTATCAGTTTTATAGATGATCCTTGCAGGACATCGCATCTTGCTGTTGTGAACATTGCTAAGAAAGCTAAAGCATTTGTGTCTTATGATCCTAATTTGAGGTTGGCAATGTGGTCATCTAAGGATGCAGCTTAGGATGGCATTATGATCATTATGGAATGAGGCTGATTTAATTAAGGTAATCATTTTGAAGACAACTTTTTCCTTCCCTCCCCAGGCATAAATTATTAGTGCAGCAGCTCAGGAGTTGTTGCTTAGTGCCATATACTAAGAGTGTTTATTTTGCTTAGTGTCTGATTTTGGTGTTGATGTATTTATTTATTATAAAGGTTAATACCATACTAGCTATAGCAATTCATTTATTTGTTTTGTAGCATTGTTACATTTTGTTTAAAATTGAAAAACTTATAACCATCCGTAACCATTTTGGTATATATTACCAGAAGTTTTCATGTTAATGCGGGTAACCCGAGCATACAAGGATAATACGAAATTTTGTTCTAATTTTCAGCTGAATAAGTGAGTGATACATATTCCATCAATTTTGGATCTTATGAATAATAATATTCCAATGAAAATGAAAACTTGTTCTTGGGTACATCCTTAACTCTGGACTTGTCCTCCATCCTCTTTGTTTTGGTTTGGTATGGTTTGTTTTGTCTTTGAACTTCATATTGAATATGGATTTGTCCATCAAATTTATGCAGATGTATTTATTTATTATAAAGTAGGCGGGCTCCTTGCTTTTCATATAGACGATCTTATGAAATTCGCACCACTTTGGTTATCCAAACCAGAAGAAGTTCGAGAAGATAGAGCTCGTTCGGCAACGAATATAGCCGGTGATGTATATGGAAAAGGTTGAATAAGTGAAATGTATGGATACTCATTTGGGGCAGCTGAAGTAAGTAAATTTTCCTATTCTCTTCCTTTTTTTCCGCCCTATATTTCTGCTGAAAATTTTAGTCTGAGAAATTTTAATTGTTTTCTACCAGGTTGGATGTCGTCACAAAATCACCAAATAAACTTATGATATATCCAGGCTATGTTCCAAAGGAGGGTGTTGAGCCGATTCTTTTCATTACGGCTTACCTTTTAATGATCTGAGCTGGTCTTTCAGTAAACTACATTACCATGATGATATTGTTGCATATGATTGTGGACGACTTATGACATCTACTTACAATAATTACGCATATCACATTCACATTTATCGGAAAGGTTACGCGTGCTACGCACGCGCGGCTCTCCTAGTAAATAAAAATAAAAATAGTACCGTTTCAATTCATATAATGGTGCAACTTAGGGCTCCGACTCAATTATCAATAGAAACATATCAAAGACTTTGCTATGGATAAATATATAAACTTTACATGGTTACACTACAGAGCTATTTAATATATATCGGGTTTACCTTGATAAAATCTACAATATATTTGTTTATATTTTGGTAATCATGTAGTTTAACATAAAAACTGAATTAAGGCCCGCTTCATATGTAATTTTTTTTTAAAAATAATTAATTTAAGATAAGTAGTTCATTTGCTGAATAATGTTTTAAAATTAAAAATTGATCTCCATAGATAATTTAGCTGTCGTAATCTTTTCTTAATTTTTTTTTGTTCAGCATTAACATATTTTACTCGTTTTCCTTTTGAATTATTTTCTCAATAATATATCTTTGTAATGAAAGCAAAAATTACATAGTGCATATATTCTCTAATTTTTTGACAAACTGGGTTTGATTTTTGGTGAAGATCAAAATAGCTACATGTAAAATCTAAGGATACGGAAGAAAATGGAAAAAAATAATACTAAAATTATTGCAAATTTCAAAAGTTGATCATTATTCAGCCATAACATTTAATTTAATTTGATAGAGGGTGGATGATATCATGCGGTGGTATGGCTGAAAATTTTGGGTTATGAATGTGTATATCAAACGCAATAACTTTATTTGATAGAGAAGGAGGATGTCTCACCGGTCGATTTCCCTACCAACATGCAGTAAAGTCAGTGGACATAACATAGATCTGCCACCCAGAAAACCCCGTACACATTCATAACCCAAAATCATTGCGTTTGATGTACTAGCCATATTAAAATATGCTGCAAATGAAATGCTAAAAAAGCAATCGACGCCTGAGAGATTCGAACTCTCGCGGGGAAACCCCATGTACTTAGCAGGCACACGCCTTAACCACTCGGCCAAAGCGTCTTTCTTGTTGCACTAATGCATTTATTAAAGATATCTACTTGAACCAAAAATCCTTACAAAAAGGAACAAGAGTGAACAAAAAAATTAAGTTAGCACGTGGAAATCAGGTTTTCTAATCTTAAAACAGGTCGTTATATATACTTATATGAGTAATGAGTTGAGTTATAACTCGTTACTTTTAGCCGAGCTGAATATAAGCATATTTTAAAGCTCGTTTTTAAATTTAGGCTATTCTAATTTATGAATGAGCCGAGTTTAGACATACTTAACCTAACAACTTGTAAATATCCGAGCATATATTGGGCTTCTATCAAGCGTATGCCATTCAATACAATTCTTGTTTTACGGGAAACAATCCGGACACATGAGGGAATGCTCGGGGATGGTTTAGGCTTTGGTATGGAAACGATGTATTAAAGTCCAACAAACTCGTGATTAAGGCTTGTATGTATAGAAGCGTAAGTGTGTCATAAATTAATCCTATTCAGCGATCATATGAAATTTATTCTAAATCCATTTATAAAAGACGGGTACCTAATAGAACTTCCGATATAACTTTTGATAAGGTTCCTGAATCATTTATAAATAACGACCTGTTTTGTATACGTTTAACTATGAATCTGAGTTGACGATTCTCCGGAATCCTGCAATTCACAAATATATTGACCTCCCTTGGAAGTTGGAAATCAGAGGTACCTGAGTTGGATAGGGTGGCAACTGCTAAAAGTATCAAACATGCTGTGTTGATGTTTGATTGCGAGAGTGAAAATTTGAGAAGAATTGAGCGACCTGGTCGAGTATTAGCAACTACCTGTGATGATCATTTTGGTATTGTTTGTAAGGTTGTGCTGTATCATAGCTTTTTTTTTTCTACAGGTAAGTAACAAGAGTGGTTAGTTGTGAAATGTTTGCGGAAAAGGAAGACAAAAGTGGTTAACTTTAGGCCGGAAAATAAGTCATGAATTGTGGTGTATTGGTATGGGGGTGGGCCGCACAATTCAAAACAGACTTATTACTTGTCCATGCCGATATATATCGACGCCCTTCGCCATGCCCATGTTTCACAAAACATCATTATTTCACTTTCTCATATTTTATCATTCTTTATAAACTCTATTCTTATAATATTAATTACAAATTTATACCCTTTTATTTTATTAAATCATACTACTTTTTTACTTGTACGTGTTTGGATATTTATAAATAAAATAAACTTTAAATCCAAACATTTAAACATAAATGAGTTTGCATTAAATCAATATGTATAAGATATGAGAATTAAATTAGTTTTAATATAAAAAAAAGGTTTCATTTATGTAATAAGTCGTAAGTTAATGCATTTTTTTCAGGAAAATTCCACCAAAAAATGAACCCAATTTACAAAATACTCCATATTTATGTATAAAATGTTCAGGATGTGAATTAATGTTTGAGAAATATAGACACTTTTTATAAATATTTCCGTTTTCCTTCAAACTTGATCCCCTTCTTTATGCTAATTGATGAACAACATTCAACATTAATGTGTACGTACTCCATATTCGCGGGAATGTTAAACCACAATTTGTTTATTTTTATTCATAAACCTCCAAGATTGAGGCTACTAAAATGATCTCAATCATGCATGATTTTGGACAGACTATAGGGTTAATTAGTATATTAATTTCCATTATTATTTGTATGGCATTCATTGAGTAAATTATCATGACCTAATTTGCATAATGTATCTCACAATAATAGCTCAAAAAATATTTCCTCAATACTGCAAAATGTTGATATAAAGTCGATCGATCTCTGACCCCAGCAGCTAAGCTAGTTATATATATATATATATATATATATATATATATATATATATATATATATATATATATATATATATATATATATATATATATATATATTATTGGCCCTTTTTATCTTTTGGGATAGTGAGTTACATATATATTCATTTTTTATAAGTAGAGTTGTAATGATTTGGAGACAAAATCGACTGGCTTAATTTGGAAGCATGTATGTCATCATGCTTTTTCGCCAACTAGACTTTATTACGTGCAATTATTCACATGTGAATTAAATATCAATATACAAGCTAGGATTGTATATCATTGTTATTATTAAATATTATTATTGTTATATCTCTACATTACTACATACTTCATGTCATTTATTTTAGTAATTGGGGAGAAGATTGTTTTCAAATGAACTTAAAAAGTGACAATAAGTTGTTTTTTCAAGCTCTTTACTTAGATTATGAGAAATATATTTATTTTTTGTTTTTGTTCTTATTTCATGAAATACTATATTATATATTCGCCCTCACATGAATTAATTAGTGATTTTAACTTTATATATATATATACTGTTAATTATAAAAGGAAACAAATAAATGAATGGATAAAAATTCAAAAGAAACAGTGTAATAAAAGGAAGGACAAGAAAAAGAAAGATAGAAGAAAAAAAAATCACAAATCTACCTCCAAAGTCCAAACAAGTGAAATGACGAGGGTGGAGGTGAATCTACTCTATTTCTTGGAAGCAACGTTTCACTTTTTTTACAGAAATTTAGACAAACTTTACCCTTTAAAATTAAGTTTTTTTAAAATAAATTACATTATACAATTTTTGTAAATAAAACCACCTTAAGTATTCTGAATATAAAATAAAACTACCCATGAGCCCTCAAAATGGAGAGGGTGGAGGTAAACTACTTATCAATGTTCATGCACAACTAAATAGGTCGAAGAAGATTAATCAAAATATTTATATGTAGATGTAAAAACAGAAAGAAAAACAATAAAGAACATACAATATATATTTAACCAAATAAAGACCGGATACGTACTATACTAGTTTTAAAAAAAAGAAAACAAATAGATAGGTCTCTCATGAGCCCTAAAAATATTATTAAAAATCAAACTTTTTTTTTTTTGGTGGGTATTAAAAATCAAACTAAGCTCTCGTTTGGTATCGCTAGGAATCATTTACGGTAACGGAATGATTACGAATCAATAAAAAACTATGTTTGTTTAGAGGTTTTTTAATAAATAAAAGTAATAAAATCAATTCATTTTCCTTAATCGATTTCATTCCGTTTTCATTCTACCACTCCAACCAAACGGGCACTGTTGTTAACATATATCATGGGATGAATGTATATTAGAAAAATTTATACATAAAATGAACATGGCAAAATAGTGATTTAGTCTTCTACTTAAACCCTCTCATTCAACACAAGCCCACAAACAAACAACTTTAATCAACAATGCCTACTACTCCCATCTTTTTTCTCCTCATCTCCTCGTTCATTCTCCTCCTCCACGCGCAGCCGTCCACCGCTTATTACTCAACCGCCGCCACCACCACCACCACGGACTTCAAATTCATCCGAGACCAATGCAACGCTACACTCTACCCAGATATATGTTACACCTCCCTCTCCCGCTACGCCTCCTTTATCAGCCACGACTCCGCCCAGCTAGTGCGCGTTGCTATCGGCGTCAGCCTCTCCAAAGCTAAACGCGCCGCCGTCTACTTCTCCAACATCACCCACCACTCCGACTTCTCCTCCGACCACCGCGCCTCCTCCGCCGTCCGCGACTGCTCCTCCACATTCTCCGATGCCGTTGGTCAAATCCGCGGCTCCTTCAATCAGATGCACCAGCTCGGTGCCGCTGGCGATGGACCTGAGGCGCTTAGGTTCCAGCTCAGCAATGTGCAGACCTGGATGAGCGCCGCCCTTACTAATGAGGACACGTGTTCCGACGGATTTGACGGCGTATCCGACGTGGAGCTGAAGTCTGACGTATGTGATCGGGTTACTAAAGTCAGCAAGCTTACCAGTAATGCTCTTGCTCTAGTCAACACCTACGCCTCCACCCTTAATTAACAGTTAATTAGCTAGTTAATCTAATTTTCTTTCTCCTTTTTTTATTTATTTTATTTGTAATGGACTAAAGGGTTGTTAGCTAGACCTGAAGTGTGTGTATAAAGAGTTATGATTAATGTGTGGCAACTACGATTTTGTACTTATTTATCATATTATAACTGAGCCGTTAAAACTAATATTATAAATTATTTTATATATTAGAAAACATGTATGAAATATTTAGAGTATGGAGTAGATGACTGGGGACATAATAAAGGAAAAAAGAATAAGAATTGGTGATGATTGGATTCGATCCAATTTCACCGGTAGAAATAATTATTGATAATTATTACACCTTTACCCCCTATTCTAAACTGTCCCTACGTTTCATAGAAATGGATCCCAAGGTTATAAAAACAACAAATAACATCTGAAGGGTATTTTTCAAACAAGCAAAAATAAGAATAAGATAGGGTTTAAAAAATATTGTAAATGAAAAAATTATTGTAAATGTTCGTTAAATAAAATTTTAGAAAACGAGTAGAATAAAAATAATTTTTAGAATTTGCTACTTATGAGAAGTAGGCATGTGAACATTAATTTTTTTAGTCAACAACTAGTACACTAAATTCAAAATTCCGAATTTGATAGGTTGGGAAATAATGATTCCTCCAGGAAATATGTCATTAATTTGAGACAAAAGTGTATGGAATTGGCATCCATTTGAGGAGGCGTAACATTCGGTAAGTTGAATCAACTCCTTTGACTTGCTGCGATGATTCCTCCTCATCAACTTCGTATCGGGGCCACTATCAATCTGCTTTTTGTCAACAACTACTGATATACACTAAGGGTTGGTTTGGTATCGTTAGAAATCATTTTCGGTAATAAAATGATTTCAAATCAATCAAAAACTATGCTTGTTTAGAAGTTTTTTTAAACATGAAACTAGCCTAATTTTTTCCATTTTCATTCCTTTCCCTTAACCGATTTCATTCCGTTTTCATTCTATCACTTTAACCAAATGAACACTAAATGTGTCTTGCATATAATACAAAATTTTTTTATAAAATAAAATAAATAACCATATTATAACAACCCCGAAATTTCAGAAAGTCAAGGTGTCACGGACTAGAACCTCACAATAAGTCTCGACCCTATCTTTAACAACAATTTCTCTAGATCTTACAACAAGACATAAATGTTAATAAAACAAATAAATACGCATTGCAAAATAATAAAGTCGGTGAATGTATGAAGTGAGACAGCCTTGTACAAAAACTACTAACATCCTGAAAAGCCGAGCCATCCTATATGAATGCAAAACTGAAATGCCACCCCATCTATATGAATACGCGCGTGGACTCGGCTGACCATCATCTCCGGATCACCTTGTAACTTTCTTACCCTACAAGAAATCTAACAACATAACAGTAAAACCGTTAGCTAAAAATCGTAAGGTATCAGCTAAGTACTATAGTAGCACAATACACATCAATGCATGCCAACTGGATCGAAGCATAAGGTGCCATCTGGATTGGTCATCCCAACACAAAGGTGACCTACACTTCCTTCCATACAAAGCTTCATAAGGTGCCATCTGGATCAAAGCATGCCAACTGTCATTGTAGGTAAAGTCTACCAAGGGCAAATGTGTATCCCATGTTTCCGGACAATCCAACGTACAAGCTCGTAACATATCTTCTAAATTCTGAATGGTCCTTTCAGATTGTCAATCTGTTTGCGGATGGAAAACGGTACTAAATCTGAACTCTGTCCCCATAGTTGTAAGAAGAGTTTTCCAAAAACGGGACATAAAGCGACCATCAGCTAGCTTCTCTATATTCCACGTAACTTTAATAGCTATGAAGTAAGCAGATTTCGTGAACCGATCTACCAAAACCCATATAGCATCCATTCCCCTTTGAGTACGGGGACATCCGATCACAAAATCCATGGAGATATTTTCCCATTTCCACTCCAGGATAGGAAGCGGTTGCAACAACCTTGCAGGTCTCTGATGCTCGATCTTGACTTGTTGACACGTCAAATACTTGGAAACATACCCAACTACTTCTTTCTTCATGTTTACCCACCAATAATTCCTTTTAAGATCCTTATAAATCTTAGTAGTTCCGGGGTATACGGAATAAAAAGGAATAAGTCTCTTTCAAAATGGACTGGTGACGCATCATTTGCAGGAACACAAGAGTGATTCTTGCATATAAGAATCTCATGTCATCTAACTTGAAATCTGGAGCTTTTCCTTTCTTAACATCTTCTCGAATCTTCATCAAAGTTGGGTCATCAACTTGTCTCTATAGTCTCCAACAGAGATGGTTGAATTTCCAACATACACAATTGACCTTGGTTTTACCAAACCATACCTCAATATCAAGTTTCATAAAGTCTTGTTGCAACTTAGGTTGTGCAGTCAAACACACTATCATCTTCTCTTGCGTCGACTTCCTACTAAGAGCATTTACAACAACATTAGCAATTCCAGGATGATATAAATTAAAATCTCAATATCATAGTCCTTGAACAACTCTAACCATCTCCTCTGTCTTATATTTAACTCCTTTTAAGTAGAAATGTACTTCAAGCTTTTGTGATCCGTGAAAATCTAACAACTAACTCCATAAAGGTCGTGTCTACAAATCTTGAGAGCAAAAACTAAAGCTGCAATTTCCAAGTCATGAGTGGGGTAATTTACCTCATACGGCTTCAAATGGAGAGATGCATATGCTATCACTTTTCCGTTTTGCATCAATACAAAACCAAGTCCTTGTCTCGAAGCGTCGCTGCAAACTGTAAATCCATCAATACCTTGAGGTAATGTCAGGACTGGTGCACTCGTAAGCCTTCTCTTATGTTTCTCAAAGCTTTTCTGACACTTATTATCCCACTCGAACTTCTTTGTCTTCCGGAGTAGGTTAGCCATCGGTTGGGATATTTTAGAGAATCCTTCCACAAATTTCTGATAATAACCTGCAAGACCAAGAAAACTTCTAACTTCTTTCACAGTTTTAGGCGGATGCCATTCTGAGACTGCTACAATCTTTTGTGGATCAACCATTACACCTTCTGCTAAAATTACATGACCAAGGAATGCAACTTCTGGTAGCCAAAATTCACATTTGGACAATTAGCATATAACTTCTCTTTTCTCAAAACTTTAAGGACAACTCAAAGATGATATGTATGTTCCTCTCTACTTCGAGAGTATATCAAAATATCATCAATAAACACCACAACAAAACGATCTAAATAATCCCGGAAAACTCGATTCATCAAGTTCATAAATACAACTAGCGCATTAGTGAGCCCAAAAGACATCACTACAAACTCATAATGACCATACCTTGTTCTGAACACCGTTTTGCTAACATCTTCCTCTAGGACCCTCAACTGATGATAACCTGATCTCAAATCAATCTTTAAAAACACCACAGACTCTTGCAACTGGTCTAGAAGATCATCTATCATGGCAAATGATACTTATTCTTCACTGTTACTTTGTTCAACTCTTTGTAATCAATGCACAAGCGAAGAAAACCATCTTTCTTTTTCACAAACAAAATTGACGCTCCCATGGCGATGCACTTGATCTAATAAATCCTTTATCAGCAAGTTCCTGCAATTACTTTTTCAATTCATGCATCTCTACATGTTCCATTCTGTGGGAACTTTGGAGATTAGAGTTGAGCCTGGCTCAAGCTCAATTGTGAAGTCCACTTCTCGGCGTGGAGGAAGTCTTGTTAAGTCATCTGGAAAAGCATATGGATACTCATTAACAATAGGAATCTGTGCTACTTGGGTTTCTCTTTTTCTTCACCCATCACATAACATAAATAACCAATACAACCTTGCCTCAACAATCGGCAAGTTGTCATAGCACTAATAATCTGTCCCGATCTATTAGGGTGACGACCCTCAAACACATGTACTGATTCATCTTCAGCTATAACAGTGACTGTTCTCTTTCGAAGGTCCATAACTGCTCCATGGTGTACAAGCCTATCCATACCTAAAATTAAATCATAATGTTGTATATCTATCATAATCAAGTTAGCTAACCAATCCCGAACTCCTACGCGAATAGGACAATTCCGGATTTCCCGGTTCCCAACAAGTTGACTACTATCAGGCAATCCCATAACAAATGACTCACAAACAAAAGCACACAACAAGTCCAGTCTAGATACACATGCCTCAAATATACAAGAATGAGTGGCTCCCGTGTCAAATAAAATGCACACTAGTTGAGATCGAATCAAGATCGTACCTATCACCACTTGCACATTGGGTTCATCGACACTCATCTCGTACACACGTCCCTTTTCCTTTGATGCACTAGAAGCCTGCTGAGATTGTGAGTTTGCGGGGCATGCGGTGGTACTGGTATTTGAGTTGTAGGTGCCGAAGCTTGAGGCTTTGAAGTATTCGCTCTTCCATCCTTGTAAAAAATGGAAAGATGACCCATTCCACCTTACTTGAAGCATTTCTGCGGGTCTCTTGGACAAGCTGACTTATAGTGGCGGTCACTATTACAGTTATGGCAGCGATACCCTTAAGATAAAGTCCCACAAAAGTCATTGAATCTTTGAGGTCACGACATCTGTCTTGACCTATCGACATGTTGAGGCCTCTTGAACCCATCATCTCTAGGACTTGAATGGTTTGCTTGAGTCTTCTATCTCTTGTTACCTTGTTTAAGCAACCTTTAAGCTTTAATCCACCTTGAGTGCATGGTTATAGTATTCCTCTAAGGTCCCACACTTATGTCTAGCCATCAGGGTTCTAACTGAAGGACTCAACCATGACTCAAAATAATCAATCTTATCTTCCTCACTCCTCACGATATCAACAACATATGGGAGGAGTACGGTTCATTTTATTTTGTACTTGCCTGCACTACTGTCATACCTTCTTCAGGTGGGTGCAGAAACTCATACTTCTTTTCCTTTTGCAACGTCACAGGGTAGAAGTGAGCTCTTATCTTGATCTTAAATTGTTCCAGCTTATATCACCATCCATAGGCTTCACGGTATCCCACCAATTGTCAGCACACTTAGTTAGGTAGAAAATGGCGATGAATAATTTATGATTTTCAGGACATCTTACCTTTGCAAAGTATTTTTCCATCTTCTTAAGCCAATGTTCCATTTCAGTGGGCTCCCCAAATCCAACATACGGAGGTGGCTTAAACTTCTCAAGTGCAGCTGCAATAGTACTAGCATCTCTTTTTTCTATCCCAGGAAGTTCAGGCTCGACTCGAGGAGGTGATGGTTGAGGTGGTGCCGGTGGGGGTCCCCTTTGTGCTAAAGGTGCTTGCACAGCTGGGCCCACAACACTTTCCACTGCTTGTCCAATCATTTGTTGTAACATTTTCTGAAACCCGGCACCAAATCCCCCTTGAACACCAAAACCAATAGTTGGAGGGTTATCAACAACATTTGGGGTGCTTCTTCCACGTCCACGACCCCGTCCTCTACCTCGAGTTCCTATGCTTGTGCCTCTTATGTGATGCGCCCTTGGATGCTCCTCTTACGTTGACCGTAGACGATGAGGACGAGGTTTTGAGGGTTCGCTCAGATGGACCGCTCACCCGATCCCGAGCCAAGGCCATTGCCCGAGCCACCGGATCCATCATCGCCCGCACCACTTCGTCACTTGGACCAGTCGCCGGTATGCTGCGTCTCTACACCACCATGGCATAGGCTACCGGTCCCTTTGATCTTATAGAATATTCCCTTTGATCTTATCTTTTAGGGTTTTCCCTTGTTAGGCTTTTCGTATGTATGTTTGTTTGGCCCGTTGGCCCATAGGTGGGCAAGACTCTCTATATAAGGGACCTCTTGCCTCACTTATTTTCCATGTTCAATTTTACTAAGTTTTTGAGAAGATTTTCCTCTTACTTAGCTTGGGCATCAAACCTCCCGTCTACCTCTCAAATTTCTTCCTTGAATCTCGTCTTTGATCCAAGAAATCCATATTCGAGGATTCTTCTTTAGAATCAACTTTCGATCTCCATCAAACGGTTTATTCGATCTCTCTAGATCGAATCAACCCTTGTTTCTTCATCGCTTCCGCCCCTTTGGATCTGAATCGAAACAACGCCGCACAAAGAATCAAGGAGTAGTTGGAGCTTTGCTGGATCTAGATCCGAAAGTTATCCTTGGTTACCTCCAAGGACGCATCAAATTGGCATCAGAGCAAAGGGATCAAAGCTAAGTTCTCTTTACTCTTGTTTTTGTGCGTTATTATCTTCAACCTAATTAGCCTTTTGTTCATGATGTTCTTCATGTTGTTCATCATGTTGTTCATCATGTTCATCCATTTTTCCTGAAATTTTTTTCTTTTGATCAATTTGAAAAACAAAAAAAGGAGATATTTGGTTTGCCATCAAACCAATTATCAAAACCGTCTTTTTCTTAAACCGACCCAATCCGACAATTTTGTTAATTAATTTCACCAAATTTCTTGGGGTATTTTTGTTAACGAAAATTCGGATATCTCGCATTTGATATTCCAAGAAAAGCAAAAAAACTCTTCATCAATACGGATTTGTGTTCAAAAAAAAAATAAAACAAAAAAACAAAAAAACAAAAAAAAACAAAAGTGTTGCTCAAAACGTTTCAAAGAAATGAAACACAAAAGTGAAAAGACTTCCGGCAAACCGGTCCATCCGAAAAATCGGATTTTACAAAACGGTCAAAGACCGAAAGCAAGCAAAGCTTGCCGACTGCACAATCCGTCCATCTTCCGCCTCTCCATTTTCTTACATACGTTTGCAAAATATCACTTGTTTATTTGTGTGTAATTGGTTCAATTTTGTTGGATTTGCCTTAATTACTTGCCTAACCGCCAAACGGCCTTCCCCAAAGTAGAACCCGATAACGCACTTGAACTTGGGTAAAGTTGACTTAACTTGTCACCTTGCTCATTTGATTGATTGCAATTGTGTGCTGATTTGGAGCAATGACTAACGTTGAATTGGAAACTTATCAAGATTCTGGTCCGCAAGAGTCCAATGAACCTTTGGCTCAAGAAAATGCTTCGTTGTCCCTCGAAAATGACTCCATAAGGCAGGAATTGGAAGCTTTGAAGGCACAAAAAAATTTTGATGCCTTGACTCGAGAAAACATTGTCTTGAAGCAAGAGTTGGAAGCGCTTAAGGCTCTACGGCTTGCCCAACGTCCCACCCCAACAATTCCGATTGAGACCTTGGTCAATGCTTCCACATCCGATGCACAACGGAAAGGCAAGGGAATTTTAGGAGCCGGAATATCAAACGGTCCCCGGCTTGCGTCCGTCATTGAATGCCAACGTCCCTTACCTCTTGACGGAAATGAGTCCCATGAAGAGGACGAAGAATTCCCCGACCCGACTCAAGATGACTTTCTCATGGTCGATACGGAAAATCGGCACAAGCATTATGAGCCTCAACACCAACGGTATGTCCCTTCTCCACCTCCACCTAGTGTGCCCCGCACCGACCGTCGAGCCCGGGAAGAGCCCCGGTACCGTCCCGACTCGACCAACAATCATGGTCGTGAGAATGATCGTTCTGGACGCCGTCGCCAACGGTCAACCCGGCAACCGACAACCCTTGACTTTGATGAGTATGATGAGCAAAACGATTTCAACGAGTTCTCCGGTGATGAGTCTGACTTGGAACGGGGGGCACATGACCGTCCATGGCACCCACCCATCATGGACCCTTATGAGAACCAAGACCGAGGTGAAGAATGGTTGCCTTCCCCAAACCCACCTAGGCATGAACCACCCGTTCATGGGCGCCACCGGCATCAAGGCGGCCACCGGCGAGCCCGTGCCGATGATGCCTACATTCCACCGCCCCGCCCGGACCCCTACCGCGCTCGTAGGGAAGGTAAGGTTAAAATCCCTATCTTTCATGGTGAATATGATCCGTGTGTTTTTCTTGATTGGGCGCAGGATATGAAACGAGCCTTGAAACATTGTCATTATGAGGATGAATACGAGAAGATCGAGACGGCAACTCTTTACTTTGAAGGAGATGCCAAGTCTTGGTGGAACCGGTATGAGATCACCCGTGAAAGGCGAGGATGGGCACCGGTTGCGACCTTTGAGCAATTGATCTATGTCATGACCAAGAAGTACGTGCCCGAGGACTTTAAGAATGATATGCGGTTGCAAATTGCCGAGTTCAAACAAGGCAACCTCACCCCGGTGGCTTACTTGGCCAAACTCGAGGACATGCACATTAAGGCCGGCGTCTCGGCCTCTCCCTCCGCCCTTCGCACCAAATTCATGAGTGGGCTTAATGCTTCCATTCGGCGCCCGCTTGAGATTGTGCCATATAAGGATTTGGGGGCATTGTGCCATGCCGCCATGAAGCTCTACAAGCAACAACTTGAGACGCCTCGGTATTCAAGGTATAATTCTTCCTCGAGTCAATATCCTCATTCTTCTAACACACGTACTCGAGATGTGCCTAGTTCTCTAGATGCCGACGCTTCCATAGGAGCCCAACGGACGGGTCAATCCAATAGGCAAGCGGGTAATGAGAGGGCACCAAACCGTGGGCCCACGGCCCGGTGCCTCCCGCTAGAGGTCAACAAGGACCTTCACCGGCGGCTCGCCCAAGGGAGCCCGTGTGATACAAGTGTAGCGGTTTTGGTCACGTGCAACGTGATTGTCCAAACACCAAACGGGTTTTGTTTGCCGACCCAACATATTTCGAGGACGAAGATGATCATTAAGATGGCGATATCATCATTGAGGATGACCAAGACGCCGACCCGCAATTTGGAATGGAACCATGTGACGACGATCTTGCTTGCGCCCCAGCACAACCCGGTAAATTCGCTTTTGTTTCTCGTCGTATTTTGGCTATTAAAGAGTTTATTCCTATTGATCAATGCGAGAATCTCTTCCACTCTCGTTGCTTGGTCAATAATACGAGCCTTTCTCTCATTGTTGACGGGGGTTCTTGTTGCAATATTGTCAACGAACGAGTGGTAAAACACTTCAAGTTGCCTACAACCCCCCACCCAACACCTTACGGACTCCAATGGATTTCCGATAAGGCGTGTGACACCGTCACACAACAAGCTTGGGTGATGTTTTCTATTGGCGCCTATGTTGATAAGGTCCTTTGTGATGTTATCAAGATGGACGCCACACATGTCCTATTAGGACGACCATGGCAATTCGATCGTCGAACATTTCATGATGGTTATCTTAACCGGTACATGTTCCAATATAATGGAAAACGGGTCACACTTTTGCCTATGACTCCGCACGAAATTTTGGTTGACTATGCGGAACGGAAGAGGCAACAATCTATAGATGAGTCCGCTAAGGCGCCGGCAAAATTGGACCCTCCTCGGAGTCCCGATGTTGTAGGTGCTAGTACTTCCAAATCCCGGAACACTGCCCCTCTTGTCCATGCTAACGAGTCCAAAGGTAGTAAAGGCCGCATCGTTCCTACAAGCGCACCTTTTCCATCTTCGGACCCCGTAATTCAAGGACGGTGTGAACCGAGGATACTCTTAGCTCGCCGGCATGATTTGCAGCCGGTCATGGAAGGCAAGTTTCCATGTTTCGTGCTTGTTCCGTTTTGTTTATCTACTTCTCATGACCCGAGTAATGTGCCACACGAGGTGTCTTTGTTGTTGTCCGAA
The DNA here is from genome assembly GCA_002319775.1 of Fagopyrum tataricum. NCBI lineage: Eukaryota > Viridiplantae > Streptophyta > Magnoliopsida > Caryophyllales > Polygonaceae > Fagopyrum > Fagopyrum tataricum. The sequence goes on along the minus strand of CM008283.1, from coordinate 10,014,704 downwards.
TTTCAGGATATTATGCCCAACGACCTACCACCCGGCTTGCCACCAATCCGAGGGATTGAACACCAAACTGACTTTGTGCCCGGTGCTTCTTTGCCAAACCGTGCCGCGTACCGAGCAACTCCGGAAGAGACGAAGGAGCTACAACGTCAAGTGCAAGAGCTCCTAGACCGGGGACATGTGTGTGAATCCTTATCACCATGTGCCGTTTCGGTCATATTAGTGCCAAAGAAAGACAGATCATGGCGGATGTGTATTGATTGTCGTGCCATCAACCAAATCACCGTCAAATACCGCCACCCGATCCCGCGCCTTGATGACATGTTGGATGAGCTCCACCGCACCACCATCTTCTCCAAAATTGATCTCCAAAGCGGTTACCACCAAATCCGGATGGCCGAAGGTGACGAGTGGAAGACGGCGTTCAAGACGAAGTATGGACTCTATGAATGGCTTGTCATGCCATTTGGCCTCTCCAACGCCCCATCCACCTTCATGCGCCTCATGAACCATGTCTTGCGCCGATTCTTGGGTATATTTGTCGTTGTTTATTTCGATGATATTTTGGTGTTTAGTACGTCTTTGGAGGATCACATCGGGCACCTTCGCCAAGTGCTCGAGTGCCTTCGACAAGAGCAATTGTATGTCAACTTTGAAAAATGCGTCTTTTGCTTGGACACCACTATCTTTCTTGGCTATGTCGTGTCTAAGGACGGACTACGAGTAGACGAATCCAAAGTTCGTGCTATTCGGGAGTGGCCTACTCCTACTACGGTCACCATGGTCCGAGCCTTCCTCGGCTTAGCGGGCCTCTACCGACGCTTTGTCAAGGACTTTAGCACGGTAGCGGTACCGCTCCATGAGCTTACTACCAAGGGTGTCACGTTTGAGTGGCGTGATATCCATGCTCGAGCGTTTGATGCGCTCAAAGACCGCCTTTGTAATGCACCATTACTCCAACTCCCACACTTTTCGAAAACTTTCGAGGTGGAGTGTGATGCGTCAAATGTGGGCATTGGAGGCATTCTCTTACAAGAGACTCGTCCAATTGCCTACTTTAGTGATAAACTTTTCGGTCCTTCGCTCAACTACCCTACATATGACAAGGAACTATATGCTCTAGTTCGTTGTCTTAAGACTTGGCAACATTACTTGTGGCCGAAGGAGTTCGTGATTCATTCGGATCATGCGGCTCTTTCGTATCTCAAGAGTCAAACAAATCTTAGTCGGCGCCATGCTAGTTGGGTAGAGTTTTTAGAGACCTTCCCTTATGTCATTCGGCATAAGAAAGGCAAGGAGAATGTGGTAGCCGATGCCCTTTCTTGCCGGTATGCCCTTCTTGTGTATATGAACGCCAAGATACATGGCTTTGCTCTTATCAAAGAGTTATATGCCACAGATCTTGACTTCAAGGACATATGGGCACAATGCCTCGACCTCCGAGAGCACGAGTCTTTCTTTATTAACGATGGCTATCTTTTCCGAGCGGGAAAACTTTGCATTCCGCGCTCATCTATACGCCATTTGTTAATCAAGGAAGCTCATGAGGGCCGTGGTCACTTCGGTGCTACCAAGACCCTTTCCGCTCTCCAAGAGCATTTCTTTTGGCCCCGGATGCGTATGCATGTGACACGGTTTTGCAAGGGTTGCATCACATGTCATCATGCAAAGTCGCGCCAAGGCCCAGATGGAATGTATTCTCCTTTGCCTATACCAATGGGACCTTGGGAGGATCTATCCATGGACTCTGTGGTCGGGTTGCCTATGTCAAAACGAGGCAAAGACTCCATTTTTGCGTTAGTGGATTGCTTCTCCAAAATGGCTCATTTCATTGCATGTAAGAGCACCCAAAATGCTAGTGAAGTTGTCACCTTGTTCTTTGACAATGTGGTGCGCTTACATGGGATACCCCGTTCTATCGTTAGTGATCGGGACGTAAAATTCGTGAGTCACTTTTGGAGAACGCTATGGAGAAAACTTGGAACCAACTTGTTGTTTTCCAGTAGTTATCACCCCCAAACCGATGGTCAAACGGAGGTGACCAATCGGACTCTTGGTGCTCTACTTAGAGCCACCACTAGGACCAACCACGTAGGTGGGAGGACTTACTTTCTATTGTGGAGTTTTCGTATAACAGGTCTAGGCAAACGACAACTAAGTTGTCCCCATTTGAAGTTGTTTACGGCCTTAATCCACACACCCCGTTGGACTTCACTCCCCGACCGCTCAAGGACGGAGAACACATCATCGCCGCAAATCGAGCCACCCAAATCATTGAGCTTCATGAGCGGACTAGGACACAACTTGAACGTCGTGCCGCCCAACTTGCCGGACAACACAACAAGGGCCGCCACAACGTCTCTTTTTAGTCCGGTGATCTTGTTTGGCTCCACCTAAGGAATGAGCGTTTTCCAACTCGCCGCATGAGCAAGCTTTCGGACCGTGGTGATGGCCCATTCCGCATCTTAGCCCGCCATGGCCCGAATGCATACAAGTTAGAGCTTCCGGATTCCTACGGAGTACACCCGACGTTCAACGTCAAGGACCTTGCCCCTTATGTTGAGCCCCTCTTTGACGATGGTGAAAAGGGGACGTTTCACAGCCAAGATGGGGGGGACTGATGCACACTTGGATGCTCCTCTTACGTTGACCGTAGACGATGAGGACGAGGCTTTGAGGGTTCGCTCAGATGGACCGCTCACCCGATCCCGAGCCAAGGCCATTGCCCGAGCCACCGGATCCATCATTGCCCGCACCACTTCGCCACTTGGACCAGTTGCCGGTATGTCGTGTCTCTACACCACCATGGAATAGGCTACCGGTCCCGTCCACGCTTTTACTTTCGGACTATATTTTTTCATGTTTTCCTTTTATGTAATAAAAGGGATATTCCTTATAGAATATTCCCTTTGATCTTATCTTTTAAAGTTTTTCCCTTGTTAGGCTTTTCGTATGTATGTTTGTTTGACCCGTTGGCCCATAGGTGGGCAAGACTCTCTATATAAGGGACCTCTTGCCTCACTTATTTTCCATGTTCAATTTTACTAAGTTTTTGAGAAGATTTTCCTCTTACTTAGCTTAGGCATCAAACCTCCCGTCTACCTCTCAAATTTCTTCCTTGGATCTCGTCTTTGATCCAAGAAATCCATATTCGAGGATTATTCTTTAGAATCAACTTTCGATCTCCATCAATCGGTTTATTCGATCTCTCTAGATCGAATCAACCCTTGTTTCTTCATCGCTTCCGCCCCTTTGGATCTGAATCGAAACAACGCCGTACAAAGAATCAAGGAGTAGTTGGAGCTTTGCTGGATCTAGATCCGGAAGTTATCCTTGGTTACCTCCAAGGACGCATCATTACGTTTTTCACCTATCGATAAGAACTCGTTAAGCTCCATTATTAGTCAATTAGAACAGGTTAAAGAAAGAGCAATGGAGATTTTAGGCGTTAGCAATAAAATAACACCAACTCAACCAAACCAGACTCAACTCAAAACCAAACCTTGGCTCTGATACCAACTTTTGTAATGCCCCAAAAATGAAAAAAGCTACAGCGTCAGGAATCCGAAAAGGTATCCTTAAGGCTAGAGACAAGACAAGACAAAAACTAATAATCATATAACCTTAAACATGCAACATAATTATACAGAAATTTACTGATGTCCCGTGCAAGGGATCAATACAACAATTGGATCAAACCTGGGACCAACAAAAATAATAAGGTTTGGAATAAATAGTTCTCCAACCTCAACTGGCATAAAACCTAAAACAAGGAATAAATCCGAGAAAAAGACACAAGACCACCAGGTATGACCTCTCAAAAGCTAGCTAGACTGCCCGACCTCCATGCTCTTGAACCTGGTTAAACAAAACATAGTCAGCTCCACCGTGATGGGGTTAATCGTCCACATAGACTAAGCCGGTACATAAACAATTTAATATACATACGAACTATTCAAGCGTAAAATCATATATGATAGCACATGATACTTAAAATCCAAATAAGAATATAAAATAAACATGCTTCACACTTGCAAATGATAAAGTTAAATCTCAAGAGTCAAATTGTTTAGATGAATGACCGAAGGTAATTCAATCGTGCCTTAATGAGGTGACTTAATATGAGGATGACATATGGTCTTATACACTTCTGCTTTAGTATTATATAGTAGATGACTTTCTTTTCTTTTCTTTTTTTTTAACCGTGTTGTGCACCAATTGTTCCATAACCAAATATTGTGGGCTACATTTACTTATTACGGAAGATATGTACGTATTGCTTCTTGACCTTTTGTATGAGTATGTCTTTTATTGTGAATTATTGTATGAAAATCTCAAGAGTCAAATTGTTTGGATGAATGACCGGAGGTAAATTATAGAGAAATTATATTTGGTGTTCTAGAGGTTTCGTATTTTCCGGTCGGTTTTCAATAAGTTTTATTTTTTCGGTTGGTGTCCTTAGATTTTATCTTTTTTATTTTTTGTCCATTCTCGTTAGATCGTTACTATTTCCATTAGTTAGTATAGAAAAATAATAAAATAAAAAATGAAAAAGAAAAGAAATGTTTGTTCATTTTCTTCTACGTTGGTGTGCTTCCTCGAAGGAGGTAGTGTATTAGTTTCTAGTTGATTCAACTTTTGGTGTTCTATATTACAATCTTTGGTTAGTAGTTATCAAATGATGTTGAAAATCAACTAAACAACACAATGATAGTGTATTAGTTTCTAGTTGATTCAACTTGTATAAATAAACGTGATTTTTAAACGTACCGGCAAAAATTGCTATTCGTCACCGTAACTACTACGCACGTCGTGCGTAGTAGTTAAAAAAAAAAAAAAATTTCCCCCCCCTTACTACTACGCTCCCCAAGTGCGTAGTTCACTTTGTTCACTTTTTTTTAATTTTTTCTGGACTCTAACTACGCACCCCATATGCGTAGTTGAAGTTCACTCAACCACGCACGCGAAGTGCGTAGTTTTAGTTACAAATAGTAATTTTCACCGGTACGTCTAACAATCCCCTAAATAAATTAGGTTTATCGTAGATACAAGATCATATGATGTAACTGTTTTATGCAAATGAAAATAAACTGAACAACACAATTGTGATTTGTGACACAGTCACTTGATAAATCTGTCTGTCCATACTCCCTGATCAATTTGCTATCAAGTTCACCATAATTGTTAACATTTATCTAGGTTGGTATCTGAAGCCACAAGGTTGTCATCATTTTGTTGCCATTTTCTAGAAGAGTACTTTTTGCCGGCATTTTTTTGACAGCAGATTTTTGCGGTCAAATTTTGTTGTTGTCATTGTAAAAATCAATTGCTGTCATTGTTTTACTAGTGAGAGAAGAATACAGCCAGAAAATAGAAATGTAAATTCAGCTCTAAAAAAGCATATGGAAAAAGGCATGTAAAATCAGCTCTAAAAAATTAATTCAGCTCAACAAAAAGGAATGTAAATCAACAAGTAAATTCAGCTTTAAATCTACATTTAATAATCAGTAGATGAATCAGTAAAAAAAAAAGCAAACAAACTAGTAAAAAAAAAAAAAAATCAGAAATTTAATATGAATCAATTCCAAAAAAAAACAGATGTTGACGTTTGCATGATTATTCCAAAAAATTAAATGCAAAATACAACCATAAAATAGAAACAAAAATCAGAAACTTAATGTGCAAGAAAATAGCCAGGAAATAAAGCAACATCAGTCCAGAAATTCATGTTGATTTCTGGCTGAGTTCATGCTGATTTCTCTCTGTTTTTTGACAGCTTCAACACAACAAGCTCATTTTTTTGATTTTTTTTTTTCATAATTCAGCACAAACAGTGAGCTAATTTTTACATGAATTCACCATAAATTCAGCACAACTACAAGCTGTATTTTGGATGAATTTGGCAAGAATTCAACACAACACAATAAGGTAGATCACCAAAGATCTGTTTAAAAAATACATCCAAAAACATGGTTCTTGAAATAAATTACAATTCTTAATTGCCTCCAAAATCAGTGGCTTCACACGGGTCATAACAATGACGTTTCCAATTCTTCATACGATATCCAAAGGTAAGTAATTTCTGCTCACCCACACCTCCTTCCACCTATCTGCAAACTCAAACTCATGCATTTTTCTGCAAGTCTTGACTTTCTACTCTTCAACTACTTTGCAGCCTTCTGTGACGAAAGCCAACTTACAAAACTGTTAGCCTACTGGATACATGCAATAAAAAATTGATTACAAGAACAAAGCTCTGACCTCAGTGGCTCATATCTTCTAAGGCAACTCCGTCTGTTTATGTTGATTCAACACCAACAATGTTCTGCTATGCAGTTGTGTTCATGAAATGATTTTGAGCATTACAATACTACCTTTATCTGCAACATACAGATCAAACACAGGCAAGTAAGAAAAACTAGCATAAACAAAGAACATAAAAAAAAAACTATATATACCATTTACCTTTTTCTAGCCAAAATAAACCCTTGTTGTTGAGGTAGTGACACATAATGGAAATTTATGTGAACCCAATCAGGAAGTAGCAAGTTGTGACAATCACAAATTAAAAGCTCTTGAAGAGAGGGAATTAATTGAATCCATTCCGGTAGCCTCTTCATTTTCGGAAGATTTCTCAATTCTAAGTGTGTAAGGCTTTTGGACCCTCCCCACATCATTTCATCTTCTTGTTCCCATGTAAATTCTGCACATTCTACGATTGACAACTTTTGTAGGGCTGTAAGACGCATCACTCCTTATGGAAGAGTCATTAGAGTGCCGGAGTCTTTGAGCTTAAGGGAAGTGAGGTGACTGGATATTCTTCCGAGATCAAGCTCCTTGTAGGCTTCTTCGAATTCATCATGGGCAATGGTGACGGATAATGGATTGCCTTGGAGATACTGTCCATATAGGGCTTCTTTTAGAAGATACGCGTTGTCTGTACGAAGTTCACAAGATAGACTCCCAGAAGACAAGCACGTATTCTCAAAACCTGACTTACAGTCGTTTAAGATAAATGCATAAACAGATGAAAACAGCATAGAACTCTGATTGAAATTAGGGCAACACCATATTTGTAGGGAAAGAAGACGAGGAAACGGTTGTTTTTCACTGTTAGGGAAGCCTCTGCACCAATCCCTCAAATTTGGGAGGTCGTAAAGCACAATGCACTCCAATGATGGGAAGGACAGTATTGCAGCACTGTTGATGTCTTGTAAATATTCCAGCTTGGGCATATCAGAGAGCACCAGCCGCTTCAACCACTGGTAGTGGCACATTGACTGTAGAAGCTGGTTTTCCATTCCATAAAATTGGATTTCCAAATGCGAAAGATTTGACAATCCGTTGCAGAGGTTTTTGATTGTCCAATAGTTGCAGGTATCAACGCTCAAATACTTAAGGTTGATCAATTTTGGGATTTGGCTTGGGGACACCACCAGTTTCCTGCAAATCTGAATTTGAAGCATTTGGAGGCTGGTGAGAGAAAGAATCACCTTGGGTAGTCTGACCATCTCGAGAGCCGATTCAAACTCAATCGTCTAAGGTTTTCGAATCCGCGAGTTTCAGGTAGATTCTCATCTTCTTCGTCTTCTATACCTGTCAAGTCATGGCAGCGGACAATGAAAAGCTGTCGAAGAAGGGTGAGATGACGCAGCACTTTAGGGAAAGTATTCAACTCTCTGATATAATGGAGTTCGAGAGACGTAACGCAGTTGGACATTCGTCTAAAAGACGCTTCGAACGAACTTGCTGGTGAAATGCTGAAAACATCGAAACCCCAGATCCTCAAAGACCAACGGTTCCCGTGGAGAGGGAGATACTGTCCCCATGGAATAGACATACAAAGCTGCACATCATCAGTATGAAATTGACCAGCGGAATTCACGGATGCAACTGTATTTCTTACAAGATCTTCACATTCTGGGGGAAACTTCCCCCATTGGGTTTCCATGTCTTGTGCGAGGATTATTGTAAGGGCGTCTGTACTGTCATGCCCCCCTTTGTGGATTTCATTGATAGGTGAAGCAGGCATGGATGCCATTTTCAAATTAGGGCATTTCTCAATTGCTAGTTCCACTAGACGAGGAAATGATGGTAGAAGAGACGATTGTTCTTCAGAAGTTGCTAATTCTGTGCACCAACCCTTCAATTTGACAAGTCCTTGTAGTGTAAATCTTTGCAAAGAAGGGAAGAAGAGTGCACTCGGGACATTCTCTTCCACATACTCCAAACTCTGCAGATAAGCGATAGATAAACTTTTCAAGTACATGAGTTTGCTGAATGATGGCAGATGTTGACATCTGCAAGAAAGAATGATTGTTATAGACACGAGATTGGGCAGCAAGGAAGCCAAATCATTTGCCCATCTTGGAAACCCTAAGCCTTCATATCCCTGTAATGTGAAATCCTTGAGATCAGAGTGTGGCTGGAGGTTCGCCAAGATGTCCTGGTCCATATCTCCAACGTCCTCCATTGCTAGATCAAAATCATCTTCTGTTGTCATCTCGTATCTTGAGTCAGGCCACTCTATCTGTAATCTCCTCAATCTTTTCTGAATCAACAGTAAAACCCCTGCTTCTATCAACGGGCTCTTCTTAGGAAGTATTATCATCAAATCTCCTTGTAATTTCGATACAAGCTCCAACTCCTCCAATTTGGCAGTATCCTCGGTTCCTGAATCACCTACTACGAATTTGTTGAGTGTGCGGAGATATTTTAGTGCTCCCAATCCACTGGGAGTAGGATGGGTCAAGACATAGCATCTCTCCATATCCAAATGTCGGAGGTTCATCAACTTCTTGATCCACACCGGTAACTTCTCCAACTTGTAACAATTCTTGAGCAACAGAGACTGTAAGTTCCACAGCTTGCCAATTGAATCAGGAAGATTACTGAACATATTTCCACCCAAATTTAGATATCTTAGATGGATCAAGTCGCCCACAGAATCTGGTACGCTCTCTAACTGTAAATTTTCTAAATCCAGCATCCTAAGCGCTGGAAAATCTGTCTTTAATCTATCAACACTCAGCAGCTTCTGCCATGGGTTGCTCTCGAAGGAATATAAGGTGCCATGCTTCAAGAGAGTCCGTAACCCCCTTCCTTTCACCTCAATTCTTGATATCCGTTCAACTGTCTGAACCTTAGTCGTCAGACTAAGATGGCGAGTATTTTCTTCTACTGTTAATGTACCCGAATCCACCGTGAAATCTGAACCCACCGTCAACATTTCTGGTCCAGCTACTTCTTTCGCCAAATCATGCATCAAATCGTGCATTCTGAAATACGAATCATTCCCCTCCATTTTCTCTAGGAAGCATCTGTCATACAATGTTGTTATAATATCTTCCAAAATATCCTCCGTCTGCTCATCTCCATTTGTTTCAACATATACATTTGGCATCCAGACGTTGATAAGCATCTCCTTGGATATAGGCTCGCTCTTTGGAAAAAGTGCACAATACCGGAAACACTCCTTGGACATAAGATCAAGGGCATCATAACTTACCCTTAGAAGAGGAATGATTCGGTTACTATCACCCTCTATCTTGGCGAGTTCTCTATTCCTAACACGCTCCCATTTGCTTTCGCCTTGCCCGTACAGAAGGCATCCGATTGTCTTTATCGCTAGAGGAACTCCGCCACATTTCTGGAAAATATCCCACCCGATCTGAACCAACTTCTCATCTTTGCTTCCGGCTTTGAAGGCCATCCTCTCAAACAGTAACCATGAATCGTCTTTTGAAAGGCAATCCAATTCATATATCTTTGAATCTGAACTCATAACCTTTGCCACTCTTCTAGAACGAGTAGTCACCAGAATTCGGCTTCCTCGTGCACCTAGCTTCAATAATTCCTCCACTTCTATCCAATCTTTTCGATTATCATTCTCCACGTCATCTAACACGAGAAGGTACTTCTTTTCACGAATTTTATCTCCGACTCGACTCTGCAACGCATCTATTCCCAGATTTTGAAATTTCGTATCATCAGGACTGGCAGAATTTAGGATCTTCTGTAGCAACAGTTTCAAATCAAACTTTTGAGAGTCAGACACCCACAACTTCAAATCAAACCTCCAGCTTTCAATTTGACACTTATCGTCGTACACAAGTCGAGCAACTGTTGTCTTTCCCATTCCCCCAATTCCAACAATCGATACGACTGGAATTTCTTCTTGCTCAGAAGAAGCTCCTAACAACAACTCAGTCACTCTCGTCTTATCTTCTCCTCTTCCGATGATGCTCCTGGCATTCACAAATGCACCTGTCGCTCTAGAGCTTGTCGCACTTGAATCCTTGCTACTATCATTCCTCACCCAAATTTTTTAAGGTCTTCCGAAATTGCATCCAGATTCTTTCTAATTTCCATTATTTCATTATGCGCTTTACTACGTTTCCAGACGGATAAGCTACGGCATGTCTGACGAAAAGAATTACAACAAGAAAAACAAATCAGCATTGTAATGTCTAACTAGTTTAATTTTCGTTATTACAAATAAATTTATCTTTTTCATATATACCTTAAAATATTCTCGTATCTTGTACAAACCGAAATCGATCCCCGCCAAATTTTGAATCATACGAATTAATTTCGATTAAACTTAAAAACTGAACCTCTATTTAAAATACAAATTGTTTTAATAAATTTCAATCTTCTCTTATATCTTATCTTATCTTATATAAGTACTAAATGAGATACTTTATTTGTCACGTATCGCGTCCACGTTTATTGAAGACGTCTAAAAAATTATAAAAAGTAAATCTTAAATTAGTTTTTATAAAAAGGATTTAAGTTAATTTTATTATAACAAGAATATCTCCCAGATTATCACTCTCGAATTCTCAACCGTTTTTTTTCTTTAGTCTATATAGTTAAATAAAAATAATTTAGGATAATTTTATTGTAAAAATAACTGAAATTTGCCATCGAAATCTTAACGTGGTTTCATATTTTTTTTTAAAAAAGAATTTATATCATCTAACTTAATCAGTAGATTTAAAAAAAAAAATTGTTTGATTTCGAATTTTACAAAACAAATCCGAAATCATTTTAAATCTTATATGTTAAAATAGAAAATTTATTTCAAAAAAATCAATAATATTTATTATAAATTAAATTGTTGATATCTAAGTGTTTATAGATTCATAAGTTTCATATTACCTACTAATATATTTTTTAAATCAAATTTTAAAATTCAGATTTGAAACACAATATTTCTAAAAATATCATATTTATAAATTGTACAATTAGGACTGGCGTTAAAAATAAATTTATTATCCGTTTATATCTTATATTTTCTAAATGTAATAAATAATTAGTTAGTCCTTTTTTAATTAAAATTTAAAATATAACTTAAAAACAAATTAGAATGGTGATTTCAAACTAAATGATTTCTACATTTAACAACTTCATGTTGTCTACTATAATATTTTTTATAATCGAATTTTTAAAGTTAAATTTGTAATGTAGTTAGGAAATTCTTTCCAAAAAAAAAATCAAAATTTTTACGTGATTTTTTTACTATGGTAATTTATTAGTACTAAATGTAACAAAATTTGAAAATTTTCGTTAATATTTGTTATTTATAATCATATACTTAACATGAATTAATATCATGTATATTTACATTTCATATAATTATCATGTTATGTAATTTATGGTTAATGTGATAACCGGAAATTTTCATTCCGATACCGGTAACGTTACCGGATTTTTAGTTGAATAAAACCGTAAAAAACGGGTCTATGCGGGTCTATGGTAAACTATAATCAATTGGATCCCTATTCTTCTTTTGTTTTGGCCCAGCTTGTTCCCTTTCTTTCTTGGATCAGACCATGTCCGGCCCATTCAATCTTTCAGCTTATTTTAAATGGGCCAATTCCATCTCCTTCTTTACCAATTCAAGACCTTAGACGCGGCCCACTCGTTACCTACCTTCTGACGTGGAGTAGCAGCCCAGTATCACATCCTCTTCCCTGCGAAATGTTCCTTCCGACTCTATCTTCTCACGACTGTCACGATCCTAACGAACTGCATCATTTCCGCTCGTACACTTCTCCTCCGTCTCTTCCGGTGTAGTTCGAATCGAAGGGAGTTACCACAGGCGTGCAGAAGCGGTTACGCTTGCTGCAGACACGGGTAGAGACGACGAGGGTGAACGCCACACAAGCCAAGGCGGACGGGCAATCTTTCCTTTTCCTAGCAGAGGCCGCAGAGGCTGGTGAGTACCGCTCTTCTCCCCTCGTTCTTTCTTCTTCTGGGCCAGATGGCTGGCTCTTCTTCTTCTCCTTGCCGACCTGTTTCTCTTTTCCTGCGTAACACCTTGATTTTCTGCAGAAGATCGTAACTACTAGGATTCCCTGTGATCTTGTCCTCCTCTTACCTGCCTGCACGCAACATCGTTCTTGCCTTCCCTTTACACGCAGAGACCTTCTTCTCCACGCAGCAGTGACGAATTCCCTTTCTTCCCCGTTTAACCCAACCTCCTCTTCCATATCACGGTGCGGGCTTGGAACGCTTTACTGCATCAGCAAGACCACAGGAGGCGGCCTGCTGGACCTGGAGTGACTTCATCCTCCTTTCATGTTGCAGCCGAGCAGTAGGGTTGTGGAAGGAGTGGAGCAGTGCGTCCCTACGTGCAGGAGTGAAGCTTGATTCTTCTCTTGTGTTGCTGCAACCTTCACGTCGATCTTCCAAAGGCTGCAGGGGAGTAGTAACAGGTAACCTCCTGGTTTCCTCGTCTTCGATTCATCTTCTTGTCCAGAATATGGAACACATGTGTTAGGACTTAGGATCTAGCGAGGTTTTGATTACCTTAGGTTTTGAACCTTGGATGTATGGGTAGAGGATTTTGTTTCAGTTTTGTGGCTGGTGGAAATCGATCCTGTGACGTGAGGGATGAGTTTTAATCTCAGAGAGTGGGTGCAGTGAGACTTGAACTCAAGACCTATAGGATAGGTATAGCTGTTTTGAAAAAAAAAGGGAATAATAGCTGACTTTAAGATCATGTTTCGATAAAATAGAAAAATAATCTACCGATGAAAGTTCAATATGTTATAGATGGATATACATAGTTTTGGGTATAAAAATTTGGGAAAGATCCAACGGTCGGATATGGAGTTATAAGCCTCCAAAGTTGGCTCGAAACTTAGTTTTGGAATTTAGGTGTGCTTGAAGGCACCTTTGGGATTTTGTGTAGAACCTGTGGAATGTTAGTTATGGATTGCGATCATTCTAGTCTATAGTAGGTATAAACTAGTATGTATAAATATTTTATTTGGAATTTTTGGAGTTTAGTACGAGGTACTTTCGATCAGCCAAAGTTGAGTGCTTGGTGTAGTTTCTAAAAGTGAGTTTGGACTTAGAATGTAAGTTTGAGCAAACCCTCAAACTTGTTTTAGAGTTTTGAGGTTTAGTAAGTGTTGTTGGGTTATAGAGTAGACTTAGAATCAGTTTGAGCAGTTTCCGAATTTTCCGAAAAGCGAGGGGTGTTTTGGTAATTTTCATTAAAGTTAGGTTTTCTCGTTCTTTTGGATCTGAGAGCTTTCTCATTAGTATAGCAGCCTTCTAGAAATCTTGTAAGACTTAGAATGATGATTCTAAGTCGATCTTTCTTGATCAGGTAGTTGATAGTGTTAACCGAGCTGACGATATTGGTGATGGCTGGTAGACATGGTGTTCAGGTAAGTCTTATGACTTGCTTAGCTAATGATGCTATATGAGTGTATGCTATGTGGTGGTGTGTGTTTATTGTTTTAATGGAAATTGATTATAATAATGAGAAAATTTAATTAGACCCAAGTTTATGATAATGGATCGTGGCATCGCTGCCCAGCATTGTAAGATGCTAGGAGGTTATGTGCGACCAGTCCATACGGTATACGGTAGATATGCATTGGAACCATTCCGGTTGGTTTACGGGGACAGAGGCGAGGTCGATGGGATTCTCGTGCCACAAATGAAGTTGAACTAATAAAAGTGAATCACTTAATGAAAAGATAATAATCGGATTATGTGTGTTTTATGTGATGTGTTTATTATCCTTGATGTGTGTTTCTGCTACAGAGATATGTTTATATAGTGATTGTTAGCTAACGGTGAAAACCGATGTTGTAGACCTTCCAGGTTAGCCGCCTTAAGAGAGCCGGAGAGTGTGGTCAGCCGGGGTTTCATATCTGGTCTTTTCATCTTGTTGAGTCTTTCGGGTTATACGGCTGAGATGTTTCTCCTTTTCATTCATGCATAATAAAAATACTTTTTAGTTTTACCGGTTTCTTTGTGTGCCTTGTTGTAAGATTCTAGTTAAGTTGTTGTTCAGCTAAGGTCGGGACCAACTGTGAGGTCCTAACTAGTAGCATTCCGGGTTCTCAGAATTCGGGGTGTTACAGTTAACATACCAATTATCAAGATATAAATACAATAAATAGTGATAATAACTTAGCAAAACATACATAAATAAATAAATAATACTAATATTTAAAGTTACTACTTATAAGTAAATAAGATAATCGAATTGAATGCCGGAATAATATTGAACAATTAATTAGTGTACTATATTAAACCGTATATATATACATATATAAGTTTTTTTCCCCAATAAATTACAATAGCAAAAAGAAATTAAAATCAAATATATATCATTGTTTTTTTATTCTTCACACAAAAATAAATATGTTTATAAAAATACTATAAATACTATAAAATATATTTTCTTATTTATAATTATAATTTTTTTATCGAACTCTTTAAAAAATTGCGAGTAATTATATACCTAAAAATAATATTTATAAAAAATCCAAGGCATTACACTAGTTAATCTTTAATCACAACAAAACAAAATCTATATACAAGTTATAATAAACAATTTAGTTTTTTTTTTAATTTTGTGAAATTATAGATCATGAAAATACCTCCTTATTTTGTCTCTTTATTAAACATGTTGGACATAAAATATTGACCTAAATTAATTAGTCAAACCTACAATTTAAGGTAAGAAGTAAATTAATAATTAAAAAATTTGTAATCATGGAAACAAAATCTAATTTAGGTAGAAGGCGTAGTCATAGTATATTTTAGGAATTGTAATCTTAGAGAAAATAATATCAAATTTTAAATAAAAAGTATAATAGAATATACTTTAAGTAAAAGTAATTTATATATTCTACTAAAAGGATTCGGTGATATTAACCTCCCGTTTGGTTGCAACTCCGGAAACGGAATGGAAATGAATCTAGTTTATATTTATACATTGTTCATGAAATTATTCCATGTGATTTCATACAAAATGCACTTAATTCCCCCCATTTTGTTACCCTATAGGGTATCAAAACCAATTAATTTCTACTATTGCAACTACAAGGAATGATTCCAAAAAACTTCATAAACATGGGTATTCGTATGGACTAGATACGCTTTCATTCCGTTTCCGTTTCTGGAGTTCAAACCAAACATGCCCTAAAACTCTACAAGTCAAAGTACGTGTGAAACAAACATTTGTGCAACACATAAACATTGTACTCTTTCTTTTTTAAAGTATAGTATATCTGTGATAAACAAATCAGAGATTTCTTGCCTTTCGACTAATGTAAGATTTGTCTTTTAGTATAGTAAGTCTGTGATAAACAAATCCGAGATTTGTTGCCTTTCGACTAATGTAAGATTTTTTTATGATATGGATAATTAGAAATAATTAGAATATAATTGAAAGGGCTAAAGAGAGGGAGAAGCAGAAACCTTATTTGTGATGGACTTAATTTTGATTTGTGCAGATGCTAATGAGCCACGCTTCGTCCCTTTTCCATTTGCCTTACGGAGGATCTCTTGTTGGGCCTGCACATTGAATTGAATTTGAATGTCACATCCCAAGTAATGAAGAAGAGTATAAAAAAGATATTTGAATCTTAGGGACATATATGTATATGTTATTTACCTGTTTGATGATCCTATCTTCGGCCTCGAGCTTACTCCTGGCAGTCTGAAGTACATCGAGAAAATCCTGCGCGTCGAGATAAGCGCTTCGGAGTCGGTTGTAAGCGTTGACCTCACTCTTCTTCTCCTGTAACTGAAAGGCTTCAATATCAGACAGCACATCTCCGATGAAGTGGACGGTTTCAGCAAGCATTTTGGTTTCTTTATCATAATCCCTAATGGATGCAATGATCCCTTTCAAAGTTGGGGAGCCTGTTATCTCCAGGACCAGACTTATAGCTTTTGACACCACTGTTAAAATGTCCATTTCTCTTTTTCCTTGTTTGGTGCAACCACAGTCTTGGTTCTTGGCTATATTATTCTCAGCACTGCTTCGATTACTTTACCCATATAAGCTATCAATCATTCACTTTTCTTTTATAGAATAAAAAATGACCCACCGATGTGCAAGCAGAAGAAGCGATAAGCTCTTATATTACGAATGATCGAGGAGGAAGCAACGTGTTGCCTTAAATTACATTTTTAAACAAAATGGAAAACGACTATATATAACAATTAAGTCAACTGTAAACAACTCAGCATGATTATAATATATTGGTTATCTCAAGCAACTAGCTATCGATCACGGTCATCGAGAGGGTTCGCATGTGCAGTCCATGTGGTTGTTTATAATGTTAATATCGAACCCAGTTAACAAAACAAGAAGAGTAACTGATTTTGGCCTTTTGGGTGATTCTGGAGCAATGGCCGTACCTTTTGCCATCTCCACCTTCCGTGAACCACTCTTGATAGATTTCGGTGGGTCAGAATGGACCGGGGGTCCGTCGCACGTCCGAGCGCATATGCGCGTTGAGCCCAAGTTCAACACACAAGCCCAGCAGGGTTTCATCCTAAAATCAATTGGCAATAGGAGGAGTAGCCCACCAGCCTTATATACTAGACTTGTAATCCCAATATTGTCGATGTGGAAACCTTTATCCTCCACAACTCTCACTACAATAATTTTCTTAATTTTGCCTATACTCTATGGATACCCTGCCATCTCATCCAGGAAAAAAAAAAGAAGGTGAAAACTCGTTAAAAGACGGATAAAAACGGATGGTGGATCGGGTAGGATCCGGGTTGTGGATTGTGTGGCGATTAAGGTTTTACACCCCAATCAAGATCTTTTGTATCCCTTTCGCGTGATTGGTAGAATTTATATAGTTTATTATTTTTCTCGTAAAACAGTAAAACTTTAATCCTTAATTATTTAGCGTTAACTAATCACAACACATGGATACATGTATCACTTGTATAATATGATACAAGAGATCTCAATTGCTTACACCCACTACCCGGTCCATTATCCTCCCTACTTTTTGTAGTCCTGCTTGGGTTGATAAATGTAACAAGTGATTTTCTTTATTTATCATCACAATTATGCATCCATATGCATAGTCGGGAGTCTAAACAAAAAAATAATTTTAACTTTTTTAAAAACTTCGATTAGCTATATACGTTGTTTTGACGCCGAATGCTATTTTTGCCGGTACATTTACGCTATTTATAGCTTTACGTTAGATATTGTTGATGACACGAACACTGTCGGACTAACACACATCGATTTTAAAAAATGTTGTTCTGACAAGCACTTTTGAGCTCGAGTTTTTTAGACTTTGTTTTATTAGTTTAAATTATATGTATGGTTTAAACAATTTTATTATAAAAGTTTGTAAACCATTACTTTGTTAATTAAATAACTCTACTATAATAAAATGCATAAACATAATATATAACAACCCAATAACCAAACTCCTAATACGGAAATTCGGTAGGTCACTCCACTCCCGATTTCTCGGTAGAGACCTATTCTGCAAAAATCTAACAACACGGTAAAACCGTTAGCTACAATTCTAATACTAAGGTCACTAAGGCGCACACACATATAAAGAAGTATTGTAAATCAATCAGCATGCAACACACAACGTCCCGGTTTATTATCTTTCATTACGTGAATTTGTCCATTCTATTTTCCATCTTTTCTTGTAACACAAGAGTCTCCCGACTCTTTCCCCCGTCCCCGTAAACTAGTAGGGCTGGTGTATGTACCTCTTTCTGTATATCTCCTAGACTGGTCGCAGGGCAATCCTCCGGCACCATCAGCCCGGACCGACGGTTACGGCACGTTATCATACACTTCTGTCTCTCATTAAAATAAAATATTGTGATCTAATCCGTTCATTTTATTTCACAAGAATAACACACACTACTCTAGTGCACACTTGATATTAAAAGGTAGCTAAGTGAGTCCTACGAACTCACCTTATCGGTACTGGTCTCCTCGTCTCATGATCTTGCCAATAAAAGATCCAATTATCCTTATCAACGTTTATCAATCCTTAGCACGAGTTCAACCCTTAATACTATTCGACTTATCATTTTAATTAGTCAAGGTATGATAACTAGCACCAATACCTTGACATTTTTAAGCAACTTTGGTTTCGGGACCTATACGTCCCTTCACATTTTCTTATCCATAGCGGGCATTCCCTTAAAGCATCACTCTCTTAGAAATGCATACTTGGTCTACGTTATCACACTCCCGGACTATTCCGCATTCTCATTCCGGTTTCATTGCTACCCACTCATTTTGGTTCCTCTAGCAACCATAGTCGTTTCATTAAAACTCGCTAGCTCAAAAATGCATAATCTATACCTAGCATCATCAAACTACTTAACTGCTCAACATACTTATTCTGGTTCCGATAATATATCTTCTCCATTCCACTAAACCAACATTTGGGTTTCCTACTTCGTTCCGCTTTATCAAAATATTTCGATATTATCATCAACTAATTACCACTAAATTATCGTGCAATAATTAATTATTTATTTTATAAACAAATATTAAATTCTTACAAAAATTAAGGTAACGAAAATTAAATAATTTGACAGAACGGAAACGAGTTGGAGTTTACCGGACACGGGATTTAATCGAAGAGGTTGCCGGCACCGGGGTGTCTGATGGCAAAGCAAGTGGTCCACAGTTCGAGTCCTGCGGATGGTACAAACATGAGTTACATAGGTGGGAAGTAGCATGTCCTGGGTTCGAGTGCTGTTGGCAACAAATCACAAGCTTTTGTTTTTTTTAACTTCTCAAATACTCTTTGTCAAATGTTCAGGACCCATCCCGCACGTTTGTTCAGTGGACTTCTCCCGCATGTGGAGGAGTGTTGCAGCAGTGGCGGAACGGAGGCAGGGGGTGTTAGCCTCGGTGGAGGTGTTTGTACGTGGCCGGCGGCAGAGTTAGAGTGTCGACGTAGGGAGAGGGAGGACGCGACAATGTAGGTGAGGTGGGAGGTGGTCGCGGCTCCGGTGGCGACTGTAGGGGGTCACTAGGGAACAGGAGACGAATGGGAAGGACAAGGAGGTGGCGGAGGAGGTTAATTCGGCAAAGACTCACGTTCACCAGACCCGCCCAGGGTGGTCGTCGGCTTCGTCGTGCCTGGCGGCGGAAACAGAGTAAGGAGGGAGAGAGAGTACAGAAGAGTGAAAGGGAAGAAGAGGGGACCCGGGTGTCGAGGTAGTTGCAGAGGAAGGAGGGCGAAGTACTCGGGGTAGGTGCAGAGACAGGGGACGGAAGAGAGGAGGCGGCTGGAACCGGGGAGATTAGTCGACAGATAGTGGTCCCAGAGAGAATGCATCCTCTGTCTTCAATACGCACTTGAATGCCCTCGCTAACAGCCGTCTTCAAGTCCGTTCAGTAACGGTTGCCGATTGAGAAGACGATGGACGATGAAGACGAAGGGTGTGTTTGTTGGTAGATTAGGATTATTTTGAAAATTATTTTAGATGGGAATTAAAAGGGATTAAAATTTTTACATAGAATTAATAGAGATTAATTAATTTAAGATAATTTAATTTGGCTTGTTTGATAGGAACTTTTTTTAATGGGCTTAATTAATAGATATTTACATATTCACCCTTAAATTATAACCTTAAATACTCTGTAGGTTATCGATGAATTATTTTTACTCTCGCGAAAACGAAGTTTGCCGCGAATGAACGAAGCTCTGCCGCAAACGAAGCTTTTGCGCCTCTTTCTTCTGTGAACAACCTTCAACCGCCATCGAACTCCGCCTTCCTTTCTCTCCTCATAGCAACCTCTTGCTTGTTCTGGAGGTTTGCCTCGATCTGCTCCTTAGATTGCATGCTAACGTTCCAATCTTTTCCCAACTGGAATAAGAAGCTATGCAACAGTAATATAAAAATCATGTTGGAATTAAGAAGAAAGTAATTAATGAAGTAATTGATGGAAATCTAATATGTCGTGCTTTTTATTGTTGTTATCTGAAACATGATACCTAAATTTTAGTATAGTTCAAATGAAAGCAGTATACAACCACTTACTCCCAGCCTCTCAAGCTCTTTCTCGTGTTTCTGCTGAAGCTGTCTGTGGAGAGCCTGGTTCTCCTCAGACATTCTAATCCTCCTAGCACGAATTTGAGATTGCAAATGTACAACAGAAAAGAACAATCATTATCACCAATACACAGATAATCAAGATTAAGGAAGTAATAATATGCTTCTCAATAAGTGCAATGGGCATAGCTTATTATTTACAAGACTTGATTTCACTGCAAAATTACAACAGAAAAAGCTGGCATAGCAAGAAACCTTGAAAGACGGTTTGGATTCTGATAGCAGCAACTTCCTCCTTTGATTTACCAGGGTAACGCGGCATATTCCTTACAAAAGCCGACTCGGGACTGTTTGGACAGCATGAACAACGGTTGTCTCTACATTTGTAATCGTTGCAAGAGCATCAGAGCAAGGATTTTTGTCAACATAGTTGTCAATAACTTCAGTAGATTATAGAAGCGTTCGGCTGTCATAATCTGTGGCATTAACGAGCAAGCGATCTTCTTCAAGGAGCCTCCTGACGGCGCCGGTGTCGTTCGGGTGAGCGTGCCAGAGGATCGCAGACGTCCTGCTCATCCTCGCCTTTTCTTTCTGTTTGTCGGACTTCGGAGGCACTGGAGGAACGCTACCGTATTCGAGGGTGGAGCATTCAGGAGAGGTATCGCATCTGTCGCTCATGGATCTCGGATTTTTGAGGAAATCGGTTAGGTTGTGAAGAACAGTCGTTCATTGGTTTTTCTTTGTTCAGTCGAGAGTGTGTCGATGTCGAGTTTTGTTTATTTTGTAAGGGGTACGTGTGGAATCAATAATAATTGAAATTAATCCCTTTAATCTCGCTGGAGCAAGATTAATTTTTAGGCATATAATCCCCTTAAAATTTTCATCTTCAACCAAACAGGTCAACAAAATTAATCTCCCCAATTATAATCTAAATTAAACTTCACTAATCTACCAACAAACACAGCGGAAGTGTGAAGCAGCGGGCCCAGGGAGTACAGAGTGGAAGTGGGCTGAGACGGTAAGGCAGGGTGTTGGGCCGAGATGAGTAAGCATTATTTGCCCCGTCAGCCGGGTCAGTTCAAGAACAAAGGAGGACTTTGTGTTGTTTATGATTTATTCGATCGATTGGAATCCGTTTAACTTATCTCTTTGTTTCGATTCGGGTTTAAAAAAATTAAAAATAATTAAAAATATAAATAACAAAAAAAATTATTAAAATTTTCCGGTCATCATATATAACAGCTTGGCAATTGGCATAATCTCATCATATCTCATTCTAAGGGACACTAGTTGGTTTTCTCATTTTTTAGAATATAGGTGGGGCATTATATGTACTAGAAGGTCATTGCAATATTTCAATAATGCTAAAATAAAATAACTAAAATTTATAATTATTTATTTTAAAATATATATCATATACAATACTAGAAAACACGACTGTATTCAAGGTGATTTAACCTCAAAGGTTTTTGAGAATAAGCGTGTGCGTATTACTCACAAATACATTTTTTTGTGTGTGACTATTTAGCAAGGGAATCATTAAGTGGCTAAATTTGTGGCTAACTAGCCATAAAATATGTATTCGAGGGAAAAAAAATCATCGTTATCTACTCTCCAAAACTCAAGTTTAAAATAGAGGCCAATTTCGATGCTAAATAACCACCTAAAAAATTTTGATGTAAAATTTGTCAATAGTTACCTTCAGGTTATAACCGAGGCTAAATTTGCAGCTAATACCATCGAAATTTATTTGTGGGTATATTTGCTGGTACATTAATTATCTCATTCTTCCACAATAACCAAGATTTATGACTCTTCTACTTTAACCATTGTGTCATTAATGTTGTATACACATAGACATCTTCTTCAAACCTTCATTCACCTCGTACCCTCCTATCTCCTCTTTCTTCTTTCATATTCAAACAAAAATGTTTTATTGTTTGCATGTTTAGAAAACATATATTTTGTAGGTCCTCAATTATTGAGAAAATATGAGAAGTTTAGAATTAACTCAATCGTACGAATTAAACGTTGGAATGAGTGGCAAAGGCGAGACGCTCTTTCCTTAATTTAAATTTGCACCTATTATGAAGGGTTTTGATCGATTAAGAGTCCGGATACAACTTCCCTTTGATTCTGACTACGTAACCAGATCTTAAAGCCTACGAGAACCTTCGGTGAAGTTTTCTTAAACTCATAAATTCGGACCTTTAGGGAGGAGGAGATAAGAGAGTAGTAGAGGATTCTAATTAAGGTCTCTAGTATGTATGAATGAGTTCTCTAAGCTCTCCTTTTATAGGAATTTTGGAGGAGGTTGTGAATTGAGAGAATCACTCTCATCATCCACCCATTTCTGATGGAATTAAAATAAAATTAAAAGGATAGAGATAAGATCAAATCTTTCCAACTAACGGAATTAAAGGTGGCCAGCCTGAAGCCATT
Organism: Fagopyrum tataricum; assembly: GCA_002319775.1. Classification (NCBI taxonomy): domain Eukaryota; kingdom Viridiplantae; phylum Streptophyta; class Magnoliopsida; order Caryophyllales; family Polygonaceae; genus Fagopyrum; species Fagopyrum tataricum. The sequence goes on along the minus strand of CM008283.1, from coordinate 9,991,931 downwards.
CCCTTGTATCGCGAGAGCGCGAATGTGTGTTTTAGCCACCGCTAAAGCATCTCTCAATCAACTTAGTTAACCATAATAGAATTGTTCTCATATATATGGTGTCTCACTAGTCTACACATTGTCGATGTGAGACAAATTCATCCATAATTAATCATTTCTAGATACATTTAATGCACTCATCTTTGGACATTAATTTCTCATTAATTTGGACATCAATTTGTACGTATGAGTATATCAAATTGTAGTATTCGGAACTGCGAAGCTAATGCTCCTGTTTTCCGGTATTGATATTGGCCGGATTCCACCGGAAAATTGCCCAAAAAAACTTCCGACACAAGCTCCACTAAAATTGATTCCAACATATTCAAGCAAATTCGGGTATGTATGTTTATACGTGTGTGTACGATACTAATGTCTAATCTCTAAAGTAAAAACAAATTCTTCTCGGATGTTTTCTATTATGAATTTATCCACGCCATGTTTTGTGACTGAATTACGAACTTAGCAACTACATGTTAATGAGTGCATTATCATCTATAATTTGTAATATTTATGAAGTAATTAAAATAAAAAAGGAATTCTTTAAATTAGGGTTGTGCAAAATTGACCCATACCGGAAAATCGTACCGGTTTTTTCCGGTCCGGTCCGATCTCGGACCAAATCCAATCCGATTCCCGGTCCAGGATTTTAGGAAATTTCGGTCCCACTTCAGTTCTGTTCCCACTGGGTCGGACCAGACTTTAATTTATTTATATATTTTTTATTAATTTAAATTTATATATATTAAAAAATATATATTTTGTACATATTTAATAAAAATATATATATTTAAAATATTTTTTTTTTACTTTTTGCAAAAATATATATTTTTAATTTATTTTATTTTATTTCGGTCCGAATTCGGTGCAGACCGAAATGGACCGTACCGTAACGGTCCAGTTTCCGGTCCAAGTTATGAAAAATTTCGGTCCACCGGTCCGGACCGGATGCACAACCCTACTTCAAACCCCTCTACGCCTCATAACATCCTACCATATCATGAGTATGCTCGTTCTAAATCTCATCCTTCTCTTTCCCGCATTCCATTTATGCTCAATATTTTTATCACGTGTCTTTCTCCTCTGACTGCATTATGTCTTCTTATTGCCTCTTCTCCGTGTCCATTGATTAGTTTTAAATAAACTGTTATGATCATGACAAATTATGAATTCAAATTTGGTACGCTAACTTATTGTCATTCTATTGTTGGGGGTGTTTTCACTTCCAAAAAGCATGTGTTTTAATTATCATATCCTCTATATATCTGTATGTTTGAGCGCAACATGCCACATCTCTATTGTTAGTAGTCTAACTGGTTGTCATTCTATTGTTTTTTTTTTTACTTTTATTATATTAGTTAGTTTGACCCATGCTTTATCTTTACCTTACTTCTTCCTTTCCCTTGGCTGATCAAGGGTTTCATCTTCACTTCTCTTCCTCAGTTCCTACGTCCTTCTTGCTTCTTCATCCCTTACTTTGATTTTGTTCTTGTTCTCCTTGGAGTTTTGCTTGAAAGTGCGCTTTGTGGTTGATGATGATGCTAGTGATGTATATGCTGAGCTTGGAAGTCAGCTACTGATGTGTGTGACTCTCCCTGTAGCCTAGGATCTTCAGTCGTGGTGAGTTATTGCCTCTTCTCCTTCTTTTCTTCTTTGATTCCATCTCCTTAGCTTAGGATTAGATGTTTGGACATGGGATGATGTTGGAATGTGTATGTTGTTGCATGTGTGTGACTTTGGAACGGAATAGAGGAGATTTGATCACGTGAAGAGCCGAAGAGAAGCCGTGGGATCACGTTCTGCACTGTCGCCGCCCCGCGCCTAGAAGCCGCCGCCCCTGCGGAAGTTGTGCCGCAGCGCCCGCGCCAACGCCAACGCCTTGCTTGCGTTGCCTGCGTCCCGTGTCACCGCGCCTGCGGCTGCTCCCTGCCGCGCCTGCGGGTTACCTGTTCCGCTCCTGCGTCCCTTGATCACGCGGGTGCGTTTTGTCCCGGGACTACCTATAGTAAGGTACCTCCTTTCCTTTCCTAGTATGAGAAAACTAATACCATGCTAGGTATCGGATGACGATGAGTATGTTATAGATATGCCGGTTACGACTTTGAGGTTTACGAGTTGGATATGATCCTTATGGATCCCTTGGGTCTAGGTGTGACCCCTTTGTGTGATAGGAGTTTGATATATATATATATATATATATATATATATATGTATGTATGCCTTGTATAGGCCGTGTTGTCCTCCAGTTTGGAGTGGACCTGAGTGAGAGCTGATCGTAGTGATACGACTTCTGAGATTGAGGTAAGTCCATAGGACTTACTTAGCTGCCATCCTTATATTGGATGTGTGCATGAGTGGTGTTTGTTATATGCTTTATAGCCTGCTTTATGATGGTCACCAATCTATGTTATATTGACCGCCCATTATAGTGGCCGTGATAACCTTTCTCTTTCATCCCGTAGAGGAGTCTGGGAGGTTCTCTGTAGTCAGGCCAGATCTGGTATACGGGAAGGACCCTCACCACTCCCATAGGGTACACGGGAGGTGTGCTGATACTACTCCAGCTGGCTAGAGCACTAAGAGGCGGGGATTATATTCCTCGTGTCACATATCTTCATATGCATCTATTTATACGATTGAATGACTTAACTTATTAAAGATAATAAACCGGGTAAATGTGTGATATCATGATGAGGTGTTAATATTCTTGATATGTGTTTGTGCTCTAGCATCTTCTTATATATGTGTATGGTTAGCTAACGGTTTTATACCGTGTTGTAGATACTTTGCAGGATAGGAGAGCTGCAGAGTGATCCAGGGTGGGCGATCCGCTGAGGGCTCCGTACACTGGGGCGTTATCGGGGTTATGGGACCTTTTTTGTTGTACAGTGTGGTTTTATTTGTACTCAGCGGTACATTGTATTACCTTTTGGATATATATATATATATATATATATATATATATCAGTTTCATGTTTTGTTTTAATCTATTTGTGCCTTGTTGTAAGATCAGTGAAATCGTTGTCAGGCTAGGGTCAGGATCCATTGTGAGATCCTAGCCCAGTAGCACTCCGAGTCCTACAGATTTGGGGTGTTACATTTGTGGCTACAGTCGAGGTTAATGTCGTGGCTATAGTTGTGTTACCTAACAATAGGGATGGCAATGGGTCCGGTGATGGGTGGATGTACCACTTCCGTCACCGACCCGTCACCTAAAATCTTCACCCGACCCGTCATCCGACCCGTAACTTTTGTCACCCTTACCCGTACCCACCGGGTGTAATGGGTGGATCGGGTTTTTTTGGGTGAAATTTAACCCATTTTCTTAACCTAGTATTCAACCAAAAATTTTAAAAAATTGAAACGGTGTAAGCTAAAATTAAATATATAATTTAATATGATTTAAGACTTAATAACTAAAACTGTTGAAAAAATATAAATCCGAAACATCTTACATGCCTCCAAAACATAGAATGAACCAAAAAATATATTCCATTAATAATATATTTGTATATAACAAAAAATATATTCGATTAAAATTCATGGGACATGAAAATTAGTAGGGCCAACAAAGTCTTAAATGTCATTTAAATATTAAAAAATAGTTATTAAAAAATGGGTGAGGAGTGCGGGTGATGGGTGTGGGTGGTGGGTCGGATGATGGGTCATGAGATGCTCACCCGTATCCGACCCGCTACACCCGTCACCCGAGTTTCACCCGCATGTTAACGGATTTTCACCCATTTTTTCGGGGCGGATTTTCGGACACCCATCGAATGCGGGTGTGGTTGTCATCCCTACCATGATACAAATCATAACGTGTTAAACTATCAATAAAAAAATTAAAAACATTAACTACAAAGTTTAAAGAAAATTAGAAAAATTAAAACAAATACATAAAATTCTTTCATATGTTAAGTTGGAGATGTCAAAAAAGTCTTTCTACGTTACTACTTCCTACTTAAACCCTCTCATTGAACTCAATAGGCCACAAACAACTTTGAATCAACCCTAAAGTCACTAATCAACCATGCCTACTACTCCCTTCTTTTTTCTCCTCCTCTCGTTCATTCTCCTTCTCCACGCGCAGCCGTCCACCGCCGGTTACTCCACCACTACCGCCACGACAGACTTCAAATTCATCCGAGATCAATGCCACGCAACACTCTACCCTGACCTATGCTACACCTCCCTCTCCCGCTACGCCTCCTTTATCAGCCGCGATTCCGCCCAGCTAGCGCGCGTTGCTATCGGCGTCAGCCTCTCCAAAGCTAAACGCGCCGCCTTCTACTTCTCCAACATCACCCATCACTCCGACTTCTCCACCGACCACCGCGCCTCCTCCGCCGTCCGCGACTGCTCCTCCACATTCTCCGATGCCGTCGATCAAATCCGCGGGTCCTTCAAGCAGATGCACCAGCTCGGAGCCGCTGGCGATGGACCTGAGGCGCTTAGGTTCCAGCTCAGCAATGTGCAGACGTGGATGAGCGCCGCCCTTACCAATGAGGACACGTGTTCCGACGGATTTGATGGCGTATCCGACGTGGAGCTGAAGTCTGACGTATGTGATCGGGTTACTAAGGTCAGGAAGCTTACAAGCAATGCTCTTGCTCTCGTCAATACCTTCGCCTCCACCCTTAATTAACAGTTAATTAGCTAGTTAATTATTAATTAACTAGTTAATCCATTTTTCTTTTATTTTTTCTTTTTGTTACTTGTAATGGACAAGGTTTGTTAGACCTGAAGTGTGTGTATAAAGAGTTATGATTAATGTGTGGCAACTACGATTTTGTACTTAATTAGTTAATTATCATATTATAAATGAACCGTTAATACTGAATATTATACAGTATTTAATGTATTCGAAAACATGTATGAAATATTTAGAGTATGGAGCAGATGACAGGGGACATAATAAAGGAAAAAGGATAAGAAATGGTGATCATTGGATTCCAATTTTAAATAAGTTATAAATCATTATTGATGCGTTTTACACCTTTACCTCCCTATTCTAAGCTGTCCGTATGATTCATCTATGAAAAAAAGGATCCCAAAGTTATAAAAACAACAAATAACATCTGAAGGTTATTTTTAAAATAAGCAAAAATAAGAATGAGATATCTTTAAAGTTATTGTAAATGAAAAAATAATTTTAAATAAGTTATAATTAAAATTTAAAATTAATGATAGTTGTAAATATAATTATTAGTAAAATACGATAAATAAAAATATCTTTAAAAATCAGTAGGATAAAAATATTTTTAGAATTTTTTATTTATAAGACGTAGTCAATCATAACACATTCTTATAGATGTCACCATCTATCTAGATACTACTGTTAAAGTCAAAACAAAATATTATACTTGTCATTTTCCTATTGACTTCGTGTCATATGTCATTTTCTCATACATCATCATTTTATAATTTTCGAATCAATTTATACATATAAATAATTAATATAGGCAATATATCTATATTGTTTTCATTTATAATTTTACTACAATTTTCTACTTAAAATTAAGATATATATCATTATCAAATATTATTTAAAAAATATTTTCACCTTTATTACAAAAATATTAGGTTATTTCATTCTCTAACTTTAACATATAGATATATAATGTTTATTATTTCATAAGTACTCACCAATTAACAAAATCTAAAATATTACAATAAAAATGTTACATCTTGTTTGTTCTTTAAGGATGACATTTTAAAATATCTAAGATAACTTTTAAATTGAACTTTTTATAACTCCTATTTATTATTTATATTCCAATTTTAAAAGTAAATTTATTTTCCGTTATAAATTATTTATTTCACTTTACATATGTAATAGTTATCAACATTAACTTATTTTTACATTATATGATTATTGAAAAATTAGAATGTAATATAATTAATATATCGATAACATAGAAAATTAATTTTAACTTCTCTTCCGTTAAATTATTTAAATTACAATATATCAAAAGTATTTTATATAAAAAAAATTACCTATATATTAATTTAAGATTACAGCCCGTGTCTTGAAAGGGAAATAAACTAATTAGGCTATTTATGTGCATAAATAGTAGAGAAAGGATGTCCAACTAAGTAAAAGTTGACAATATTGTTGATTTTTATGAAAATATATTTAATAGTCACATTTTAGAGTTCTGTCATTGAGTTTGTGATTAATATCCCAAAATTTTTAAGACATTGCCAAAAGGCTGAAAGTTGTATAAATCATAAAACTATATCACATTGTATATTTTTTAACGTATTTAACGTATCCCAAAATTATATATTTTTAACGTATTTAACGTATCACATTATATAATTTTTAACGTATACCAAAATTTTTAATATGCATGATTTTATTCTACTAAGAGCATTCCGAAAATTACCAAATTTAAACATGTTATTTTAACAAGTCGATCACATTATATATTTTTTTCCCTAAATTAAATCACCTTGTATAATATAAATCATAAAATATATCACCATACTTATTTTCTCATGAAACATAAAACTAGTTGACCAAAATAAACTTGCTTATTAAAATAATTTAGATGTTACTATATTTGCAATTTATTTTTAGAATACATATTTATCACTATATTTATTGTTTTTAAATGACATAAACAAAAATTCTTAATTTTTTATATAATTATTTCATGGGAAAATATAAAATACCTATAATATTTTTAAAAAAGTGAGAATTTTTGTTAAAAATATGAGTTGTTTACATCAGATTGAATTTTAAATTCAAACTATAAAGAGTATTAACAAAAAATAAACAACCAATGTACGAATTATTAATTAGTTGATTAAGGATATTTTAGTCAACTAGTTCATTTATTTATTTTTTTTCCTTCAAAATGATTCTGAAGCTTGTTCAATTTCATGATTCAATGATTTAAACAATATTTATAACATCATCAATGAATAACTTAACCATTCTATAAAATCTGTAAAATATTAAATTCGATTTGATGATTTAAATAATAAAAACAAAATCAAAAAGCTGAATTTAATAGCTTTGGGAAAGAATAATTCGTCCAGTAAATATGTTATTAATTTTCGACAAAAGTATATATAAATTATTAAATTGGTATCCATTTGAGGAGGCGTAACGTTGGGTAAGCTGAGTTAACTACTTTGACTTATTGGAAAAAGTCATCAACTTCGTATAGGGGCCCGATATCAATCTGCTTTTAGTTAACAATGACTTTTTTTTATGTTAAAAGAATAGCAATGACTTTTAGGCCGTGTCGTGCGGCAATTCTGCCATAACCAAATGCAGTCATTGTCACGCCTTGTAACGCTCTGCCTTACGATGGGTCCATTTGTTTGATAAAATTAAGATTATTATCAGCTAATTTATAATTATGAGTGTGATATGTGTAGATTAACAACGCAAATAAATTACGTAGTTAAAATAAAAAAAAGCACACAACTTATGCAAACTGAACAAACCAATATACTTGAACAAATCAATGAGAATCGAAGAAACGGGATCTTGAAAAGGATGTGAATCGAACGTACACACATCACTTGAACAAAATGATTATAATCGAAGAAACAAGAAGGTGGAAACGTATGCAAATCGAACAAACATATGTGAATCCAAGTAGATGAGAACACAAATGCGAAATCCAGCCGAAACAAATATGAAATCCATACAGTTGTGAATCCAAACAAGTGTGAATCATATGCAAACAAAGGCCAATTAAATGTGAAATCCAAACGGATGTGAAATCGAAAAAAAATGAGCCTGAAAAGGTTGACAGTTGGACTCCTACCTCAAAATTTCCCAGATTTTTTTTTAAAAAAAATAGGAAAAATGACAGATTGGCAATTTGGCACGTATACCACTATACCGTGCGTGGATAACGAGTAGTTACCTTTCATAGGTTCTTAGATATATTTCATTTATGTTAATTAGCTTTTGTTTGTATACAATACATTAGTTTCAAATATTAATACTCTAATTATAAATCATTTTACTATATAGTTACTAGAAAATCATGTTCGTGCTACCCACATAATCCTCAATTACGATCAATCAGGTCAACCTAGCTCGTACAAGGAATTGACTTAGTTTGAGTACCTTACTCTTATTTCAAGAATTGGCTTAGAACAGGCTTGTCATCTTTAAGTAGATTGATGACAAACTTGTTCTAAGGCCCTATTGTTGGGATTATTAGAGATTCTTGTATATGGAGTTTATTAGAGATTGATAAATTTTGATGATTTTGGGTGTTTGGTATAAGTTTATTGAGTTAGATTGTTAGAGTATGAAAGGCATAAAAAGTAAACAATCCCCTACAATCTCCAAACAAAATCTAAATGAAGAAAGCAATCTTGTACCTCTATCTTCAAAAAGAATCTAAATGAACTTCAAGGCTTGAAATTAGTGTTTTAGTGAAGATTGTTGACAAGGGCTTGGAAAGAGATGAGTTGCTTGACATTTCTCTGAGGATGGTTACAAGGATGCGACTTGGAGATTATTTTAGGGTGTTGGTGGTAGTGAAAAGTGAAATTGCTTCATTATTGATGGTTTGAAGGATGAATCCAACATTGTAACTTTAAGGTTTTTTTTGTTTGATTAAATGTGTTGTTATCAAGAGAAACTGAAGTGGTTGTTTTCATGTGTATTGAAAGTATGTTTTGAAGGAGTATGTGGCAACAGTGAAGAGATTGACATGTGAGTTGCTTGAGATGATGGTTGTTGGCCTAAGAATAGAAGAGATATGTTCAATATGCTTATAATGAATGAGAAAAGTGATTTAGTTTTCTAGCTGAACCATTACCCGACATGCCGGAAAAATCCGGAGGCTTCAAATTAACAAGAAGCAGCTAGTCATATTTGGGGAGCACACCGACCCACAAATAATCGTCGTTTTGAGATCAAATGAAGCTTCTAGTTGTGAGATTCCTGTAAAATATGGAAGTTAGGTCTTTGTCCCTCCTGATGAGAACTCTTTCTTTATTCACATTTGCGACTCTTTTTAGACAATCTACAAATATAATTTAGTGGTTTCTCAACTAGTTATTTTAAGGTGGGTGACTGGGTATGTAATGATGACGAATGAAAGTTTTAAGAGTGACACACATGGTGTTGGCAGACAACAAAAAAACCAAGGCTTTCAATGTTGTATTTTGGAAGGCCACTAATAAAGGAGATGATTGGGCCATTGCCCTCCTCTCCTGATGGGAGTAGGTCAACCTAGCTTCTACTAGAAACTTATTTGGTTTGAGCACCTTAATTACTTCTTATTTCAAGAAGCTCTTGGAGATTAAACTTGGTTAAAATGAGCAATCGTCTTCCTAGTTTGTATAAGAGATTAAATGTGATGGTATCAAGAGAAACTAAAGTGGTTCCTTAAATATGTTCCCTCTGTTATTTACAAAGAAGAATGATACCTAAAGAGATGATTGGACCATTGTCCTTTTGGGAAAGACTAGTGTTAGTTTTTTAAATACTAACTAGTTTTGGTTGGACCAACAACATACACTAGTGTTTTTTTCTATCACGTGGGATAAATTTTAAGGGTCATCGTCATCTTATATCAGTATTCTTCAACTAAGGGGTATAGGGTGACAAACAACTCGAAGGTTGAGACAATATGCAAAGCATACACTCCAACTGTAATGATGTTCAAAATGACGAATCTTACCTAGGGCTTCTATATGAAGCTGCAAGAAAACCCAAAAAAAAAAAAATTCAAATTTTAAAGAAATTGTACTCTGAACCAAACAAATCCAAAATCAAACGAAAAAATGACATTCTATTCAAACAACAAAATAATAAAATCACCCAAACTCGCATCCTCGGCGACGGTGCTAGTGACAACGAAGATTTTGGCACCTATGGAAGTACTAATGCCGATAAGGATAAGGTCAAAGAGGTTGAGGCGACGAACAAGGTCGTCTAAAAGAATCTGGAAACTTAATATATCCATATTAACTCCAGAGTCATCTAAAAAATCACAAAAATAAAAAAGCATACTTTGCCAAAAATCAACCTTAGAGTACCTAAGCTGGATCGGAAAGTCGACTGCTCGACACTGAAATTCTGAAAACTGGCACCTAGTCTACATGTCTCCAGTTCGATCCTCAAGAGCAGTAGATACGAAGGCCAGGCACAACATGTACGTCTCGAGGTCGAGACTCACTAGAAGCAAGAATCTTAAAATGCCCAAAACCCACAGGTTACAAGTTCGAGTATTGAATGTAGCAAAAGAAAGGATTTTTATAGTATAGCTACTCCATCCTGTACGTGAGAGACAGAAGACAGCAAGGAGGTGAAGGCTCACCCGACGGCCTACTGCAGACGATGACAAGACGAAGCCCAACTCCGGCACGTTGGTTGACTTTGATAGTTTATGTAATTATTGTAAATATAGGGTGCCCTAATGTAATTATGTAAACCCTAAGGGGAATTCATATTCATTCTCCCATGGTATCAGAGCCGTCAGAGCTCTCGTTCCTCTAAACCTCTTCCGCTTCTCTCTAACCCTACGACCACCGCCGATTTTTCTTGCTTTCCCCTTCCCGACGTTCCTCGATGGCTGCAGAACGGAAATCTTCCTTCCATTCCGCCCTCGGAATCTCCAACATCAAAAATAACATTGCCCTCGTCCTTGACCATGACACTTCGTATGATTCATGGGTTACCCTCTTTCGCATTACTGCAAAAGCACACAACGTCCTCGATCATATCGATGAAAAGGTTCCCAGACCAACGGATATCGATGATTCATTATGGCTACAAGTCGACGTTGCGGTTCTTCAATGGATCTACAGTACGGTCTCAAGAGATATTTTGTTGCAAATTCTTGACTATGACGATACTGCGCTTCAGGCATGGAATCGAGTCAAGGACATCTTTCAAGATAACAAAAACACATGTGCCGTCTATCTCGAACATGAGTTCTCGAACTGTAAGTTATCTGGCTTTGCTTCAGTCAATGCTTATTGTCTTCAACTCAAGTCCCTGGCAGATCAACTCAAAGGGGTTGGTTCCCCGGTTCCTGAAACCCGTCTTGTTCTTCAACTTATTTCGGGATTGCCTGTTGAGTACAATGCCGCGACAAGTTTTATACAACAGACCGATCCACTTCCGAGCTTCACCAAAGCTCGCTCTCAGTTGCAACTTGAGGAAACCCGCATGACAGCTCAGTCGGCTGCCGGAACAACCCCAACAGCCCTCACGGCCGACACTCGCCCACCGGCCTCGAGCTCACCGTCCAATCCACAATCTGGCTCAATGTCCCAGCAACGGACCGGTGGCGGCGTTGCTTCGCCGGAAGCTTCCCAGACCCGGCGTGGTCGGGGCCGGAAAGGGTCCAAACAGACAGGGGGCGGCGCTCCGGCTAGGGTTGCGTGGCACCCTCATTACGGCTGGGTGTCGTTACCCCCACCTGCTGCAGGAAGACGGTCCTTCCCAGCGTGGCCCACGGCCCAATCTCCCTTAGGCCCAGCAAGGCCACCTTTTCCCTTTCCTCAGCACTCCCAGCAGAGGGTTATTGGGCCCGGCCCAGTCCCGCCTTCTCCACAGGCCCATTTTGCAACTCAATCACAGCCCACTGCAGTGGATAATGCTTTTGCTACAATGACGCTCAATCCGGCGGACAACTATTGGTACATGGACACGGGCGCAACATCACATATGACGAATAATTCAGGTTCTCTCTCGTCTTTTTCCCATAATGGTTCATTAAATTCGATAATTGTCGGAAATGGTATGCGTGTTCCATCCACAAGTATTGGAAATACTACTATCCCCACCATTAAACCGCCCCTTCACCTATCCAATGTTCTTATTGCCCCACAAATAGTCAAAAATTTAGTGTCCGTTAGACGTTTTACAAGTGATAACAATGCCTCGGTAGAATTTGACCCGTTTGGTTTTTCTGTGAAGGATTTACGCACGGGGACCACACGTCTGAGATGTAATAGTTCCGGGGAACTCTATCTTGTCACCCGTCCCCCATTCGTGATCATCATGCTTTTTCCGTCGAATCGTCAAGTCTTTGGCATGCCCGTCTTGGTCATCCCGGCGCTCCGGTTTTGGATTTTCTTAGAAATTCATCTTTCATTCGATGTAATAAATCAACGATGTCTTCTCTTTGTCATGCTTGTCAATTAGGAAAACATCATAGATTAGTTTTTGATCGTTCCACAACTCGCTCTATTGCCCCTTTTGATATTATACATAGTGATCTTTAGACTTCTCCTATCCCGAGTCGGGACGGTTTTAAATGCTATTTGCTTTTTCTTGACGATTACTCTCATTTTCTATGGATTTTTCCGATCAAGTTTAAGTCACAAGTATTTGATCTTTTCGTCCAATTTCACAAATTTGTCAAAACACAATTCAACCTTCCCATCAAAAGTTTTCAGTGCGATTGGGTGGAGAGTTTAACAACACCCGCTTTCACAAATTTTTTGTTGACCATGGCATGGTCTTCCGTTTTTCATGTCCTCACACATCTCCTCAAAATGGTAAAGCTGAGCGAATAATTCGAACAATCAATAACATGATGCGTTCTCTTTTATTCCATGCCTCCATTCCAATTTCCTATTGGCCCCATGTCGTGGAAATTTCTTGCTACCTTCTCAACATTCTTCCGTCATCTTCCATCCACAATTATTCTCCTACTCAAGTGCTATACCGTGTTACACCTTCGCTAGCTCATCTCCGGGTCTTCGGTTGCCTTTGCTATCCCAATCAAAGCGCCACCACTTCCCACAAGCTTCAACATCGATCTAGCCCATGTGTTTTTCTCGGGTATCCTGAACACCATCAGGGATTTAAATGTCTAGACTTGGTCACACATAAAATAATTATCTCCCGTCATGTCACGTTTGATGAATCCATTTTCCCGTTCTCAAGTCCTTCCCGTGTCTCCCCGGATACGCTTACATCTCTCAACGATGAGCCTTCCCCGTATATCTCGCAACAACTACATTCTCCTGCCCCTCAGTTTACGCCTGGCCCCCCTGATCCACTTGGTACGCTCCAGCGTTCAATTCCAGTTTTCCTTGGCCCAGTTGACATTTCCGGCCCTTCAGATGTCCCACATCCTTCACAGGAGAACCCATCCCCACCTTTCTTACCCATAAATCCATCAGATGTCCCACATCCTTCACAAGAGAACCCATCCCCACCTCTCTTACCCATAAATCCAGCTACCTCCGTCGAACCATCTTCGACCATCCCGACCCGGTCACATACTCGGAGTCAATCCGGAATAGTCAAACCCAAACCTGTTTTTGACCTATCCGTTTCCACCACCCCATCACCATTACCCAAATCACACAATGTAGCTCTTCAAGACCCGGACTGGACCGCTTCCATGCTCGATGAATATCGTGCCCTTATGCGGAATAAGACATGGGTCCTGGTTCCTCGTCCTATTGATGCTAATATTGTGCGATGCATGTGGATTTTTAAGCATAAGTACAGGTCTGATGGTTCCCTGGAGCGATACAAGGCTCGTTTAGTTGCTAACGGTTGTTCTCAACAGGTTGGAATTGACTGTGATGAGACTTTCAGTCCTGTTGTTAAACCAACAACCATCCGTATGGTTCTCAGCATTGTAGTATCCCGTTCTTGGTCCATTCATCAGCTGGATGTTCAGAATGCTTTCCTCCACGGCCATCTAAACGAAACGGTGTATATGTTTCAACCACCCGGTTTCCGCGACCTCTCCAAACCCAATCATGTTTGCCTTTTGCAGAAGTCCCTCTATGGCCTGAAACAAGCTCCCCGGGCATGGTTTCAACGTTTTGCAGGTTTCCTACAATGCATTGGGTTTATTAGCAGTAAGAGTGACTCCTCCCTTTTTATTTATAATAAGGACGACCTGACACTGCCTATTTGCTTCTGTGTGTCGATGACATTGTCCTTACGGCTTCTTCTGACGCCCTGCGCCAACATCTGATACAGCTTTTGAGTAAGGAATTTGCCCTGAAAGACTTAGGCCCCTGTCATATTTCTTGGGCATTTCTGTTCGTCGGACATCTTCTGGCTTATTCCTGTCCTAGGATAAATATGCTCGCGAAATTGTTGAAAGAGCAAAGATGTCTAACTGCAAACCGTCAGCTACCCCGGCTGAGACGTCTGTCAAGTTAAGCGTTTCATCCAGCCCTGCCTATTAGTGATCCAACAACTTACCGTAGTCTAGCTGGGGCACTTCAGTACCTCACCTTCACCCGGCCTGACATCAGCTTTGCAGTACAACAGGTGTGCCTCTTTATGCACGACCCCCCGGGAAGCTCATTTTGCAGCTCTCAAGCGCATTATCCGATATATTTCTAGCACGTCATCGTTAGGTATCACCATTTCCTCTTCTCCGAAATCTGATCTTATTGCCTACACAGATGCTGACTGGGCAAGGTGCCCTGATACACGCCGCTCGACATCAGGTTAATGTGTATTCTTCAACGACACTCTAATCTCGTGGTCTGTCAAACAACAATCTGTCGTCTCCAGATCCAGTGCAGAGGCAGAGTATAGAGGAGTTGCCAATGTTGTGTCAGAATGTTCGTGGTTGCGAAACCTTCTGCTTGAGCTACATTGCCCGCTTGCCAAGGCATCCATTGTATACACGGACAACATCTCCACTACTTATCTTGCCAGCAACCCAGTTCAACACCAACGGACCAAGCATATTGAGATCGACATCCACTTCGTCCGCGACAAGGTTGCCCGTGGTCACGTTACCTTCGGCTTTTCAATACGCAAACATTTTTACAAAGGGTCTTCCCGACAATTATTTCTAGATTTTAGATCCAGTCTCACTGTTCAATCTCCTCCAGTTTCGACTGCGGGATATGATAGTTTATGTAATTATTGTAAATATAGGGTGCCCTAATGTAATTATGTAAACCCTAAGGAGAATTCATATTCATTCTCACATGCTCCTCCGGTGGATCGACCGTGGCTTCACAAGAACAAGAAAGTGACCAAGTTGTTAACCGTACACCAGAAGAAGATACTCGAGGGAGAGGGAGGAAAGACGAGGAGCTCACCCACTCCGACGACGCTGCAGAAAAATAGATAATCGGAAGAAGAAAAAGAAACTCACCACTGCGGTCTGGCTATGGCTCGAGATTAAAGCAAAGACAGTACCGGCGTGACGACCTGGGATGCCCTGGCGGAGGAGAAGAGCTTCGATCGGTTCCTGTTCCAGATTGATTACGTAGTGTCCATGCAAACTTGTAAATGATGAAGAAAGCGAAATGTAAATCAAATATGAAATCGGAGGCTACGTTGTTGAGAGCAAATACTAGAGTTCAAAAAAAAAAAATTTCTTCCGTACGGAAATGTTTGGATGAAAAAAAAATTCTTGAAAATATGACAAAAAAAATATTTGGGCTATTTAGCTTCTGGTTTACATGAGTAAAATTCTACAAATCTGAATATGACCCAATTTATGAATATGTGCAAATCCATGAAAATAACCGTGTAAAATCTTATTAAGGCAACACAAAATTTTAGTAAATGATTAAGACGGTATAAGAGATAAATAAAGATCTTCTGGGTAACAAATTTTGCAAAAGACAATCGAATTGGGATATATATCAGGTAACAAATTATATTAAGCCGGTTCATATTTCAACAACATTTTTTTAAATTAAGATATCAATCTTCTTATACAAATATTAACCTTTTTTTGTTTTTTTAATTGTTCCATGATTAATTATCATTTTTTGACATATATACCTTTTTCGATTATATTTTTCTGAATTAAAAAAAAGAAGATTTCTTCCGTAATAATTTGGTACTATTTTTGTTGAATAGTTAAACAAAAGTATTTTAAATTTTTTGATTTATAAATTTTTTTGGGAATTTTTAACTAATCACAATTTATAGGAAAGAGCTTAGACTTCGTTTATTTTCCAGATACAATTTATGCGAGAAGTGTATATGAGAAGTTTGCTAACTGAACCGGATTCTTTGAAAAGTGTATCTTATAAGTTACGTTTTGATTTTTTTTTTTCCACGTATTTTGAGTTAACGGACAAGATATTCATATTTTAGTTCAAGGTTTGGTTTATGTATTTGTTAAAGTTTGAATTACATCATATTGAAATAAAACTGGAGGGATTTTAATAAAAATAAATATGATTAGGAAAATAAAAAAATTTTAATAATGAATTACATTAGATTGAAACAAAATTGGACAAACTTAAAATAAAATATTAAAAAAATGGCCAAGAAGATCTTTTTTTATTTTGCAAAAATAAAAATTATTAAAAATCGAGTGAATAATGAGATTTATTGTTAAAGGATAATCATCATAATTATTTTTAGAATCTAGTTTAGTAAAAAAATATATTAACTTAATTAATAATTTAATAAAATAAGTGAGAAGAAGATTAGGATCAAATAATTTTTGGAGATGATTGATTGAATATTTTTTATTTACATTAAAATTGAGGAAACAATATCCAATAAAATCTTTGTATTATTGATTTGAAATAGGTAAATCAACTATAATTTAGATTTTTAGTTTAGTAAATAAAAAAAATTTGTCCTAATTATTTATTTGAAAAAAAAAAGTTTTAATCTCCCAAACAACTTTGAGGCCGCCACGTCAGGCCTTAGTGTGACGACTCTTTTAGTATATGTATATAAAATAGATTATAGATGAAATGTGATAAGTAGAAAAAAATATAGATGGAGTGTATACACAAATTTGTCTACATGTAGAGTACATTAATAAGATTATAGACGGAATGTGATGTAAGAATACCAAATTGATCTTAACGAAACTTGTAAAGCTTTTTACCGATGCAAATATCATAATTTGGAACCATATAGGTTGTAAGATTTTTATTCCGTGTACCATACTATTATTTTCGGATTCGATATTTCCTTTCAAATTCAAAAGAAGGTAATTCTCTGGTATGGTTGTTTTGTTACGATTATTAACAAAAGTCAAGGTAAACCGCTTTCAAAAATCGGATTATAGTTGTCTTAGACCAACCTTCAACCATGACCAATTTATGTGGTAGTTTTAAGAGTGACGAATACCAATAATTTAAGGATTAAAATATACAACCCTAGTACGAATAATTTATGGATTAAAATATATAACCCTACAAAACAAAATACTAAAAATATTATTTAAAAATAGTCATGCACAATGCAGGTCTAGTTTTTCTTATAAAAGCCTAGAAATATCTCCAAAATCTCATCGATAAACATGTACTTAGCTAGCTACTAAATAAATGAATATGGATCTTGATTGTATTGACTTTTATTTAATTTGCCCTGATGTAAACATCTACAGAGTAATTTACATTCTTACAAGATATTCACACTCCACACTGCCCTCAATCTACATACTTGAATAATAAATCAAGATATGGACTTTACAAATAGAAAGAATACCAAAAAAAATACTACTCTCTACCTAGCTAAAATGATTTTATGGATTCAACTCTCCATGGGGCGTTTTCCGCGAGGGTCCACTAATCGGGGTCCCGGGCTTCTAATAGCAGACGAGATCGTAGCATTTGCGCTAACTGTACCTGTATTTGTATTCGTGTTTGTACTGCCACTGTGCTCGGACCTGGAGGTCGAGGATGCACCTGACGTCCCAGCATTGGAGGAATTCGTGCCAGGAAGCCTTACCCTCCGGTGCTGCCTTCCCGTGAAAGTAGCCGGTCTGTTGGGCTCCTCGAGGCTGCTCGATTTCTTTGTTAGCATTACTAGGACTCGTTGCATTGTGGGTCGTAGGGTCGTGTCGGATTGGGTACAGAGAAGGCCTATTTGGATGCACAGCTTCACTTGCTCCTCCACTGCTGTTGGTGCTATTGTTGGATCCATGATCTCTAAGCTTTTTCCTTTCTTAAACATCTTATATGCCTAAGAGATTACCATAAGAGCAAATAACAATAAGCATGACTGCGTGAGCATGAAGTTGGGCCAACAAATAGGAATCCTAACTTTATTCTCAGAATCATAATTGCGCAAAAAACTTATTTTGATAAAGTGCTTATGTATACTGTATAGAATAAAAAAAAAACATTACAGACGAGTCAGACATGGAAACAAACGCCCGTAACATCATCTAACCTAAGAGTACGAGCACAAGGGTTGGGTCGTCTCAACGATACCCCAAGTCCAAAGGGGAAAGCAAGATTAACTAGCGAATCCAACACAGGCTGAAACTAACAATCCAGTCACGGGTTTAGAAGTCTTGCGAAAAACTTCTTTGATACAACGGAAGAGAAGCCCAAATGGGACCCGGCGGTGCTATAGAATTGCAAATTTCTTTCCTCACGTGATACGGCTAAACCGCTTGACCATAATATATTTTAGCAATAAATGGATAACGAATGGAAACATCGAGGCAAGTGCTTTGACAAAGAAACACGTGTGAAATGTTATTATGAACCGCAGACAAAATGAGGCAACTTTCCAGGAAGGAGATTTGTCAATTCAGTACAATCTCAACCCCTTTTTAGGCTTTACACAAAATTCGAGCCGATACAATGTTTCAAAATCTAAGTTTGACCACCATAAGTTTCCTGTCAATTTCAGTGGGTAGATTGCCAATTCTGCAGTTCATCCAAGTCAATAACGCTTCAATATTTTAGTAAGTCAGCACCTACCTAAGCAGTTTTGTTTTGGCAATAAACCTCTTTCAAAGATGAACCATTTTTATACAATAGTTTTTTCAACCTTTTAGACCTATGTTTAAAGTGTTTCAACTTTCAAGCGCTTTCCCACTGAAAATTCTCAGAATCATATTTTAAAATACTACCATTTTTAGTCAAATATATTCATTGGTGGAAAAAAAAACTTAAAAAAGAAGCAGAAATATGGAAGTAAATGGATTAGTGAATCAAGAAACAAGACATTACCCAATCAAGTAAATTTTCAGCATCATGGCTCACGTTGAATGAAGAGTTCCTTCGTCCAGTAACCAGCTCGAGCATCACCACTCCAAAGCTGAACACATCAGCCTTTGTTGTCAAACGCCCATTCATTACATATTCAGGCGCCATATAACCACTGCCAAAAAGTTTCCACACATCAGCAGTCAGATTTGAATACAAAGAGAAACACTAGTTGAACAAAGGATGATTACGGATAACAAAAAGGCATACTTGGTTCCTGCAACACGTGTATTTACATGGGTCTCATTCTCAGGGAAGAGCCGGGCCATGCCAAAATCGGCTATCTTGGGATGCCATTTTTCATCTAGCAATATATTGCTAGCCTTGATATCCCGGTGGATGATGCAACTATGAGCATCCTCGTGGAGGTAATGTAAGCCTTTCGCAACTCCAACTATTATGTCATACCTCTTCTTCCAGTCAAGTTCGTCTCTTCTCTCGCGTTCTGTGTCAAAGTTCAATCACATAACAACTGCTATCAGAACAAATCGTGAGGAATTGAAAGAGAGTTGCATAGTCAAAAGTGTTAGTTATGTGATATTAGCACATCAGGAATGTTTACTTATGCGCTTAAAATATAATTGAAAATATTGACCACCTTAAAGGTCCCTATATAACATGCTTACAAATCAAATAAAAAAGGTTTATCCTAAAGGTACATCTCCCTGACCCAGTTATTATACTTAGCGCCTTTTTCTTCTTGGTCTTTAAAAAAAAAATTGCTATTGACAATCAAAGTAACAATAAGTACAGGAGCTTTGACCTTCCTCTTCCTCTATTTTTTATTCTAAGTTTTTTTTAATTTCTTACTTCATGCTACGATTTATGTTCCTAACACAGATAATTTACATGTTTGATGATTGTGAAACTCATAGAGAAGTACTGCTATATGTAATGACGTGCAAGAATGAGATAACAACTAGGTAATTAAATCAAGAGTGCAAGATGAACCAGTGCAAAAATGACTTGTAGCTATTTTCTTATAAATCATAACAACTTCTAAGGAATTCAACCAAAGATATATAGCCATCCGTATGCATCAGAAATCTAAGCACGATTCAATGAGCTAGAGATACTATGAATTGGAGAATGCCAGTAATGAAGTTAAAATTTCTAAAATTCTACTCCATGGATTGCAGCTCAAAACAATTTTCAGTTCTAGTTATCAACATTGTCCAACTATACACAAATTGATACCAAACAATAGCACAAAATATTAAAACCTAAAGAGTAATAAGTTAAATCAGGAATGACTGTGAATGCTCAACCCTCTCAAGAACAAGTATACTAATCTTGAACTAGGCCATACTTAGGAGTTAGAACTTTCCCTAAATAAATGAAGTTCTTTTGATCTCGTCTATTTATCATTCACATACCAGCATCATCACGGAGCAATCAGAATAATTTCGTTCTATTGGTCTTTAAATTCCAATACCATTCCACATAAGCAATACTAGTAAGTGAGATGCGGGTAACCTCGTCTAAAGAGATGCAAAAAGAATAGGAGACTTACTGAAGAGAAATTTGTCGAGGCTCTCATTGGGAATATACTCATAGACAAGAAGCTTATCCTCGCCACGAGCACAATACCCCAACAGATTGACGACATTGCGGTGTTGCACGCGCGCCAGCAGCCTAGCCTCGTTTTGAAACTCCTTCTTGCCTTGTCTTGAGCTCTGAGATAGCCTCTTGACTGCAATTTCTCTCCCATCCTCCAACTTCCCCTGTAATTTCCGAAATATCAAATTTCTAAACCCTAATTCCCGCAAATGAACTCCCTAACACAAACTCAATAAACCGATTCAAACAGAAATTAATTGAACCAACAAACAAGAAGAGGTCAAAAAAACCTTGTAGACAGGTCCGAATCCGCCTTCGCCAAGCTTGCGGTTAGCGTGAAATTTATCAGTGGCCTTAGAAAGTGCTTCGTAGGAGAAGTGTTTCTGTTCTCGAGATGCAATATTTTCTATTTCCGGTTCTGAAATAAAATAACTGGATCAGAAACAGATTAAACACACAATCAATGAAAATCTAGAAACGAATCCCCACCTCTGGAAGAGGAGCCAGATGAATTGGAGAAGGAATTGGTGGTGAAGGACTTAAAGATGGTGTGGATGAACTTCTTCGCTTTCATGGCGATTAGGGGCGACAACTGTACGTCTATAGCTCTGCTGGCGGTGCTTATGGCTATTGTGAGACTGATTATTCTTCATGGAAAAGCGGCATCCATAGGATGCCCCGTATGGAAAATCTGATAGAAATGATTTCTGGTGACAGCGAAAATTGAAATCGAAGGGCTCAAATGGAGAGGTTGACCGTGCAGAGAGAGAGAAATGGGTTAGAGTGTAAGAGATAGAGATTTGCTTGACGACAGCTTGACTACACGTTTTAAATAGCCCGAAGGAGTAGAGAGGCCTGTACGCGGCAAAGTTGAGTGTGAAAATGTTGGGTTGAATTAGTATTTAAAAATTTTCGAAGTTTCATAATCCACATTATCGTGTTGAACGCTATTTTTTTAAGCTTCTAGTGCTCCGAGATTGAGTTAGATTATAAAACTTTTTAGAAACTGTGACAAAAAAAAAAACGTTTTTAGAGAAGCTTGAATAGAATGAAGGATTTTTTTTTTAATCGGTTTGACGTCTATATTTATTTTACGATGAATATAATCATTTTGCACATGTAATGTGATTAAGTTTGCACATACGACATTATAATCTAACAAATTTGGAAACAATTTTATAGTTCTCATTAATCTGATACAAAGTAACAAAACATTTTTTTTGCTCTCTAGTGAGTATAAACATGTTATGTTATGGACGAGGTTTGTACTTGGAACGTTTAAAGTCAACGTGAACGTGATATATATTATGTTATGGACAGGTATATCCTTGAGTACGTTGAAGTTAACATGAATGTGATAGTATAAGAATTTTAGACATGTCTAGAGTTGGTGGCAGGGACAATGGCCCTGCGGTTAGGGTATGTAGGTGGGGAGAGCCGGAGATGTCTTTAATTTGTGGAGGCTAAAAGGTTGAACATGAAGGAGCACGTTAGGTTTTTTTAGAAATTATAATGTGTTTTTTAATCAACCTCATTTTTTTTAAAGGTCAAAGTATATTTGCACATATGATGGGCTAAAGTTTGCACATATGTCGAAGTTTGATGTAAAAATCTAAAATTTTCATACAACGCTTAGGCATTACTGGCATATTTTCGGTTCACTTTCTACGATTCGATGATTTAGAGGCACATTTTTGTGATGTACGCTTCGTTTGGAAGGAGGATGAAATTGTTTGTGGACGATGATCAAAACTTGAAGGTTCAAGAAAGAGTCTAAATTTGAACTTCCATCGATGGTCTTTTTGAGAGTTTTCCTTACAATGCTTCAACTACCATGTTCTTAGTGATCTTCCTTGTTTTTCTTGCCCGACTCTTCCCTTGAGTGCTTCTATCTAATCAAATCCTTGTGATCCAAGTTATTGCCTTTTAGCATTTTATATTTATTCAATTTTTTTTATTTTTTTGACGATCTATCCGTTTGTCATTTCTTATGGTCTTTCAGTATGACGAGTATGTCTAGTATATTGAACTCCTTTCCGTTGTTAAAAAAAAATCAACAATCACATAATAAATAAATAAAAAGAATTGTCGTTTGCCGCCACATTCAACGTATATCATCGGTTTTCAGCACCATTACGACTTACGCGAGAGTTTGTGACGATAGAAGACGGCAACCTTTCATGCAACTAGTGTATTACCTGTGCCTTGCACGGGATTTTGATAAAAATATTATTTGTTATTATATTTCTTTAAGGGATTGTATATAAACTATTTTTTGTCATTAAATAGAGTAGATAATAAGCAATAAATTTTTGCACACTTTACCTATAATATTATATAATACATTAAATATATAACCGTATAATAATTCATATTTTGAATTTTCTCCCCTTATTATATTGATCCATATATTAATAGAAATAGTACATTGGTAGCATATGGTGTTAAATTAATTGTTATATATAAATTAATTTAAGAAATAACACAATCTCAGGTAACAAAAAAGGGGATTGGAACTTGGAAGGGATGGAAACCATAACATTTAATTGTTAAAAGTGGATTTTTTTTCTTTTTTATTGTACTGCTAAAATTTGTTATTGATGTGATTCTAATCTGTTGTACATATCTCAGGTAACAAAAAAGTGATTGGAATGGATGGATTTAATTAAAATTTAATTAATATTTTGTTAAATAATTTTGTAATGAATAAACTTAATTAATATTTTGGTGGGCTGTGGTTAAATGCTAAAATGACACGTGGCAGTGAACATTTTTCTGCGTGACACGTGGCAAGAGTGCTACTCCTATAATATATAATAATAGTTCATTGCCCGCACCTTGTGCGGTTTTTGTTTAAATAATTTTTATTATAATGTTTATATATTAGGTATTGAATATTAATCTTAAAAATATGATTGTACTAAGAATATGAATTTTTTTTATAAAATTCATGACAAGATTTTTAACAAATAAAATGTTATTAAATAAATTTTACTTTAACATAGTCAAAACACCAAAAAAATGTATGATTTGTTTAATCTTCAAACCCTTTATTTATAAAAGTTCTCAAACTGTATTCTTACTTAAAATCGAGGTGATAGCAGAATCGTTGAAAACATTTGGTCAACGACCCATATAACGGAATATCCAATATGAATAAAATGTATGTTTGACCTCAACCAAGCTGAAAGTATTTAAGGACCCACAAAACAGTAGGTCAATGACCCATATGACGGATATTAATCCGTTATGAATAAAAATAACACTTGAACTTAGTCAGAAGGCCAAAAAAAAAATGTCTGATTTGTTTAGTTTTCAAATCACGATAGTAAAATTGTTTGTCAACGACACTTATAACGGATATTAACCTGTTATTAAAAATTATACTTGAACTTAACCAAAAGGACAAGAAATGTATGATTTGTTTAATATTCAAAATCTCTATTTATACATATACTCAAACTATCAACATTACATAAATAGTCGATGTGGATAACAAAATATGAAAATAGTTAACGACCCACAAAAAAGTAGGTCAATGACCCATGTAACGGATATTAATCCGTTATGAATAAAAATTATACTTGAACTTAGCCAAAAAGGCGAAGATATTAATCAGATTTACTTATAATCGATGTGGGATAGCAAAATCTTAATCATCAAATCCTCTATTTCATACTATCGATGACGACCCACAATATCAACCTTACATATAGTCGATGTGGGATAGAAAAATCTGAAAGTATTTAACAACCATAAAACAGTAGGTCAACACCCACAATAACGAATACTAATTAGCCAAAAGGCCAAGAAATGGATGATTTGTTTAATCTTCAAATCCCTCTATTTATATATGTTCTCAAACTATCAACCTTACATATAGTCGACGTGGGATAGAAAAATCTGAACAAATCAGACATTTTTGGCCAAAAAAAAATGTCTGATTATAAAATTTATACTTGAATTAGCCAAAAGGCAAAGAAATTTATGATTTGTTTAATCTTCAAACCCTCAATTTATATGAATTTTATAATCGATGTGGAATAACAAAATCGTTTGTTAAAGTGGGATAGCAAAATCGTTGGTTAAAGATCCATATAACGGAATATCCGTTATGAATAAAGATGGGAGTGGAAAATGAAAATATTTTACATCCCACATAACAGTGACCTACAAAAATGTCAACGACCCATATAACGAATATTAATCTGTTATTAATAAAAAATTATACTTAAACTTAGCCAAAAGACCAAAAAATATATAATTTGTTTAATCATCAAATATTTAATCTTCAAATCCCTCTATCAACCTTACATATAGTTGATGTGGGATAGAAAAATCTGAAAATATTTAACGACCCAACGACCCACAAAACAAAGACCCATGTAACGGATATTAATCCGTTATGAATAAAAATTGTACTTTAACTTAACCAAAAGGCCAAAATAGTTGGTTGACCCGGCTCACAACAAATATTAATCCGTTATGAATAAAATTATGATGTGGGATAGCAAATTTATGATGTGGGATAGCAAAATTTAACGACCCAAACAGTAGGCCAATGACCCACATCAAGGATACAAATCCGTTATTATAAAAATTATACTTCAACTTAGCCAAAAGGCCAAGAAATAGATGATTTGTTTGATTTTCAACCCCCTCTATTTATACATGTTCTCAAACTATCAACCTTGCATTTAGTCGGTGTGGGATAGAAGCGTTATAAAAAAGTAACGTGAAATTGTTCAAAAAAATTGTGTAATTTAAATGAAAATATTTGATGGCAAATTTTTTTTTAAAAAACTAAAAAAAATATTAATATAAAACGAAAGGAAATAAGAAATATATATGGTTAAAATTATAATGTACATGATAAGATTAGGTTTTATTGTCAGTTAACGTAAAAGATTTGATGACTAAAGATTTTACGGTTAAAATAATAATTTAGTAAAAAAAGTTTTAGGGTTTATTAAATAATTTAGTAAAAAAAAAGATTTAGGGGAAAAATCATGAGATTTTACGGTTAAAATAATAATTTAGTAAAAAAAATATTTTATGGTTTATTAAATAATTTAGTAAAAAAAAATTTAGGGGAAAAATTATGAGGCCGCCACGTCAGCATTTTGACGGGTGTTTTAGTAAAGTATATAGATTGGCAACAATTCAATCTTTGTCTTTGTGAGATTATTAAATTTAAAATATTGTAAGTTTGATCTCAATTCTATTAAATTAATTTTATTAAAATTTAGGATTTTACTTGACTAAATATTGAATTTGATATGAAAATTTTAGTTTTTTTTGTGTGTGTTTTATTTGATGTAATTATTTTTAAAATTTATTATTTTTTTAGCTTGTTGACATATTGGTTGAATTAAATTCAATGTTTTACGAATAGAACTAAAAACCCATCGTGTTTAACGCTCGAGTCTCAGTATATTATGAAAATACCGATAACTCAAGAGAACATGAAAGTAGAGATGTTGTTGGTAAATACAATCTTAGAGGGAAAAATGAAATTGAATTAAAGATATATTTGTTGGAGATATTGTTAGTGATCCGGCGTTGCAAAAACCTATTGAAGAATATGTTTTAGATTAGAATTATGTTAGAAGGGATTTTGTTCATTGTCAACCATTTTCACATTCAACACTTTCGGCATAGATGAAAACTCAAAAAAAGAATTTATCGCATTTACCATCCAAATAATTTTTATGATTTTATATTCCAGTAATATTGAACTATAGTACATCTATTTTGATTAATAAATATGACTTTTTTTATCTTTAATTACATTTAGTGCCCGTTTGGTTGGAGTGATGGAATGGAATCGGTTAAGGGGAATGAATGAAAATGAAAATGATTAGATCAATTTCATGTGCAAAAAGACCTCTAAACAAACATAGTTTTTGATTTATTCGGAATCATTTTGTTATCAGGAATGATTCCTAGCGATACCAAACGAGCCCTTAATATACATGTATTGAGAAAAAAAAAAACTTTTACAGAACATAGTCTCGCACCATTGGCAAAAGTTGGCTCCGTTGATGGCAAGGGATAAATACAAACATGTATGCCTGTTAAGGTGTGTACAATACGACAAATAGTGTCAATCATGGCGAGATCTTGGTACTAAGGATGGCCCTTCGAGGCACACTCTAAAAGTACGGACGGATACACAATTCATTCAAAATTTATATATTATCAGTTCAAATATATTTTAACGTTAGTTCATGTATTTTTTTTTTTCCAATTTATTAATTATGTATCCGTGCACCTTTTTCTTTGTACATGTTTGAACTAATAAAACATAATGTTTGAACTAACAAAATACAATGTTCAAACCAATGATAACCATACTTTAAACTAATATTATATACAAAATTCAAATTAGTATAGTTATAGTTATTAGTACACTTTATTATAATATTTAAAAGTTCAAAATTTGTGTACTATTAGTTCAACTCAAATATTCTATTAGTTCAAAACTTTTTATTTTGTTGACAGTAGTTGAATGATTCTTCATTGCTGAATGATTGAGTTTTTGTTGATTCTTATGGGGTCAATGTGTTTTTCTTATGTGTGTTGTTGAGATCACTTAATCACATTATTTTGTTAATCTTGCGTGGTTGACAGCACCAACACCACTTATTTTGGTTTAATTGGTATTATTGACAACACTAAGATCATTTATTGAATGTTTTTGTGTTGAGGATAACACAACCACTCATATTTTAGTGTTTGTTGTGTTGTTGACAACACCTAAATACATTAGTTTGTTATTCTATTGTTGTTGACAACACCAAAATCACTTTTTTGGAGTTTTTGGTGTTGGTGACAATAGGTATAGTTTCTCCACTAACAAAAGACTGAATATCGAATGCATCTAAGGAGTCAAGTATATTAGATTGTCTGATGATGTAGTTATGACGTTCAAGTAATGAGAAATCATGGAAATGAAGGCATGCGGGAGCAAATGATGTGGATGCCATTAAGATTGAGCTAAATGTTCCATAACTAGTAGAAGAAGTGGATGATGTGTTTTTGTGGTGATGAAGGAGATTTGGAAAAAAAAAAAGGGTTTGTTGGATCAATAGTTTTGATATCATGTAAGAAATTAAAACAATTCTATAATCTGCATATTATAAGCTGACTTGACAGTGAAAATGCCACTATTGTCATAATACCAATGAATTATGTTGTGTGGTTGTAAGATTGATTTCAAGGTGATTGAGATTGATTAGGTGACTTTTTTGATTTTTGATAAGGTTAAAGTCATATTCTTAATTTATACAAATGTACGGATTAATTAGTTTCATAAATAATTTACAACTAGTCATTTATGCCCCCAAAATTGGAGAGAGGTCTTTAGAAGAATTTTTTTATAAGTTGAAAACGTATTGGTAAATATGTTTACACACTGACTGGGTATAGAATGTAGTTGACCGTTTTGGTTCAAGATGTTTATGGGATCTGGTTTTCTTTTAGTTTAGGTAAGTCGTCGAGACTCACAAGCTACCTTTCTATTGACTATCTTGTGTTGTAATAGTGGTGTGTTGCGTGAATTTTTAATGACATACTTGAGTAGGAAGATGTTACAACATTATTGATTAAGACTCAAGTGTATGTATAATTCAGTTGTGAAACGTCCCTGCCCTACCACGGATCGGGAATGATCTTTACAACTCATGTTGGTATAAAATGATAGAGTTGGGGGTCGAGATCTCTCGTATCACTAATAAGTTGAATATAGTTGTTACGAGCTTAATAAAGATAATGAAGGAATGTTGTGTGAAACCATGTTATGTACTAATAGTTTTTTGTTGTCTTATTTATAAAGGAGTGCCGTGTAAAATGATAGAGTAGTAGAGAACCTTATATAATCTAAACTTTTTTTTATATATATTTTAATAATATGCAACATGAATTGTAGAGCACATAATCGTTTATACGTTGTCTTATTTGACTCGTGACTTTGTCGGCGCTACAAACTTTTAAGTTCTATGAATATTAAAGGTTAAATCTACTTTTACTATGTACAAATCCTTCTATCTGTAAATTAAAAAATAAATTTTTTTGATAGTTTTTTTTTAAAACATCTCATTTTCCTCAAGAGGATCTTATAAATAAACGTGTTAAATTTGAGATTTTGATGGTAGTTTAACACAACTTTGTTATTTTGTGTAATACTACTTTTTTTTAATGATTTTAATTTTTTAATTTCGGTTCATTTTATGTTTTGAAATTATGTAAGATATTTCATATTTATATTTTCTTTTCAGTAATCTTAGGTGTTAAGGGTCAAATCAGATTAAATCGCATACTTAATATTAGCTTTCACAATTTAACTTTGGTTAAATATTAGCTTACAAATACAAGTTAAACTTCATCCAAAAAATCCGATTCATCGACAAGTCGAGCGACAAAAGTTATGGTTCAGGCGATAGATCGATTGAAGATTTTAGGTGACGGACTTGGGTGACAAATGTTGTACAGTCACTTATTATCCGACTCATTGTAATCTCTAGTAACAATGAATGACTTAAAAGGTTCGATATTATGAGTAAAGAATTTGAGATTGATCGAATAGACAGCCCTTCTCTGTTCCCGAAGGTGGTTGGAACCCAACGATCGTAACCAAATTTTTTTATAATAAAGATCTGATCGTTATATAAATAATTTATCAACATCAACTTTCACAAAAGTAATAGGTAGACACCGAGGATGCGATAATAAAGCTATTGAAGCTAGTCTAATCAAACTTAATGATATTCTAATTAAGCTCACTTGATGAGATGATTACAGCATATGGTAATAACATGATCCAAATGATAAGCTTACCATGTTTACTGAATCCTGCTTGACATCCAAATAAACCATGAAGTCCGATGGTTTTGTTGTATTTTGCCTTCCGAGATTTGTTTGTTGCTTTAAGAATCAAGAAACTTCCCTGCAATGAAGCCTTTATTTCGACGTTTTCTAAATTTATAGTCTGCGTTATATTCATTCATAACTGAGGGGAAAAAATGGAATAGAGCTAAATAACAAAATCCCACATGGCGAAATGATGATATGTTCAGGTCCAAGCTGGCATTAGGGGAGAAAAACAAAAGGTTGTACACTTCTAATCTATGCATGACATTTAGCACAATAATCTTTCTTGGATCTCACCGGCTTTACTAAGGAGAGTCGTTCACACGTCTAAAGTGAAGAGAATTCGAATATAATATAAATGATTATCGTATATGATGTCATTTTACGGTTTCTAATGGTCTTTAACATGGTATCTGAGTAATTAACTTATAATTGACATGTTAATCCTGACTTGTGAGTTATCTACAAAGAGAATAATATATTAAATCCGTTTGTGCAAGTATCAACATAGTATGTATTTTAACTACACTCACCGACGTGTTGGAGATAATAACTTCTCGCATCTAAAGTTGGAAAATTATATTCGAGCCTAGTATATAAGATTAGTGGATTAGTCATTGTATTATCAATTGGTTTTGAAACAGAACCTAAAACGAGTATAAGACGTGGAGAGGATGCACGTCCAGTGAGTATAAGCCAACAAACTTTCAAGTTTTATCCTAAAATCGATTAGTAACTAAAATAACTTTTTAGGATCACATACTTGATATAGTCGATAACTTTTTAGGATCACATACTTGATATAGTCGACGTGATCACAGAGTTGTTTATTTAGGAATGCAATTCTTAATCATCTTACAAAACACAAATGTCTACAACACCCTGAAGAAACTTATGACAAAGGAAAGAAAAAGTTGACTATGGTAACTTGATTTGTTTGGCCACATGATGATTGATGTCCAAAATCGACAAAAAGAGAAGTAGCATCCCCTTCCATTTGGGTAGTCAAAATTGAAGTTTAAAGAAGAAGGTTTTGTGCTCTTATAAAACCCTACAACATTACAAGATAGCCTGCACTTATACCAAATGAATTATAAGATTAAAACTATATTACTTAAACCAACATTACCTTTAAGCTTGATGAACCTACACTAGCACACACCATCAATACTCCTACGTCGAAACTCGACACTCCTCAAGTCGCGAAGATGTTGTAGAATCTCTTGAAGAAGATCTATGCCTCTATCCCCTTTCCTTAAGGACCCAATGCAATGCTTTATGAACTCCTTGTCCGCCTCAAGTGCTTCTAGCCTCTCGTATAACCGTTCCACCTCTTCTTCAATCGTGAATCTCCTCTTTTCCGAATTAAACCTCGACAAATGTATCCCATCCAATAGATAAGGATCCAACCTTCCTTCATCTTCATCTTCATCTTCGATTTCAACTTCATCTTCATCAGACCACTCGTCATTAGACCCCTCTCTTGCCTTCTCTTTGTGATGATCTCCATTGAGTTCTACACATCCATTTGAAGAACCATTATGTTTAAGACATTCTTTGTCATTCTCTTCATTGAACTCCTCAAATGGATTCATATTTCTAATTTGCCTCTCCTCTTCCTCAGCCAAAGTACAAAGATTTCCATCCAAAACCTTAAGTTGCTCCAAAATTGATATCCTCTCTTCATCAAAGCAACTCAAAGCACTCTTCATATTCATAATTGCATCTGTGTGAGTATCATTCATCCTATACATTTCAAGCTCCCTTTCCCTTTTTACCAAAATCTCATTCATAACCTGCAAAGCTTCTTGATCATATTCAGCTTGTTCTTCCATAATCCTTTGATACTGCAAAGCTTCCATTTCAATTGCAGCCTTTTCTTGCTGAAGTCTATTTATCATCGCCATTGTATGACTAGCCGCTACTGCTGCAGCATTCCTCTCTTCCTCTAACTCATCATACAACACACGCAACGCCTTTCGTTCACTTCTTAACTCAGACTTAAGCTCATCAATAGTTACTTCTTCAATATCACTCACATCACTCTCATCTAATGATTCTTCATTCTCAGATTTGCTTCTCCCTAGAAATACAATTTTCCTATGTAAAAGCTGCAAGCTGTCTATGTTATCTTCCTCTACCTCATTAACCTCTTTTTCTTTCTCATAAGAAAAATCAGCAGCCTTACCAGAAGGATTTTCTTCTTTGTAAGATGTTGAAGATTCTATCACTTGAATCTTGCCATTCTCGACAACGCCTTCTTCACTCTCTTTGTGGCATACAATTTCTGAATCTGCAAAAACATATAATTAACTAGTTACTTAACAATCAAACAAGCACACAATGACAAAGAGAATGAATTAAAATTCTATGTAACGAAAAAAGTACCTATGCTTAGAATTTTGACATCTACTTCAATCAATTCCTTTTCCACATCAGCATCCACCTCCTCATCTACCTGGCCTTGTTTAGAGAGCAAAAGACTAATGGATGTTTCATCTAATTTCATAGTACCATTAACCTCTCCCTTAAACTCCTTTTCTAGGTCTTCAACCTTGTTTTCATCTAATCTCACCATAATGTCATCATCATCAGCTTCTAGTTTTACCTTCTCTTGAACTTGTGTGTTTGGCAAAGCTTCTTCAACCTTTTGCTCATCAAATTTCATGAAATCAAGACAAGAAAAGTTCAAATTTTGCTCACCATCAATTCCAGGAAGCGACAAAGCAAAATCAGGCTCAAAAACCAACTCATCGTCTGTCTCTCTCCATAATTGGCTGCTCTTTTCTTGATCCAAATTAAGCAAATTAACTGGAATCAACCCATAATCGTCATTATCAATGTAGAACTCCAGATGGTGAGGGATGATAATGTCATTTTCATAAGCACCTTTAATTGCAGCATTAGAACCCTGATCTGAATTACCCTTCTGAATTCCTTGGCAACTTCCATCCAAATCAAAATCCAATAAATACCCATCTCTTGTAACCGAATTTCCTTCATGGGTATCTCTTGAAACCCCAAAAGAAGACTCAATTACAACATGGGTAGGTGTTTCTTTGCTCTTGACTGTCACCCCACAGCAAGAACAAATCAATGGCGTAACAACAGAGCTTAAATCCGGGTATCTAGATGAGCAATTCTCACACATATCATGAGATTCAACAAGCTTTCTATGATTAAAGCAATACCCAGATTTGGATAGTTCAATGGAATGTTGTTGACAGATCAAGTTTCGATA
This sequence comes from Fagopyrum tataricum, assembly GCA_002319775.1. NCBI lineage: Eukaryota > Viridiplantae > Streptophyta > Magnoliopsida > Caryophyllales > Polygonaceae > Fagopyrum > Fagopyrum tataricum. The sequence goes on along the minus strand of CM008283.1, from coordinate 9,959,311 downwards.
AGAAGAGTTGGAATTGTGCGAATCGAAGATGTGATCGACTCTTGAGCAAAGAGGGCAAGGGGGTTTAAGGCCAAAATAAATGGAGAACTTGAGGATGAGATAAGAGAGGAGGGAATTGAGGAGGAGGAAGAATATCAATATCCATTCAAGAACTGCGTAGATGAGAGCTTGGGTGATTTTGTTGGTCTTGCAATGGAAGATGATGGTAAAGTTATTGGGTTCCATGAACGGAGGGATTTTAGTGTATGTGATATTATGTACAGAGGAGAGTGATAGTAGTACAAGAATATGATGAAGAACTGAAGTGGTTGAGCAATAGCCAATAGAGAGAGAAAGAGAGAGGGGAATTTGAGTTTGGAATAAGGTTTTAAAAGATGAATGTAAAACTAGATGAAGAGCAACTACCAATTGTTTACAAATTGCATAAATCACAATAATGGTAGTATATTTAGTACGGTGTAAATTCTTTATCCCATTATCGAGTCTTGACTATGTCTCTTTACCGTGTCTTAGCTCGTCGAAATTTTTATTAGTTTACTTTGATTTGAAATTATAAATTATCAATAATGATGATTTCAAATGTAGTGAAATTTCAAATTAGGATGTATAATTTAAATTTTGGATTAAATGAACCGATCTAGACGGAAACCGATATAAAGTAAGAAAAATAGGAGTAATAGAAATAGGAATTTCCATATTTAAGGTATTTGCTTAGAAATACTTTTTTCGAATTAAAATTATATATGATCCCTCATTAGCAATATGATAATATGTATATACATATTAAGGTTGGTAGATAAATAAAATATCAAAGGAAAAATAATAAAATGTTGAAGAAAAAAGTTTAAAACATTCAAAATACATGTACATTTTTCATTTTTGTATTGAAAAACCTAACTTTGTAAGAAAAAGACACTAAAGGTTCTTTATGTAAGGTATATTTTTAACATTATATATATTTTTTTTGGTATCATTTATCTTCACGTACATACCGTTGAAACAAATACATGAAAAAAAATTGTTCAGATTATACATCATGTTAGTCCAATATCACAGATTATTCATAAATTTTGAATGAATTTTTGAGAAAAAGTATGATTAAATTTCAAAATGCACATAATATGCAAATATATATAGTAATCAAAAGCATACAGCTATATTTTATAGATTATTAATTAGTAAAATTCGAACAATTTTGGTCATGAATTGTTGTGTTTTAAAACCTGAACTACTCCTTATAAATTGATTAATCATTGTGTTGTAAAATCTGATTTGTCTTTTTACTCTTATTTATAATAGGAGGTTTGTTAAATGATCGAATTAATGTGTGATATTAAGTAATTTGGCCTTACAAAATTATATGGAGAAAAAAGAAGAAGAGGAATTTATTGGAATTAATCTTGCTTGTTGTTTACCCCAAGGCCAAGAGTGAGAAATCAAAAGTTGGTTCCAAACACAATAATTAGAGGCAAGCAAAGAGATAAAAGGTAAAACCTTTGAGAAATTAAGAGGGCAATTGAGTTTGTAAACGTGTCCAACATTAGCTGCTGGACCACATTTCTTTTTTCTTCTTTAATCTTTGTTTTTAGCATAACACAATTTGTAGTGAGTTGCACTGATAAACCCAATATTAGTTATACTAACCTAATATTCATTTTGTTATTAACAAAGAAAACCTTCTTCTTCTTCTTCTTTTTGAGTAATTGTCATTCACATGATCAACATGTACATCAGTGTGTTTAAGGAAAAATAAAATCATGTTAGATGCAAATGGTATGTGTTCAAGATGAAAAAAAAATAGTTTAATAGATCAGTATAAATCTAATTCCTCTCAAAAAAAAATCTCAAAACTAATTTAATAGGTAAAAAATTAACTAGAATCAAATCATTATTTTTTGTTGAATCAATCTAAATGGGATTTTTGGGGTAATGAAAATGGATCTTCTTCTAGGGTAATAGTAATACCACTCAAGATAGATGAAATTTAAGGTGCAATTACATAAAAAAAATCGAATATAGGGATTTTCAATGGTTCGATATGTTTGCATGCCACTTCACGTAATTGCGTTCTTTCAGGGTGTAATTTATGTGCAATTTAAGTTCCTTATTTCTTTCATCTTGGGATTAAGTTTCTTCTCTGTGAAAGTAGTCGTACATTTCTACAGACCGGGATATATTGCCCCTACAAGCGTCAAACTGAACCGACGGATTGGGGTTTGAGTCGGGTCACAACAAATTTGGGTTAGAATCGGGTTATGTAAAAAAAAAAAAAACAAGCTTGGTTTCTGAGCGGTTTGTTTCAAATGAATTTTTAGATCGGGTACCAAAGGTTGGGATGTGATATCGGGTAGCCTCGGTTCTTGAGCTATAATGGTTTGGTTTAGTTCGCTTTTCGGATCAGTTCGGATAATTTACTTCGGGTTTTTAATAGATTTGGGTCATTTACCTTTTATATGATAAAACAATATAGCAAATTTATTACAATATCTCAAACTTTCTGTCAAAATAACATAAAACCATTCATTTTCCTAAATAAAAAGACCATTGTAGCATTTTGAACTCTGGTTCTAGATTCTTCCTCCTACCCTATTAACAATTTGACAATTTAGAATTAATTTAGTTTTCATTCTAAACACCACCTAGACGTTGGTTACTTGTTTTGAATGTGCTAACGGTCGTTAGCAACAACTAACAACCGTAACAAACGACCGTTACATGCATCAAAGAACGTCAAAAAGTGATTTTTGTTCTACCAACATTAATATTTCAACCATAATTGGTTTTATTAGCTTTTCAAATTTAAAATTTGTTGCATGTTTGGGGCCCTCATGCTTGAAAAATAATTAGGTATGTCAAGAACCAACAACTTTAAAGTAAATCACAAAAGTTGACCACTTAGACAAAATAAGTCGGTCAACCGGATTAGATTAGGAAGAAATTGGAGGCATGTGTCATAAAATGCGAAGGGAGCAAAACACCACAACTCAGCCGACATGGTTGTGCAAGTCGACCGATTATCAAATATAGACAAACACAAATTGTAGCAACTAAGCGAGGGGGAAATGTTTTTATCGGTGTGTTACAGAATCATGAATATCATAAATAACCAAGTTCATAGAATCAAAGGAAAGCTGCCAAGATCAAGGGAGATGACCAAGATGTGGAACGGGACGTCCAGAAAAGAAAAAGAGTGGATGTGTTTTTAGGAGATGAGAGTGAAAGGGAAGCAGCCAAGAACAAGGGTGATATTTCGCTACTGAGAAGAGATGTTGAGGGGAGTTTGCACGTTGACAGGCTGGATTTGTGGCCTTCTCTCCCCACGTTGAACTCGGTGGCTAATAACTCGGAGATGGCGGTTGACGAAACTGTCAGCATTTCTTCAGCGACATGTTCTCTTGCCACGGTGAACAGTGCCATGCATGGTACCTTGACGGGGAATGGCGCAGATAATAGCAGTAATATTTCTACTAGTGAAGTGGGAACAAGACTTTGGTTCTCTATGGTCAGGCCATACCTGGTAAACGGTTCGGGCACTCTTCATTCCCTTAGGGTACACGGGGAGGTGTTCCAGGCACCATTCCAGTTGGTTATAGTACCCAGAGGCGAGGGTTATATTCCTCGTGTCACTTATGTTTATATGGATATTTATATATGAGTTGATTGCTGGACTTTATAAAGATAATGAACCGGGTAAATGTGTGAAAGCATGATGATGTGTTAATATTTCTGATGGGTGTTTGTGCTCTAGCATGTTCCTATATTTGTGTATGGTTAGCTAACGGTTTCATACCGTGTTGTAGACACTTTGCAGGATAGGAGAGCTGCAGAGTGATCCAGAGTGGGTGATCCGCTGAGGGCTCCGTACACTGGGGCGGTATCGGGGATATGAGTTATTTTGATGTACAGTTTAGTTTGTTTGTACTCAGCGGTACATTGTATTACCTTTTTGGATATATATATATATATATATATATATATATATATATATATATATATATATATATATATATATATATATATATCAGTTTCATGTTTTGTTTTAATCTATTGGTGCCTTGTTGTAATCAGTGAAATTGTTGTCAGGCTAGGGTCAGGATCCATTGTGAGATCTTATCCCAGTAGCACTCCGAGTCCTACAGATTTGGGGTGTTACAAAGTTGGTATCAGAGCCCAGGTTGACAACAATGGCACTAGTAATCTGCAATAAAGGTCGAATAGATAATTAAACAGAACCCGAAAAGGGGTCTGACTTTTCAAAAGGTTTTGGTTTTGAAATGAGTACAAATTTTTTGGGATACCGTGTACGGGAGCCATCACCCCTTTGAAGACCTCGACAGTATAGATATATATAGATATTATGCTGTGATTGATCTGTGATATGTCTATACATATGGCATATATATATAGCCTTCTAAGATAGGTTTACGTCTTCAGCAGATGGTTCAGACTAGAGCCTTACCTGCAGCAAGGCGAGGTATAGGTAGACCCCTCTAGGTAGAGGACGGGGTAGGACTCCTGCGGGTGGTTTACAGGCAGCGGGAGAGGTTCATGAGGAGGTTGCTGAGAGTGTCGTTCCTGAGGCTGAGAACGGTGCAGCTGAGGGACAGGGGCCACATAGAGCCCAATTTGGGGAGTCTGACCGTGTCTCCATGGAGGGACCAGCCTTCCGCGAGTACATACGACGTGTTGAGGAGGCTGCCAGGGCAGGTAGGCCTGCTCTTGATCTGCCAGCACATGAGGGATCATTTGAGAGATCCCATGCAATTACACAGGTGCCAACTGCACCGGCACCTGCCGTTGAGATTGCTCGGGCTACAGAGGAGCATAGAGGGCCTCGACCAGACACTTGGTTGAAGGCTTTTCATCAGATGGGAGTACCCCCTTTCACTGGGAAAGTGGGGCTAGAGGTGGAGCTTTGGATAGGACATGTAGACTCAGCTCTAGAGTCTATTAGATGTCCAGCTGACAGGCGGATTGAGTTAGTGCAGACCTTGTTCAGGGATTTAGCACAACACTGGTGGAGGTCTGTACGAGTACAGGTTACTAGTTATGAGCAGATGAGGACTCTGATCCGAGAGCGTTTCTGCCCTGCCTCGTTGAGGAGGGAGAATCTGCGAGACTTTGTTGAGGCTGGGTTCGAGGATGTACCGGTCTCAGAGGCTATTAGGAGATTTCAGGAGGAGCTGGCATTGTTGGGTCTAGCTGCACCTGCTGCAGACCAGCACGTGTATTTGTTTTCCCGACGTCTGAGGGATACCACCCGTACCTATATGGCGGGTTTTCACTGTGAGACCTTGGTCGATTATCAGGACCGGACTTCTGACTACGAAAAGGAGAGAGCTAGCCAGAGGAGAGCTTCTCAGACCGGAGGGTCTGAGAAGAGACAGAGGACTGGTCAGACCTGTGGTACTGGTGGAGCTGCTGGTTCAAGGCGAGGCCAGAGTCGCTAGAGTCGTCCTCCATCTGCACCGGGTGCAGATAAGGGAGTGCAGTGCTTCAACTGCAGTGAGTATGGGCATATGAGGTCAGAGTGTACTAGGCATCCGGTGACCTGTTTCACTTGTGGCCGACCTGGTCATAGAGCTACCTTCTGTAGACGAGGGAGAGCTTCATCACAGCAGGATTCTTCTCCTGCTAGTGCAGCAGGCGGTGGACAGAGACCACCTCAGCAGCAGCAGCAGAGTCAGGGACAACAGAGGGTCCCAGATCGCCCTACGACTCAGGGATCTGCTCCTGGACCGAGTAGAGGCAGAGGTCGTGGTGGGGGCACCACTGATACCAGAAGCCCACAGGGTCGTGTTTTTGAGCTGAGGAGTGCAGAGGAGCCAGCTGCACCTACTGCTAGAGGTACCATTCTGATTCATGGTTCACCTGTTAGAGTTTTATTTGATACTGGTGCTACGCACTCTTTTATTTCTGATGCCTGTGTAGAGCGTCTGGGTTTAGATACAGTTGAGGGGATGCCCTTTATTATAGGGTTATCCGATGGTGGTAGGGTCAGAGGTACCCGTGAGATTCACGGTTGTCCCATTTCTGTAGGGACTCGTGTGTTACTAGTTGACTTCTTTGTCATGCCGTTAGAGCATGAGGAAGTTATACTAGGTATGGATTGGATGGCTAGACATTCTACAGTCTTAGATGTAGGTAGGAGGACTGTTACCCTCTCTACCGAGTTAGGCTAGATAGAGGTTTTTCGAGGTTGGGACCTTGGAAAGGTAGGCACAGTTATCAGCGCTATACGGGTAGCTAGACTGATTGCACAGGGTTGTGAGGCCTTCTGATGTTATGCCATGAAGGAGGGGGAGAGTCCAGCATTAGAGAACATTCCAGTTGTCTGTGAGTTTACTGATGTGTTTGCTGAGCCGTCCAGTTTGCCGCCTCAGAGGAGTGTGGATTTTAGTATCGAGTTAGAGCCTGGTACGAGACCCATCTCGAAGGACCCATACTGGATGACACCTGTCGAGATGTTAGAGCTGAAGAAGCAACTCGAGGAGTTGGCTGAGAAGGGCTTCATTCGCCCTAGCGTGTCCCCATGGGGAGCACCTGACCTCTTCGTACGGAAGAAAGACGGATCGCTGAGACTGTGTATTGATTACAGAGAGCTGAACAAGGTGACCATCAAGAACAAGTATCCACTGCCGCGCATTGATGATTTGTTAGATCAGCTACAAGGAGCGATTGTGTTCTCCAGGATTGACCTGCGTTCCGGGTATCACTAGCTGAGGGTGAGGGAGCAAGATGTGCACAAGACAGCATTCCGGACCAGATATGGTCACTACGAGTTTGTAGTGATGCCATTTGGGCTTACGAATGCCCCAGCAGCCTTTATGGAGTTGATGAACAGTATCTTCATCGACTTCCTGGATCAATTTGTGGTGGTTTTCATTGATGACATTTTGGTATACTCTCGTAGTGGAGAGGAGCATGCAGGACATCTGAGGACTATATTGTAGGTTTTGCGGGATAGAGAACTTTATGCAAAGTTCTCTAAGTGCGAGTTCTGGATGCCAGAGGTAGCATTCCTGGGTCACATTATATCCGCCGAGGGGATCAAGGTTGATCCGGCGAATATAGAGGCAGTAGCTGCATGGCCTACACCGACGAACGTCAAGGAAGTACGTAGCTTCCTTGGCCTAACCGGTTATTACAGACGTTTTGTGGTGGGATTTTTTGTGATTGCCCGTCCACTGACGAGTTTGCTGAGGAAGACTACCAGATTTGTGTGGTCTCATTAGTGTATGCAGAGTTTTGCGGAGCTGAAGAGACGTCTGACTTCTGCTCCTGTTTTGGCACAACTAGAGGGTATTGAGGATTTCGTAGTATAGTGATGCATCCAAGCTAGGGTTGGGATGTGTGTTGATGCAGAGAGGCAGGGTGATTGCATATGCATCTCGACAGTTGAAGACGTATGAGGAGAACTACCCGATTCATGATCTGGAGTTTGTAGCGGTAGTTCATGCACTGAAGATCTGGAGACATTACATGTATGGTGTTACATTACAGATCTTCACAGACCATCAGAGTCTGAAGTACATTTTCACGCAGCGGAAATTGAATAACCGCCAGCGTAGGTGGCTCGAGCTGATCAAGGATTTTGATCTGGAGATTCTGTATCATCCGGGGAAGGCGAACGTAGTCGCCGATGCCCTGAGCAGGAAGACGCCTCGAGAGCAAGCGATTGCGAGGCTGACAGTTCAGCAGCAGTTACAGAGGGATTTGATCTGGTTAGAGCTGGACATCCAGTTTCCTGATGAGGATGCCCAGCTGCGTACATTAGAGGTCCTTCCCGATCTGTTGGATGAGATCCGACAGAAACAGGAGACCTGCCCGACTTTACAAAGGATCAGAGATAGGATGTCTCGAGATGAGGCACCCCTGTTTCTGCTTGGAGCAGATGGAGTTTTGAGGCGCCGCGGTCGCGTCTGTGTACTTGCTGATACAGCGCTGAGACAGAGGATATTACAGGAGGCTCACTATACACCTTACTCGGTACATCCAGGTACGAGTAAGATGTATCAGGATCTGAGACGTTTATATTGGTGGGGAGGGCTGAAGCCCGATGTGACCAGATTTGTGGCACAGTGTGCGACCTGCCAGCAGGTCAAGATCGAGCATTTTACGCCTGGAGGTGACCTCCATCCACTTCCTGTTCCACAGAGGAAGTGGGAGGACGTCACCATGAAATTTGTGACTGGACTGAGGCTGAGGCGGAGTTTTGATGCCATCTGGGTCATAGTTGACAGACTGACGAAGACGGCACGTTTCATTCCTACTCGAGAGACGTGGCCGGTGAACAGATTAACAGAGGAGTACACAGGCAGATAGTGAGACTCCATGGTGTACCGAGGACGATCGTCTCTGACAGAGATGAATGGTTTACCTCGAGATTCTGGCAGCAGATTCAGACTGCCCTGGGGACGAGTTTGCACTTCACGACTGCGTTTCATCCTCAGACAGATGGTCAGTTAGAGAGGACCATTCAGACGCCGGAGGATATGTTGCGAGCTTGTGTGTTGGATTGGGGACAGGTGTGGACGGACCATCTTCCACTTGTTGAGTTCTCCTACAACAACAGCTAGCATGCATCTATTGGGATGGCCCCATATGAGGCACTGTATGGACAGAGATGTCGTACCCCGTTATGCTGGGATGAGCAGAGCAGTGTTAGTGGTTTAGCACCTGATCAGATTCAGGATGATATGGCTCGAGTAGCATTGATCAGAGAGCGTATGCTAACTGCGCAGAGCCGTCAGAAGTCGTATGCTGATAGGAGGCGTAGACCTCTAGAGTTCAGAGTTGGAGCCCATGTGTGGCCGAGGGTGTCTCCGACACGAGGTGTTAGGCGTTTTGGCATTAAGGGGAAGTTGAGCCCCCGATATGTCGGACCGTTCGAGATTCTGGATCGGGTTGGGAGTGCAGCTTACAGATTAGCCTTGCCTCCGAGATTAGAGGGTGTTCACCCTGTGTTTCACGTGTCTCAGCTGAGGGAGTATATACCAGATCCGAGACACATCGTGAGTTATGAGGATTTGGTAGTTGAGTCGGACCACACTTTTGTTGAGCATCCGATTGCAGTCTTAGAACGTGGTATGAGACGCCTGCGTTCGAAAGACATACCTATGCTTAGGATACAGTGGTCGAGACGAGAACTTGAGGAGGCTACATGGGATACTGAGGATAGTATCCAGAGGAACTATCCAGAGTTCTATGCTGAGTTAGATGCACCAGTAGGATCACCGAGTAGATCTTAGCACTAGCTTGGTGAGTCTTATCTGCTTATATGCTTATATGCTATGATGTGTGTATTTCATGCTAGCTTTGATGTGAGTATGATCTTATTAGATCTTGTTATGCTAGTATGATTTTCTGTTATAGCTGGAGATGGCTCTTCCCTCCATGCTATTGTGATATGTTATGGTTTGGCTAGAGATGGTTTCCCTCTAGGCCTTGGGACAATATAGTTTGCTGCTGGAGTGGATGATTTCCTCCATGCTTATGTTGAGGTTATAGAGAGAGTTGTACCTCGGCTTGTGAGTCCGAGTGGTTTGAGGATTTTACAAGTTTCGGGACGAAACTTGTTTTTAGGGGGGTGAGGTGTAAGAGCCTTAGTTATGGGAGCTAGTTTTGGTCTTAGCCGCCCCCGCGGGTCTGTGAGGCCGCCCCTGCGGCTCCCCTGTTGTTCCGCCCCTGCGGCCATGAAACCCGCCCCTTCGGTTTCCGGCGGCTGCAACCGGTTTTGTTGACCCTTTGACCGTGCTTTACCTTACCTTACTTCTCTCGTTTCACATTGCTGAGCAAGGGTTTCTTCACATTTCCAATCCAGTTTCACGTCCTTCTTGCTTCTCCTTCTTCTTCCCTTGAGTTTGATCTTGTATTTGAGTTCTTTTGAAGTTTACAAGAGAGTTTGAGATGGCTTTGATGCTATGGATGCTGATGGTTGTTGGTTCTAGGCTTGAGGCCAACTAGTGTGTGTGATTTTCCCCTGCAGCCTTAGACCACAAGTGTGGTAAGAATCTTCTTGCTTTCTCTTCTTCCTTTCTTGTTCTTCTTCTTCCTAGCTTAGGATTAGATGATTGAATGTAGGATTGATGTTTGTATGTGTATGTTTATACTTGTGTATGAATCTGGAAGAGAGTAGACGTGATTGATCACGTGAAGAGCTAAAGAGAAGCCGCGAGGTTTCATTCTGCACTGTCGCCGCCCCGCGGCTGAGAGTCACCGCCCCCGCGGTTACCGTGTCACAACGCCTGCGTCGTGCCAGCGGCGTGCCTGCGCTTGCCAGCGTTCCTTGTCACCGCCCCTGCGGATTTTACCTGCCGCGCCTGCGGGTGATCTCCTCTGCCCCTGCGTCCTTAGTTCACGCAGGTGCGTCTTGTCCCGGGACTATCTATAGTTAGGTAGTTCCTTTCCTTTCTAGTATGAGGAACTTAGTACCATGCTAGGATTCGGATGTTGACGAGTATGATATGGAATTTCCGGTTAGGACTTTGAGGTTTATGAGTTGGATATGATCCCTTATGGATCCCTTGGGTCTAGGTGTGACCCTTTGTGTGATAAGAGTTTGATATGTATGTATGCCTTGTATAGGCCGTGTTATCCTCCAGTTGGAGTGGACTGAGTTGAGGGTTGATCCAGTGAGACGACTACGAGATTGAGGTAAGTCCGTGGGACTTACTTAGTTGTCGTTCCTTTATAGGATGTTGTGCATGAGTGGTGTGTGTTATATGTTTATAGCATGTGTTATGATGGTCACCGACCTATGATGTATTGATTGCCCATTGTAGGGCTGTGACAACTTTTCCATTCATCCCGTTGGGAGTTGGGGGTTCTCTGTGGTCAGGCCATACCTGGTAAACGGTTCGGGCACTCTCCATTCCCTTAGGGTACACGGGGAGTTGTTCCAGGCACCATTCCAGCTGGTTATAGTACCCAGAGGCGAGGGTTATATTCCTCGTGTCACTTATGTTTATATGGATATTTATATATGAGTTGATTGCTGGACTTTATAAAGATAATGAACCGGGTAAATGTGTGAAAGCATGATGATGTGTTAATATTTCTGATGTGTGTTTGTGCTCTAGCATGTTCCTATATTTGTGTATGGTTAGCTAACGGTTTCATACCGTGTTGTAGACACTTTGCAGGATAGGAGAGCTGCAGAGTGATCTAGAGTGGGTGATCCGCTGAGGGTTCCGTACACTGGGGCGGTATCGGGGATATGAGTTATTTTGATGTACAGTTTAGTTTGTTTGTACTCAGCGGTACATTGTATTACCTTTTTGGATATATATATATATATATATATATATATATATATATATATATATCAATTTCATGTTTTGTTTTAATCTATTAGTGTCTTGTTGTAAGATCAGTGAAATTGTTGTCAGGCTAGGGTCAGGATCCATTGTGAGATCCTAGCCCAGTAGCACTCCGAGTCCTACGGATTTGGGGTGTTACAACCGGCAGGCTAGATTAAAGTTAACACTGATGGAGCGGTGAGAAGTGGGGCTTTTGCTACTGCTGCAGGTATTATTAGGGATGAGTTGGGGCGTTGGAAACGTGGTTTTGTTCGTAATATTGGTATGTGTACGGTCCCGATGGCTGAGCTATTGGGGATCCTACATGGCTTGGATATTGCTTGGGAGAGTGGTGCTAGGAATGTAATCCTAGAAACGGATTCCCAACTAGCTATCATGCTCTTGAATAAGAATATCCCACGGTGCCACCCCCTCTCTAGCCTGGTGCATATATGCCAAGGCTTTATTCGTAGAAATTGGCTTGTCCAAGTTCGTCATGTTTTCCGTGAAGCCAATTGTGCGGCTGACTTTCTTGCTTCCCTTGCTTTTAATTTTCCGAACGGCTTTCATGTATTGCTTGACCCGCCGGAGGGTGTTATTTGTATTCTGATGCTGATGTAGAGGTCGGGCTATCCCCCGTTTGCTGACTACTTAGCCTTTTCATTTATATGAAGCGCGTCTAGATGTGTCGGAGACCACCGACTCTCCTTCCTACCAAAAAAGATAGAATCAAATATAATAAAAGGAATTCTAGAATCAAAATCACCCCAACAAACATATCAAATCTTAATTAATAATAACCAAATCCAAATAGAATATAAATCATATTACGAGGGAGACAATTCCGCCCGGCTTTCACATTTTGTAGAATATGAAAGGCGTCAATAACTCAACTCTCACATTTTGCAATCAACATCCAAATAATATAAAAGTAATATCATCATCGGCTCTCGCATGTTACAATGAAAAAAACTAAATTACCATAACACATGAAATACATATATTTTTAAGGATAAATATCATTATCAACATCACGTATTATCCATGCAAGTTCGGCGCTTCAGACCTTAGAACTTGAGAATTTACTAAGACATAACTTACAAACACTCACACTTTTATTATCGAAGGAAAATGGACAAGTCGACCAATTAAGGCAAATTGGTTGGCCGATCACTACTACCAAAACTCGTCTTTGAAATTTTTGATTGAAAACTGGATGATTAAACTAATAGCAAAAAAGTATTATTTATAGGAGGATGTTCGACATCTACAGGGTTTGTGATCAAATCAATCAAACCCTATCTCTAACTAAAAAGATCTTTAAAAAAATTGTTTAATTGGCCAACAATAAAACATGATCGCATAGAAACCATTGCGTGTTGGATCAATTGGCTAACCGTGTGGGACTAATTAACCAATTTTCCTGAAATGCACCAAATTGTATCGAAACACATCATTTTTGAGAAATTGTCAAAAGCTCAGATAACTATGTGGAAGTCGTCCAACCAATAGGCAAAAGTTGATCGATCACTCTTCAACTTTGAACAAATCTTCGTAACTTCGCTCTCGGGTGTGAGTCAATTAAGTCTTGACCCCGATTTCCTTGACTATGAGAGAATCTTGATGTGTTGTGGAAATTCGTACGTATATAACTTCATTTTTGCTCTGAAAAGGCCTAGAATGTCTGCATTGTCATTAATGCAAAAGTAGATCTCCAAAACATATATGGGAAGAAAATCAACCAAGATGCAATGCAAAACTACACTATATGCTCGGCATATGGAAAAAATAAGGCTAAAAAAAGACGCTAAAATGGATGTTATCAAATACCCAATATTTGAGTCTTACTTGTCCTCAAGTAAGATCTGAAGATACCTCTATGTGAAGGACTCGTATTTTTGTCTCAACTAGTAAGATCAAGCTCAAACAAACCAAATCATCATCACATAAATCATCGTAATAAGAATAAAGCAAACCTTATACGTTTCATGACCACTCAAGGGAATGTCTATAACTCTCTCACATGTGTTTAGGCAAACAACATCCCTCAAAAATCATTGATGCACATGTCAAGCACGTGAAGTCAATGTCAAAATGAAATTGATTGAGATCCAAGTCTGAAGATTGAGAATTGCTTAAAATTCTAATGTCGGTCGATCAACCACCGGTGCACATGTCGAGCACATGACCACTAGTTAAGAACGATGTCTTCCAAATTATTTTCAAAGAGGTCGACCAACAAGGCCCCACTAGTCAGTCGAGCGGTTCCACACGTCTCGATCTTTAACGTTATCTTCTACCCTTTATCCCTTTTTATTTTAGGCTATCTTTTAGCATATGTCCATTTGGATGTTTTCTTAATCTTTTAGTAGGTCCGTTAGGACACTTCAAATTTTAGTTATAAGATAGAATTTGGTAGATTTAGATTTGATTTGAAAATCCTAGGAGGATTGGTTTGAAATCCTCCTATAAATAGGGTTATGTAGCCGTTAAGGTTTTATTTGATATCATTTGGAAGTTCCGATATATGTCTCGCGTTTTGTACGTCAATCAACCGGTCCTTTTTTCTTCAATTAATAAGGCTTTGAATCTATGTATTTTTTGCTAAATTCATTTACTCTAGGGTTTGGATAGTCCGACTGCATTGATCTATGATGTCGATAATGATCTATATATTCCTTGAATGTTTATTTATGAGATTTATGGTACATTTTGGTTGTTCTACGCAACATGTTAGAGCCGAGTGTGATCACTCCATTACTATTTGCTCTTCTAGATGTTGATGACAAAATGCAAGAACCGAGTCACTCATACCTTTCATATTCCACAAAATGCAAAAGCCTAACAAAATTGTTCCCTATATAACATGATTTATATTCTTTTGTGGATTTACCAATTAAGATTATATAGGTATGTTATGGTGATCTTGATTTTGGAACTCTTTCATTAATTGTTGATACATCTAAAATCGTGTTACTTACAAATTCCTTGATTTTGAATCAAGCAACGAACAATTCTTTTCTCGCCCTTATTGCTACTAATTTCGTAATCTTGTTATCTCTCATGTTTGTGTCATCGATCGACCAAGCAGTGACAACTGGTCGACCGACTGACTCTTGTTCTTTCACTTATTGTTCCGTTTTATTTTTTAGTTGTTTTATTATTAATCTGTCAAATTATTTCTTTGTTTTTCCTGAGTTCAATTTGACCCCATAAATACAACCGAATCTTGTAAGTATTTATGAGATTTGATGTTCACGTTTCAGCCCTCATCAAATTGACATCATGGTCGGAGAAGATTTTGTTTTATTTGACTTATTAATTTTAAACTCCTATGTTATTTGATCATCTTCATCCCTTTTTGAACGGACAGAGGAAGGTGTGTAGGAAAAAACATTCACTCCCACAAATCTCAAAGCTCCTAGCCATCAAAAAACAAACTGTTGGACACCTAAAAGACGTGTGAAAACTCATAGACATGGTCAAGCAACAAGCCGCACAACAAGAGGCAAAAACACAACGACCACAAGGGCAACCCTTGGGCAACATGAATCCAATCCCAAAGGACAAGCAAACTGAGTGAGTTAGGTCCAAATAAAAGATCTAGAAAAGTGCTCATAGGGAGGCAACCTAAAACCATCTTGTGAATATCCTTTTTCTTTTATTAATAACTTAACATTGAAGACAACACAAGATTTAAGTATAGTTCGTACATTATGGTTTTAACGTGTACATTTTGTGTTTCACGTTTTCTTTTTTCTCCTTTTTCAAAATTTTATCTTCTATTTACAAAATGTTCCCTTTGTTTTAGCCTCAGTCGACCAACCTCCATCGGTCAACCGACTTGATCGAGCACAAACTTTCTTCTATTAGATTTCTACATCATTCTCTCCCAACCCCATTATGTCAACATGCATTATCTGTTTTGATACAATCTTATTCCTTGGAAATTTTTGATAATACTGAATGACTCTATTTTGGTTGATGATATTTGAGATCTCGTTCATCATACCTCGTCTATGCAACCTATTCCAATGAGTTTTATACATAATGATTAGTAATTTTGTTTCATGTCATGACCTTGTGGGATTCCTAAGTCAATACACATCTTGTTTGTGTTTCTTCTCATAATTGATCTCCACTATGTTTAGATTATCTAGAACTTACTATTGACTTTATTATGAAGTTACATGCTTGTTCTTGCTTTTACATATATGAAAGTGATTTAGGCATGTCTTTGTAAGCCTATTATTACTTTCCTACCTTTGATCATAATTTCCATCTTGTTAGCCCCTGATGGTCTTTATTAACCTTTATTTGTATATCCATAAAAATATCCCTAGACATGTTTATCCTCATTTGACCCATCTAAAAATTAGGAGTTAAAACCATGTGTTGGAAGAAGAAAGTAGAAAAACAAGGATAGGGTTGTGTGTTTAAAAGTACATGAGGTATTACGTGTTATTAATATAATATGGTTCCTCGTCGCGTTGTGCATGGAGAAAATAAAATAATGTTATATTATATTATGCACCACTTGAACCTCGCTATAAAAATAAGGGATTTCAAAACTAACCTTAAACCAATCTTTTAGGCTTCTTCTGCCTTGAGATTGTTGTGAATCTCCGACATCCGAATCCCCATCTATGATTAGGGTTGAGATTTGAAGGAATTTTGAAGAAAATTTCGATCGGCGGCGAGGAATTGGCGACGGAAAAAATTGTGGCGGTGGATCGAGGAAAGAGATAGAGACGGACTACGCATGCGCTTTCCCTAATATAGGGCTTGAGGCGCATGCACAGTTCGCATGCACCAGAGCCCAAGCTGGAGCGAATGTGCATTTCGCATGCGCCCTAGTTTCACCTTTACGCATTCCGATTCGGTTGTGCCATTTGCAATTTTCGACCGTCCGGATAACATCACTTTTCTTTTTTATCTTTTATTCGCTCCATCAACTCTGCTTTTACTGGAACTTGAAAATTCAGATCTGAATCTTTGTGTAATGTTGTTGTATTTATAAATTGTTGTTTTAATTGATGTGAATCAGATGATGTGTCTTGTTGTTGTTGCTACTATTCATTGTTGTCTTTGCAAATTGGTCTTGTAAATTCTTGATTTTAGATTAGTGAAAATTGATTTTTTTTTGCATAAGTTTAGTTGAACGAGAATAGGTTATTTTTAAATACGAAAACATTATTAGAATCCCAAAATCTTACATTTGAATATTCTGAAAATGAAATTTTTACGACTCAAAGTAATTTTGAAGCTCAAATAATTTGATTGTGAAACTAAATATTTGAAGAGTTCTTTTGTAAAAAACACTAAATTTAAAATAAACTCAAAAACAATTGAACTAAATGAAACATAAATATGAACATTTTTAACTTTGGAAGGTAAAAGCTACATTTTTTCATAATTGGGTATTTTATAAAATCCGATAAGAATATTACATTTGATGAAAAAGGGGGAAATTAGAGATAAATGTATAAAAGCGTATTTTGTTTGAATGTTAATAAATTTGGATCCCTAGAGATCCGATCCTAAAAAATGGAGGAATATGTATGAAATCATTTGAATGTCAGCAACTTTCGTCGCATCGCACCAATAATATCCGTTAATCTACCCTTTAAAGTTTAACTAATGTAGTTTCTGTACCAAGGCACGGTTATAATTTTAAATTTAATAAATAATTTTTTTTAAAAAAAATAATATATCATAAAATCTTAATTAATTAACTCAAAGAGAAGTGTAAACTTTAAAAAATGTAACACTTATAATATATTTGTTGATTTAGTTATTATTTTCTAATTAATATAGAAACTATATATTTACATGTTAAATATAAAATAATAAATTATCTAATAATCTTATAAATAAAAGTAAATAAATAATTTTCAAAAATAATGAATAAGAATATCTTTAAAACATGTTTTTTTTGGAATCTCTAAAATATGTTGAAGATTGTGATAAGTATATAAATGGAAACAATATATTAATGTTTATTTTAATTTATAAAAACTCAAAAATCTTAGAAAATGACATTTGGCAAGAAAATCTTTGAGGAAGCACACATGAAAGTAAACTAGTGTAGTTCCCGTGCCAAGGCACATATATAATTTAAAATATAATAAATAATTTTTTAAAAAAATTGATGTATCATAAAGTCTTAATTAGTTAACTCAAAGAGAAGTTTAAACTATAAAATTAAACTAACAACAATTCTAAATCAACAATAAAAAGACTAATTTAAACAATATTACATATTATAACTTTGCGTCTCGTATACAATACAAAGTGTAAAGCTAAATTGATTCAATCAGACCATTTTTGAAGATGGTAAAGTGAAATGATTTTTTTTTTTCAAGAAATTAAAATAAATTATAATTAAAATATAAACTTAATATATAGTACTTTAAAATTTTCAATTAAAAAAGATAATAGGTAGTTTTATAAATTGTCTTGGAAAAAAATGTAACACTTATAATATATTTGTTGATTTAGTTATTATTTTCTAATTAATATTGAAACTATATATTTGCATGTTAAATTTAAAATAATAAATTATCTAATAATCTTATGAATAAAAGTAAATAAACAATTTTCAAAAATAATGAATAAGAATATCTTAAAAACATGTTTTTTTTTTGGAATCTCAAAAATATGTGATAATTATATATTAATGTTTATTTTAGTTTATCAAAACTCAAAAATCTAAGAAAATGACATGTGATAAAAAAATCTTTGAGGAAGTACCACATGAAAGAAAATGATTTGGCTTTAATAGTAGTATATAGATGTTTTGGCTTTAATAGTAGTATATAGATAGTTCATATATCTTAAACTTAGATTTCATGTAATTTATAAATGCTTTATTCATCAACTGAATATTATTTATCCTCACAAAAATCTCAAAAGATACCCATAAAATTCTATTTAGAGGAAAGTATGTAAATATTATTATGATGAAGTGAAGTAATTTTAAAAGGGAGGGGAAAATAGAATATCCATAACAAAATGTTTGTGGATGTTCCATCTTTAGCCTACCATAATTCTGGCATTCTTTCTTTGCAAAAGAAAAGAAAAGAACATAGGAAGAAAAGAACATAGGAAAATGAGCTTATTTTTTGGTAAAATAAAACTGCAACATATTATATAGTTTAAATAAAGGTAGACATTAATAAGGAGCCATTTGGTGGTTGATTGAGAATCCCATTGCTCACTCATAATCACTTTTTATAAAGCTCTTTCAACACATTCTTCTTTTATTATTGTTTTGGATGTCGAAGTTGATACCATATATCATATCATGCCTTGTTTGTGTTCACCATATATTATTCTTATAAAGCGATTTGGTAAAGTCTCACATTATTTCTAAGACTTTCCAAATTTATAAAAATTATAATTCTCTCCATTACAATTCTTATAAATTTCTTTAATGCTTATAAATGTATTGATGATTAACCTCACTAGATTAATGTCCGCACGTTACACACATGTTCGGTAGATTTTAGATCAACTTAAGTATATTTTTCTTAAACCAGAATAGGGATGGATTGGTCAGCCAAAGATGAAGTAGATAACTTTTGGGTTCAGATTTTAAGTTATCTATCAAGTTAATCAAATATCACATCAGATTTATCACAATAAACTACTTTAACATTACTTTATTTACTTTTATGTTGGTTTTGATTTCATGTCGTGATGATACCTTCTTTTTTTTTTTACTGAGAAGTGACTTATAGCAACTCGTAAGATAGAAACATGAAGATTAAAACATCTGCTTCACCTTTCAAATCGTCAAAACAAACCATTAATCGGTTCTCAAGTGTAAAAACACATCATCTATTATTCACAACAGGAATAAAAAGAGGCAATTATATAGGCCAGTTGGACTTTGTAGCATCATAATCATGATAAATAATAGCCTTTCCAACATCTCAATTTTAACCCGACCCGACCACACATGACTTAAAACCCATCATCACTGCCACCACTACTCACCTATTCAATGCCCAATGCCTTAACTCATCTCAACAAGCTCGTGTCATGCCAATAACCAAACTCACCGTCTAAATCACAGCAAACCCACATTTCCAAACGGGTTCGTAGTTTGAGGATGAGCAGCCGGATGAGCCTGAGGTAAGGGTCCGAACCCGGAATCCATAAACGGGTTGGGTGCACCCATGGCTAGTTGTTGAGGTGGTTCGGGATAAGGACCGAATGGGTTCAGCTGAGGCTGAGACATGGCGCTCATCTGAACTGATAACGGTGGTGCAATGTTGTTGGACATTGTAAATGGATCTTGCACCTCAAACGGGTTTGGAGCCGGAGATCCGTATGTGGTGTGTTGTTGTTGGTTTGCCCTGTAGGATGCTTCGTCGTACAAGCTGTATAGTATCAATGAGTCTAATCCTCCACCCTGGAGATTGAAATTAGTTTAGTATAGGTACCACAAAGAAAAGGAAGAAGAATCTAAATGATTAAACATGTTACGTTAAGGGTGTGAAAGCTCAGTGACAACCATAACACGTGGTATTAGAGAATGTTGATGATAATGATTTCGCCAAGTCACGTATGCCAAAAGAAGGTAAAGATGACAATACTATTGATGGGTGGTCTAAGTGAAAAGGGAAAAAAAAAAAGTTGACCATTAAATAAAACCAATGTAGCATCAAGAGATGAGATTTATGGCCCGTTTGGTTTCAACTTTGGAAATGGAAACAAAATGAAAACGAATCTAATCCATATGTATACCTTGTTCATGAATTTTTTAGATACATTCCTTGTGGTTTATAATAATTGTAGTAGAATTTGATTAGTTTTGATACTAAAGAAACAAAAAAATGAAACCACAAGGAATGATTTCAAAAAAAATTAATGAATAAGGATACACATATGACTGGATTCATTTTCATCCTTTTCCGTTTCCAGAGTTTCATCCAAACAGGGGCTTAATTTTCATAGCAATTACTAATAAGTAGAGAAAGTAACCATTTCTTGACGGTTAATCATTCCTAAAGAACTGCGTTAAGTAGAGTAAGTTTAAAAATTATGCACTAGTTCAAAATGGTTAGATCAGCAAGACAAGCTACTCACTAGTTGCCTGTCAACAGGAGTGGAAATATCGGTACTTGGAGTAGATACCAATGCAAGTTCCCAACCAGTAGGATCAAAATCCTTCAGTGTAGCAGGAGCAGAATTTGAATTACCATCTGTAACAAGAAAATAATTAATGATAAGTCCCTTTCATTTCAAGAACATAATATGTCTACAGGAATGATATTTGATTTAATCTCTGCCAGAAGCTCCCTACCAGTAGACAATATTGCTAATGCCAAAGCATTGCTGTCCTCTATGGCTGATGCATTTGGCATTATATCATTCAATCCCTGAAAAGATCAAAAAAGTAAGAATCAATGGTATAACAAACCAACCTCTAAAGCCTAAAGTTACTCGTCTAGCGTGTCTTTTTCATCCAGACATTTGTAATCAACAAAGACCATTTCCACTTTTCATTACTTTTGGTGGTTTATTGCAAGTCTATAAGGGTGCTTTACTATTCGATAAGAACCAAAAAAAACTACCAGAAGATCTTCGGGGTGCGGATTGTTTGCAGGGGTAGCAGGAGGGGAGGTAGCATCAGTATCAGAAGCAGTAACACTATCTGACTCCCCTTGATGGGGTTCGTCACTTGTAGATTTATTGTCTACATCAAGTACAAAGTCTTCTGGATGGTAAGTCAGTAGAAGTCTATCTGGAATTTCCTGGTTAACAGAAAAGAAAAAAGTTTAGGGGGAAATTTTAAATTATGCATAATCGAAGAATATATTTTAGAATGTTACTCCATGTTTTTATCAATTGGACATACCAACTGCTGGCTTGAAACAGGTACTGCTCTAGGAGCCTCCTTAACATATTCTTCCATGGTTGCAAGAAAAGTCTGTGGAGGCTGATAAGATTTCAAATATTCACACTTGCATTAGCTCAGATGATATGGTTATGTAGGCTAGGTATCCATAAATCCAGATCATAATGCGTCATGGAAGTTACCTCCCTCAAAACAGGGAACTGAAAATTTCTTGCAAGCTCCAACCTCTTGCAAACTTCATAAAATTCAGAAAGGCTCCCAGCCTGAAATAGAGATGAAAAACTACTAGTTAAGAAATAAAAATTAATTTTCGCAAATTTAGAAGATAGGCTCCAAGTTGCATGTTAAATGATAAAAAAAAAACATGTTGAAAACTGGGGGTTCACATTATGCTAAGAATTTCCAATCGAATTTATATTAAATTCACCTGTTGGCCAGCTCGTTTGTAAATTTCCAAGGCTTTCATGGCTTCGTGTTTTGGCATTTCAAAGAACTGCAATGGATACACATATGCCACATCGCATTTACAAAGTTCCCTGAAATGTGAATTTCGATAATGATACAAAAACAAACCTACCTTGTCAACCAAATTTATTATTCCATCGTTAATAGCACAATAGACTTTAAAACTTTCCTTCAGTACCTGCATTATAAAGTTAAAATCAACATTTCAGCTGGAAATAAACTCAGCAACTATAAATAAATCATGCAATTTGATGTCCGCAAGATTACTAGACTTACCTGTCCACACTATTTGTATTTACAGATATTAATTATGGAAGAAAAAAGGATGAGGAGTATTGCGAGAAATGAGAAGCGTAAACCGTAAAAGTGCGCAAATATATAACAAATGTTCATAGATTACATGTAAACGCACCACCCAATACATGTCCACTTAAGTGCAGACTTTATTAAATGTGATCATTGCAATTTTAGGAAGTGCAGAATTTTAAGATGTCTGCACATTTCGACACATGCTTATGCATTTTCACAGTAATTTTTTCTCCAGAACCCTTCTCGTTGCTTATGGTTTTAGATGCATTCTTCTTTGTCTCCGTTGCTCAACTAATCTCTGATTCTTTTGTAGGGATAGAATTTTTGTTATGCCAGCCAGCCAGCTGGTGGCATAAATTCTATCCCTCAAATCAGCTTATATGAACATAGGATAAGCTGTTGGTGTTAGTTGCTTCATAACAGAACTATCAAATGCTTTTACAACATATTTTCACATAACCTAATAACAAAATAATATGAGCCTTACTTTGACTATTAACCAAATATAATAAATGATGGAAGGAGTTATGAGTACCATACCAGAGCAAGTGCATACTCTATTAAGTAATTTCCAACTGCAGCACCTTCTGGCTGTAAGATCAAATGACAGGGTCAGTATTTTGTCCAGAATCAACTATGTAAATACAGAACAACAAGCATATGTTTTCCCCAATTGCTTAAAAAACTTTGAAGGATAATCAAGTACATTATCAGATGGAACCACTAAGTTTATCAGTGGCATACCTTGCATCCAATAAGCCGATACAGTAGTTGCTGCAGGGCTGGCAACTGTTCCAGCAACTGCTCACTGTCCAAATCCCTGGTTCTGCTGTAGCTCTACTTGTGTTGAAAAACAATTAGGATGATGCTTCAACAATTAAAATTGTACTGGTATAAAAACACTCTGAAAGGCAAATTGTATATCCAGCTCTCTCCTTAACATGTGGTGATTGAAGGATTCCAAAAACACATAAATAAACAAACAGAAAGGAGCATCATGATAAGAAAGTGATCCTAAACGTACAGTCCTAGAAAGTAGTTACATAAGTTAGAAGAACATTAATCAATAAAGAATTACACAACTGCATTTATATTAATATGCAAGCATGGTCAGGGATCCAACCAATTATTCATTCACGTAGAAATAAGAGACAACACTTAGATAAAAGAACTAGAGCCTACTTGTCATGAATTAATGATAGCAAACGAAATGAAGAATGACTTGTAAAATACCTTATCTGACCCCTGTCCGGGTCTTGGTATACGCTCAACCTCAATGTCATATTTCAAAGTCCTGTAGCATTCAAGTCGTTCTTCCAAGAAAAGAGCATAAGTCCGCACCCAAGCAGAGCAGTCCCATGCTGTAACAATCCAAAATATCGCCAAATGTTTCAAAATTTTAGTGATCAAAATGGAAAGATCAACGAGTGAGTGTAATAGGCAGCTATCTGAGTAGTACACTGTACAGAAAGAACATAAAATTATAGAACCAACCAATAGGGCTTGAGTCATCCTTGAAGTTTGAGAGTTGTGGAATACGACCAGTTCCACGCTGTGAAAAATTTAAGACTTCTTCCCTAAAAGTTGGATCACCTTCCCTCAGTAATCTGTGGATAACAACTAATGTTTTCACCGCCACCTGTTCAAAAGCAAAGTTAGAGGCAAGCGACCATTAGGCTAATGACCTGGCGATGAGCTTTGACCAAGTAAATCCAACCAAATAAAATTAGCAGAAAATAAATGAGCTCATAAGCAATAGCTATACGATTCACTAAAGTTAGTAAAACTGGCCAGGCAAGAGAAATAATGATAAACTCCTCGTAGCAGCTAATTATTGCAATACCCCATAAACAAAAGAACGGGAAAACATAATCATTACAATGATGCAAACGATTTAGGGCCGGTTGAAATGGTCCATTATAATAAAAGAAAATCCAACTCTCATAATTTCATTATACTAGGCACGAAATGAACCAAAATTCACTCATATTAGTTTTAACAATACTTGACAAACTGAAAATTCACTCAAACAGAATAATTGAATACAAAACCACAAGACGAATCAAACATTAATCATTAACCAGTAGATCAACCTCACTACAGTGTAAAGAAGTAATTAAACGAAACGTCAAAAGAGAAGGCCAAAGATCGAAAACCACACCGTCCAGTTACGCGTCTTGGTTAATCGGCGAGCAATAGCATGAATACAGTAAGAAACATCAGCGCGAGGACGAATCGCAGAAGTAGCGATCAAAATTTCTGAAAATCAAATAAATAATGCAGTACTCATAAATTGGATCAAGAAAATTAGACACATTAAAAGGTAGAAATTGGAGAGAGAACGAACTTCTCAAGTGCCTGTCTTTGGGAGGACACTCGACGTGATTGGTGGCCTTAACAATCGCGACGTCCAAATCCTACACGAATCCATCACAAATCACGAATAAAATTATATGTTATACATCACAAAGGAAGGAATACGAAATCTACAAATCAATGAATGAATTAGATGAATTAAGAATAAAAAAGAGACCTTGTAGTCGCTGTTGATTTGAGCAAGGCTGACAGTAGTGTGGTCTTTGAGGGCGCCATAGGCTTTCCTCCAAGTTTGAAGAGTCGCCATTTGTCAATTCCTCGATTCGCGATTTTCCTCTCCTCTCTTGCTCTGCCTCCAACTGATGATGAAGGGCTAAAGATAGAATTGAGGGAGGAGGAGGAAGGTGGGGGGTTGGTTTTTGGCTGGAAAAGCTATATGTGCTTACGCTTGTGAATTACTGAATTTGATTCTTCGCCTCCCCACAGGGCTAGATTGGCGGGGCCCCTCCTTAATTGTTTTTCTTTTTTCTTTTTAAATTGATTGCTTTTTTAGTTACACCGATGAGTATATACGCTGGACTGGCCCGACTGGGTAATACGGTTGGCCCGCAAGACTATGTACTTCCATGGATGGCCCACTGAAATTACTTTGACTGATAAAAAATAATGATTTTGTTCTGCTAAAAAAATTTCTATAAACGAATTAATAACATTATACTAATTCAATAAAATGGTGATAATTATTTTCGTTTTACTTTCAATTATTATACATTTTCATTGCTAGACTACAACTAAATTGTAATAACCCAAGTTTTTGAGATCTTTGTTTTAAGCAATTTGGCTAGTTTTATTTCAGTCTTTAGTCCTGAGAGGATGTTTGTGATTGAGAAAAATGACAATTTTGAGATTGAGCATTTTAGGAGATATTGAAGTACAACTAATCGGTTAATTGGAAATTTGAAAATGAGAGACTTGTGATTAACTTATAATGATAGGTTGTTACTTATGTTAACAAAAATTCTTTTTTTTTAGTGGTAGAATGAGGATAAATAATTTTGGAGTTAAGTGCGAGAACAATTTCAAGATGGGTGACCTCTTGAAAAGTTTATGCGCTCGTACGGTTGGCATGGAAACAACGTCCCTAAGACATCGAGTCTTACATTTAAGCATATGTATTGTTCCTAAGTCGGAGCTTTGGTGAATTGGCATGTGAGTGTGGGTATATGTAGGTTATTAACTTACTAGGTTATCATAGAAATAGATTTTCAACTCGTAGTAACAATATTAGGTAAACATTTGTCACAATGTCATCCACTCCTGATCCTATTAAAAAAAAGTATCAAAGTTTTTCATAAAAATATTAATTTATC
Source organism: Fagopyrum tataricum (assembly GCA_002319775.1). Classification (NCBI taxonomy): domain Eukaryota; kingdom Viridiplantae; phylum Streptophyta; class Magnoliopsida; order Caryophyllales; family Polygonaceae; genus Fagopyrum; species Fagopyrum tataricum. The sequence continues at coordinate 9,933,683 of CM008283.1, read as the reverse complement.
TAGTTTCAGCACGTGTTCCACAAAGCGAATAAAATCACAAGTCACCTAGATAGCTAGATTAGCTTTCGGTTATAACATTTATTCGATTTTGTTATTTAACTCGACATAAAGTGGTTTAACTTTTTTGTTGCATAATAATAGGAATTGGACTATTCTAAATGATTACTACTCGGCCTTTATTTGTATACTATAATAAAGTTTGTTAAAAGTGCATTAGATAGTGAACCTCCCATTAAAAAAAACATGTAATATATGATAACATGTTAGTAACCATAAAAATATATAATACTTAATGCATAAATAAATAATACTACTAATAATAAATAAAGAAATGTAGAGTCTCTTTATGTTAAAAAAAGAAGAAGTCCAAGACAGCTAAAAGTCGGACATGTTACTGGTATTTGATATCATAAGATACAGTTTTCTATATGATAAATGTAGTAAAAAAATTTGAATATAAAAAAGGGTCGATATCGTATAGTTAATTTTCTTTACTTATCGGTATAACGTTGCATTGTACGTGAATAGTTAAGTGGGTTTTCAATTACACATATGAGTGTGTAGTTGCAGTCCATTAAAAAAAAAAACTAATGGACTCCAACTACGCACCTCATATGCGTAGTTGGAAACCCTATCAACTACGCACACGAAATGCGTAATTTTGGTGACTACTAAAGATTTTCGCCGGTACGTTTAGAAATTCCGTATAAAAATGATGGTTGAAGAAAGTCCAGGCATATAGCGATAATTAAATACAAAAGTATTTAATGATATTTTAGATTAGTTTAATAAGATTAACACAAATCAATAGTGAAAAAACATAATTTCATTTGGAAAATATTAGAATATTTATAATTAAATATGAAAGTATTACGACGAAATGGTACAATATTGCTTCAATTGTTTCTATGGATTATTTTGACTTTTAGAGAAAAAAAAAGAGAGTAAAATCCTTACAATTTGGTTTTGTTTTTTGTTTTTTTTTTTGCAAAAAAATGTGATTCCTTGAAAAGTTTGTTTCTTTCGAACGTAATGGGATATTTGCCTTGCCTTTATGTATGGTACACTTTATACCTCGTTGTTGTTTTCTTGAATAAAATTTTGTATTATGTGTCGTTGTATATAAAGAAGTTGGAGGTCAAAAAAATAAAGAACATGTAGTAGGTCAACAACTACCTAGCTACACCAACTAACTTTCACTTAGGAGTAGGGATTTTTTTTGTTCATATTTTGTCGAGAAAGTAATTGATGGATTATGTAAGAAAAAGGATTTGATATGAAAAATACTGTTAAAATAAAATTTAATTGATACGAGAAATAAAATATGAAAAGTCATATTGAGCATAGTGAGAACAACGGTAGAACCGTATAGGAAAATAAACTAATTATACTAACCCTCCAAATGTTTATATAGATAAAATTACGAATTAGATTTAAAACTAAAATCAAGTATCTATATCTATATATTTATATACTATTATTAAAGTCAAAACAGTTTATCCCACGTGTTATCTTATTAGTACCTTTGTTCCACGTGTCATTTTATTATGCATTTTAATTTAAAAATTTTACTGATTAATTAATTTAGAAAAATTACTAAAATAGATAATACATATATTTTCTATTTTTATGTTATCACAATCTTTTACTTATTTTAAATTTTTCTTACCAAATATTTTTTGATAAATAATTCATCTTTTATTTATGACAGGATTAGATAATTTTATTTTTTAATTTAGCATATAATTTTACTAATTAATTAATACATACAAATTATTAATATAAGCAATATATCTATATTATTTCCATTTATAATCTTACCACAATCTTCTACTTATTTTAAGATATATATCATTATCAATTATTATTTGAAAATTATTTTCACCTTTATTTACAATATCATTATTTCATACTCTAACTTTAACATATAAATATAATATTTATATTATTTCATAAGTACTCACCAATTAACAAATATCTAAATTATTACAAACAAAATGTTAAATCTTCTTTGTTCTTTAAGGATGAAATTTAAAAATATCTAACATAATTTTTAAAGGAATTTTTTTATAACTTTTATTTATTCTAATAATAATTGTGTAAATACATCCTAAAACTATCTGATAATCAACTGTTTTTAAAATTCGTTGTGATACTCACAAAATTTAATTTAATTAGCATTCATCACCAATCTTTCATTTTCATCCTATTTTCGTTAGTTTGTTTCTATATCAAACATTTGCATTGTGCTCACATTGTATGTTGTTGACATAAAATAATAGGCCCAAATATTTGTAAGTTAATGAAAGCCCAAATAAAATATTTTTTTAAAATTGAAATCAAAGGCACTCTAATTTGATTAGTCTAGGCCCTATAGGGTTACAAAGAACAGGAAAGAAATACAGAGATGAATGAAAGGGATGACAAATACAAAGATGAAAGACGTAGATGAAAGTCAGGGAAATACATAGATAAAATGGTTATTGAAGTCGGTGTGAGAGATTAACGATTATGAGGGAAGACGAAGCTTGAAACTGTATTTTTACATCGATTCTTGGTCGTTCACGACATTCTCAATAACAACAAGGATGTCATAGCTGATCTACAACCTCAAATTTTGGCTTTTTGGAAGGTACATTTGCATTGTGCTTGAAGTCTAATAAGTTGATTTTGTGTAAATTTCATCGGATGATTATAGACATTTGAGTGTACTCTATAAATTTTAAGTTTATTTTAAAGATTAAGTTTGTTGATAGAGATAGATGTTTGGTGTTACACTTATATGTTGATTTGCTTGAGGCTGTAGAAGAAAGAAGATGGAATTTCCTACACATCCAAGTTTACATTGTGTTTTTGATGGTAAAGTTCAACATTTATTGAGTGATGTTGGCGTAATGTAGATGTTTGCCTCATTGAAAGATGAACTTATTATCGTAAAATTGGTTCAACTGAAACTCCTTAGGTTCCTCTTGAGCTGGCAAGAACATTGCTTGAATGCAAGAAAGCTTTGTCTACTACAAGTGTGTCTCAACCACCAACAAACACAAGTATCCCTCCATAAACCCGATGTGCTTTAATCAATTTTTACGAAATTTAAATCTGCTAGGGTCACACCATTTAATCCTCAACATATTCTACAATCAATCTAAGGGAAAGAAAAATACCTTCCACCACTGTCAGAAGGAAAAGATTACATACGGTGATATTTAAGTATTTTCTTATATTTATTTGACCATTTAAATTTACATTTCGTCACAATTATTAGTTAGTTGTCGATTTTTTTACCTCTCGTCTAATATCGATTTCAATTATAAACAAAGTGGCTGGTGTCATTTTCTTAATAAAAACAAGAAAATATTGGTCCTATTCGGGATGGGACGAGATTGAGGTCATTCCGGACTCCCAGTCCCATCCCAACTATTTTACATGGGACGAGATCACAACGGGCCTTGAGTATTTTAAATTGAATCTCATCGGGTCCTATTCTGGTTGAGAACGGGACGAGACGGGCTCAATCCCGCTTTCCCATTAATATATTTATTGTGTTTAAATTTTACGATTTATCCACAAAAATATCCGTATAAGTCATAATTAAAACGCAAAACATCAATGTTTCCAAATATCCATAATAACCTATTATTATTTACATTAAAATTTTTAAATATCCATGATAAAACACATCTAAATAAATTTGGGTCATTCACCAATTTTGACGGTTTGATCGATATATTATTTAAATATATAAGCATAACTATATGATAATTATATAAGTATATCACTAATGCTTAGAGGTTTAATTTATATATATTATTTTAAATTAAAATTTTATTGTATATGGAACAAGACATGCCTATCGGATGAAGAAGTTAAAACCCATATTCCGTATCAGATAGTTTTTGGCATGACGAGTTTGGGACGTGATTTATAATTTTGAATGAAGTCCCGTCGGAATCGGAACGAGTTCGGAACAGGACCGAAACGGAACCGAAATTGGCGGGTTTGTGCGGAACCCTACCAAAAACATCTACTAATCTAAAGGAGAAAATAGAAAAAATGTGTCATACTCCCTTAAAATTGGATTTCTAAGTGGGATATTTTGTCTTTAAGAAGTGTCAGTTGGAGAAAGGTATAAAAGTAGGGGTGTTTTTATGGAAATTATGCTTTTGCATCTTCAGATATTTATTGAGAAAAGGAGAATAGAAGCGACCTTGTGCAGTTGTGCTGTGCCCCTACGCAACCTTGAAACCTTCTCCGTCCTCCAATTCCTCTATCAGATTCAGATAACAGAGAGAACTATCCGAACCAGAGATCGAGGAAGTATCAACAAGAAGATGATGCACATGACGTTTTACTGGAGCACAGAAGTGACCCTCCTCTTCAGTTTCTGGACAACAGATTCCATCCTCGATTACTCCTTCACTCTTCTCGCCTGTCTCATCTTCTCCGCCTTCTACCAGTACCTCGACTCTCGCCGTCTGCAATTCCAATTAATCTCGGTTTCTTCTCCAGCCATCGGCGGAGACTCGGCGATCCGAACCCCTCTCCTCAACCAATCAATCGCCGGCGGAGCAGGATCCAAATGGACCAAATCCCTATGGTTGAGGAAATCGATGGGAGCTTTGTTATTCGCATGTAATTCCGCTCTGGGATATATGTTGATGCTTGCAGTTATGTCATTTAATGGCGGAGTCTTTATTGCGGTTGTTGTTGGATTATCTATTGGATATCTGTTATTTAGGTTTCCTTCACCGAATCCTGCTGCTCAAGATCAATTGGATTCCTCCTGTGCTTGTGCTTGACGGTTCTCTTTGGATGTAATTGTTTGTTTCCTATTTTTATTGTTTGCCTTGATCTTACAGCGATCGACTGGAATTCGTTGACCTTATGCTTTGTAAATCGATTGTCTTGTGTGTAAGCATAATGGAAGCAGAAATTGCATGACTCTGTACAAATGAATATGAAATTGTGTTTTTGCTTTGAGATCTGCATCTTTGAAAGGTCTCCAACAGATTGAAATTAAGTTTATGAAATTTGTTGTTGTTGTTTCCTGCTCTATGAGCAGCTCCTCAAGCTGTTGTAACTTGTAATTTTCATTCTTCAAAGGTTGTTGAATCTTATCCAAGAAAGATGAGATTGTAAACTAGGGTTCAGTTTCTCAAGTTCAATATTTTCTGCCTGAATTCTGAACGAATGTCATCGAGTACGGGACAGCTTTGTGATCTCCTGGATATGCTGAGTGTTTTAATGTGCTGTTAAACTTGGTTTTTAGTTCACTGTTTCTTTTTGTGAAGATTTTTGGTTGAAAGAGGTTCAAATTGACAGCCATTTCTGAGTTCAAGTCTTGTTTTTATGTGTACATTTTTGAATCTTAGTTTGTTCGGCACTTTTCTTTTTTGTCAGTCATGAACCCGTCTTGATGCAAGTAAGCTTGAAACTCTTTACCTTTGCACTCTGTCGTATAAGATTTTGATTATTATGCAAGTAAAGCTATCAACCTTTTTAAAGGTAGTACAAATTATCAAAGACGCTTTGGCCGAGTGGTTAAGGCGTGTGCCTGCTAAGTACATGGGGTTTCCCCGCGAGAGTTTGAATCTCTCAGGCGTCGATTTTTATTCTTCTGTATAGCACATTTTAATTGGGCCAATATTTCATAACATTGTTGTATTTGGATTCAAGAATCACATTATATTACATAGTTCTTCCCGGCTTCATTCAAGGTCTTGCTTGTACAGTTAATGACATAAAAGTTCTTGTTTTTGTTGCCAAAGTACCACCCGAATAGTAATCTCAATCCGGAACCTGCATAATTGGGGCCTTTCACCAACTCCATCTTTAACCTAGAAAATGCTGCAAGACAGAAAGGGAAATCGAACGGGTCCCCTCTGCAAAGAGGTTAGTAAAAGGTGTAGAAATCTTAGAAAAATCCATAATAAACTTCCTATAAAACCCTATATTCCCAAGAAAACATACCGTTTGGAATATGTTGTCACGTGCATGTCTTGTGGCAGTGATCAACTCAATCGTTGCAGTGATCATTTCAATTCAATGGTATCGATCGACTCGTGTATAACATATATAATGTCACATTTTCTTTGTTTTGGTAGTTATTCGGTTCTCAATCGATCCAGTCTTTAGGGTAACTTTTTCAATCACAAGGAGATCTCTAACTTGATGTAGACATTTCTTTAAATAACTCGAAATGATGATTAAGGGAGATCTCCTGTGCTTGGAACAAAACAAGAGACTAGTGTCGGCATCCAAATAGCAATATGAGATGGATATAAATGAAAACATACATATAAAATAATGCATAATTGAACTATATATATTGCACCTTTAAGAGCCGTCTAAGTTCAAGAAATTAAAATTTCAAAGGTAAGGAGTATGAACTTCTAAGAGCCGTATGATTAATAAATCAATGTCCAATATATTGCAACACTGTATGTCTGTAAGTGTTTATGGGTGTAAAACACCGGATAAAATCGTTATACATACTTTCAATAATTAAAATAATATTTCTGGTAATAGAATAATATACTTTGATATTGCTTTAGGATATTGACATTTTTCATTTTTTATCGTTACCCAATAATCAAATTTGTGTCGTTTTCGAAGAGTTTGATTGTTTGGTTTGTTTTATCAATTGCTTATCCCCTATCTATTTTATTTGTTTTTGTTCCATCTTTGACTCTAGTTGTAGATTGAGAAAATAACATAGGTTATTTAAATAAGATGCGTTCATCTTTGATTCATTAAGAAAATAAAGGAGTTTGAGCCGAGTTTTATCCGAGCTGATCAAAGAAGCTTGGCTCATTTTAAAGCGTCTTCATACAAGAATCGAGCCAAGTAGCTCAACAAGTCCCTACAGTGTATTATAGTTGAAAGAGCTGAGCTTTGACGTGCTCAAACTCAATTCGTTTATGAACTAAACGAACCTAAATTTGAAACGCGCTTAAAATATGTTCATATTCGACTTATATAGAAAATAACAAGATCAAGCCGAGTAACTCAACTCATATAACACCCTTATTTAAAGATTCGAAAATCGTTAAACTTAAGGGGGTGTATTCAATCCAGACTTTTAAAGATTTTGACTGAATTTTAATAATCCATAGAATTTGCTGATTCTGTGGGATATTTTAATTGTATATAGAGTTAATACGATTTTGTTAGATTCTATCATTAATACATGGCCAAAAGAAATTATCCATGTAGTATGACTAGTTTATATAACAAATTTTTAATTAGTTGATATACTAACAACTTATCCATGATCAAAAGAAATCATCTAGAAAAATAACATACAATTATCAATCTATTAAAATTCACAACCAACAAAAGCATTTTAATTTCTATTGTAAGTAAGCTTAGGTACCTACTTATCAAATAATTTCTATTGATTTTCAATCGATTGCCTACTGATTTTATGATTAATTATATATATATACAGAGAGAGAGAGAGATGATCATGTAGGAACCTCTCTTAGAGTAAGGAGTAGAGACTCTTAATATCCGTTAGATTAATTTAGATGGACGTTCGTGATTAACCTAAATAAATGGTAATTTATTGATAGAATTAATTAAGATTATTGACTTCCTATAATAGAGTTTAAAAGTTGACAAATAAAGTTATCAAATTAAATTAAAAGCATTGACTTCCTATAATTTTGACTTAATAATTTAACCACTTTTAATTATAATCAAGGCATTTAACGACATATAATTTTAAATTAAGTATTTTAACGACCTATAACTTTAACATAGTAATTTAACCACATATAATCATAAACTAGACATTGTAATACCCCAAATCCGTAGGACTCGAAGTGCTACTGGGTTAGGATCTCACAATGGACCCTGACCCTAGCCTGACAACAATTTCACTGAATATTACAACAAGGCACCAACATATTAAATATAAAACAGGAAACTGATATGAAAGTATCAAAAGGTTGATACAACACTGTTGAGTACAATCAAAACATAACAAATATACATGATCAAAATATCCCATCCCACGAAGACGACCCAGTGTACGGAGCCCTCAGCAGATCACCCTCTCTGGATCACTCTGCAGTTCTCCTAACCTGCGAGGAATCAACAACACGGTATAAAACCGTTAGCTAACCATACACATATATAGAATGAACATAAGCACAATCACATATCAGAGATACTAACACTTCAGCAGATGTCACGCATTTACCCATTTTATAATCTTTATAAAATGTAGTCCAACACTCAAATCGTATATATAAGGATATCAATATGAATATATGTGACACGAGGAATATAACCCTCGCCTCTCGGTGCTAATGTCAGCTGGAGTGGTGATGCGGTCACCGTCACCGTATACCCTAAGGGAGTGGAGAAAGCCCGCCCCACAATCCAGAATTGACCTGCCCGCAGAGAGCCTCCAGTCTCCCAGCGGGATGAAAGGATAGCTGTCACGGCCCTACAGTGGGCAGTCACTAAACCATAGGTCGGTAATAACAATATCACATACTAGCAAACATAAACATGCACCACTCATGCAACATCCAATATATAGATGGCAGCTAAGTAAGTCCTATGGACTTACCTCAGTCTCGGAAGTAATCCCAACTATGATCAACTCTCAGATACGTCACCTCCAACTGGAGGACAACACAGCCTATACAAGGCACACATATATATATCACAATCCTATCACACACGAAGGGTCACACCTAGACCCAAGGAATCCATAAGGGATCAAATCCAACTCGTAACCTCAAGGCCATAACCGGCATATCTATATCATGCTCGTCATAAACCGATACCTAGCATGATACTAGTTCCCTCATACTAGAAAGGAAAGGAAACTACTTAACTATAAGTAGTTCCGGGACAAAACGCACCTGCGTGAACTAAGACCGCAGGGGCGGAAGAGGTCACCCGCAGGCGTGGAAGGTAGAAGCCGCAGAGGCGGTGACACGGAACGCAGGCAAGCGCAGGTACGCCGCTGGCACGACGCAGGCGCTGTGGCACGGTAGCCGCGGGGGCGGTGGCTCTTGACCGCGGGGGCGGCGACAACGCAGAAGGCAACTTCGCGGTTTCTCTTCGGTTCTTCCCGTGATCAAATCACGTCTATACTCTTCCAGATTCATACACATACACATCAAAACACATTCCAACATCAACACTCTTAGCATACATCTAATCCTAAGCTAGAAAGATTGAAGAACAAGAAGAAAGAAAGGAAGGAAGGATGAAGAAGCAAGGAACTCACCGTTATAGCTGGTCTAGGCAAGATAAGATCACACTCCTTATCTCAACTGGCATCACAAGCTCAACAAACGTGCACACTAACATCAATATCCACAACAACACACAAGCTCTTCCAACTCAAGAGAAAGATCAAAGGAGATGAAGGAGAAGCAAGAAGAACGTAGGAGCTGGAGAAGTGAAGTGAAGAAGAGAAACCCTTGCTTAGCAAGGTAAGAGAAGGTAAGGTAAGAAGGTAAAACACGGGTCAAGGAAGTCAACAAAACCGGTTGCAGCCACCATAACCCGCAGGGGCGGATCACAGGGCCGTAGGGGCGGGAACCCGCAGGGGCGGCATACGTGCCCGCGGGTGCGGCAAGTCCAATCTCGGCCAAAGCCAATCTCGGCTATGGTCCGATCTCGGTCCGAAAGAAAAGGGCTCTCACATCTCACCCCCCCCCCCTAAAAACAAGTTTCGTCCCGAAACTTGCAAGATCCTGAAACACTCGGACTCCAAAAGCCGAGGTAACACTCTCTATAACCTCAAACGTAAGCATGAAGAAAATCATCAACTCCAGCAGTAAACTATACTATCCAGGGCCTAGAGGAAAACCATCTCTAGCCAAACCATAAACATATCACAAGGCATAGAGGAAGCACATCTCTAGCCGTAACATAACCATAATAGAAAGGCATGGAGGAAGTACATCTCCAGCATTACTATGTCTATCAAACTAGCATGGAGGAAAGAACCATCTCCAGCTAAACCTATCGTATCATAATAGCATGGAGGAAAGAACCATCTCCAGCTATAAACAGGAAATCATACTAGCATAACAAGATCTAATAAGATCATAATCACATCAAAGCTAGCATGAAAATAAACACATCATAGCATATAAGCATATAAGACTCACAAAGCTAGTACTAAGATCTACTCGGTGATCCTACTAGTGCACCTATCTCGGCATAGAACTCGGGATAGTTCCTCTGGATACTATCCTCAGTCTCCCATGTAGCCTCCTCGGGTCCTCGTCTCGACCATTGTATCCTAATCATAGGTATGTCCTTCGAACGCAGGCGTCTCATACCTCGTTCTAGGACTTCAATCGGATGCTCAACAAAAGTGTGGTCCGGCTCAACCACCAAATCCTCATAACTCACGACGTGTCTCGGATCTGGTATATACTCCCTTAGCTGAGACACGTGAAACACAGGGTGAACACCCTCTAATCTCGGAGGCAAGGCTAACCTGTAAGCTGCGCTCCCAACCCGATCCAGAATCTCGAACGGTCCGACATATCGGGGACTCAACTTTCCCTTAATGCCAAAACGTCTAACACCTCGTGTCGGGGACACTCTCAGCCACACATGGGCTCCAACCCTGAACTCTAGAGGTCTACGCCTCCTGTCAGCATAAGACTTCTGACGGCTCTGCGCAGTCAGCATACGCTCTCTGATCAATGCTACTCGAGCCATATCATCCTGAATCTGATCAGGTGCTAAACCACTGACATTGCTCTACTCATCCCAACATAACGGAGTACGACATCTCTGTCCATACAGTGCCTCATATGGGGCCATCCCACTAGATGCATGCCAGCTGTTGTTGTAGGAGAACTCAACAAGTGGGAGATGATCTGTCCACACTTGCCCCCAATCCAACACACAAGCTCGCAGCATATTCTCCAGGGTCTGAATGGTCCTCTCTGACTGACCATCTGTCTGAGGATGATACGCAGTCGTGAAGTGCAAACTCGTCCCCAAGGCAGTCTAAATCTGCTGCCAGAAACTCGAGGTAAACTGTCCATCTCTGTCAAAGACGATTGTCCTCGGTACACCATGGAGTCTCACTATCTGCCTAGTGTACTCCTCTACTAATCTGCTAACCGGCCACATCTCTCGAATAGGAATGAAACGTGCCGTCTTCGTCAGTCTGTCAAATATGACCCAGATGGCATCAAAACTCCGGCTCAACCTCAGTCCAGTCATAAAGTCCATGGTGACGTCCTCCCACTTCCTCTGTGGAACAGGAAGTGGATGGAGCTCACCTCCAGGTCTAAAATGCTCGATCTTGACCTGCTGGCAGGTCGTACAGTGTGCCACAGATCTGGCCACATCGGGCTTCAGCCCTCCCCACCAATGTATACGTCTCATGTCTTGATACATCTTACTTGTACCTGGATGTACAGAGTAAGGTGCACAATGAGCCTCCTGTAAAATCCTCTGCCTCAACTCTGTATCAGCAGGTACACAAACGCGACTGCGGCGCCTCACAACTCTATCTGCTCCAAGCAGGAATTGTGGTGTCTCACCTCGAGACATCCTATCTCTGATCCTCTGCAAAGCCGGGCAGGTCTCCTGTTTCTGTCGGATCTCATCCAACAGATCAGGAAGAACCTCTAAAGTACGTAGCTGGGCACCCTCATCAGGAAACTGAATGTCCAACTCTAACCAGATCAGATCCCTCTGCAACTGATGCTGGATTGTCAGCCTCGCAATCGCCTGCTCTCGAGGCGTCTTCCTGCTCAAGGCGTCGGCGACAACGTTCGCCTTCCCCGGATGATACAGGATCTCTAGATCAAAATCCTTGATCAGCTCTATCCACCTACGCTGGCGGTTATTCAATTCCCGCTGCGTGAAGATATACTTCAGACTCTTATGGTCTGTGAAGATCTGACAAGTAGCACCATACAGGTAGTGTCTCAAGATCTTCAGTGCATGAACTACCGCTGCCAACTCCAGATCATGAGTCGGGTAGTTCTCCTCATACGTCTTCAACTGTCGAGACGCATAAGCAATCACTCTGCCTCGCTGCATCAGAACACATCCCAAGCTTAGCTTGGATGCATCACTGTGGACCACAAAATCCTCAGTACCCTCGGGTTGTGCCAAAATAAGAGCAGAAGTCAACCGCCTCTTCAACTCCTCAAAACTCTGTATGCACTAATCAGCCCACACAAATCTGGTAGTCTTTCTCAGTAAACTCGTCAGTGGACGGGAAATCACAAAAAAACCCTCCACGAAGCGTCTATAATAACCGGCTAGGCCAAGGAAACTACGTACTTCCTTGACGTTCGTCGGTGTCGTCCAAGCTGCTACAACCTCAATCTTCGCTGGATCCACCTTGATCCCCTCAGTTGATACTATATGACCCAGGAATGCTACCTCTGGCATCCAGAACTCACACTTTAGAGAACTTATCATAAAGTTCTCTATCCCGCAAAACCTGCAATACAATCCTCGGATGTCCTGCATGCTCCTCACTGCTACGAGAATATACCAGAATGTCATCAATGAAAACCACTACAAACTGATCCAGGAAGTCGATGAAGATATTGTTCATCAACTCCATAAAGACGGCTGGGGCATTCGTAAGCCCAAATGGCATCACTACAAACTCGTAGTGGCCATATCTGGTCCGGAATGTTGTCCTATGCACATCTTGCTCCCTCACCCTCAGCTGGTGATACCCGGAACGCAGGTCGATCCTGGAGAACACAGTAGCTCCCTGTAACTGATCTAACAAATTATCAATGCGCGGCAGTGGATACTTGTTCTTGATGGTCACCTTGTTCAGCTCTATGTAGTCTATGCACAACCTCCGTGATCCGTCCTTCTTCCGTGCGAAGAGGACAGGTGCTCCCCAAGGGGATGCTAGGGCGAATGAAGCCCTTCTCAGCCAACTCTTCGAGTTGCTTCTTCAGCTCCAGCATCTCGACAGGCGCCATCTAGTATGGAGCCTTCGAGATGGGTCTCGTACTAGGCTCTAACTCGATACTGAAATCCACACTCCTCTGAGCCGGCAAACTGGACGGCTCAGCAAAAACATCAGTAAACTCACAAACAACTAGGATATCCTCTAATGCTGGACTCTCCCCCTCCTTCATGGCATAATACCAGAAGGCCTCGCAACCCTGTGCAATCAATCTAGCTGCCCGTATAGCACTGATAACTGTGCCTACCTTTCCAAGGTCCCAACCTAGGAAAACCTCTATCTGGCCTAACTCGGTAGATAGGGTAACAGTCCTCCTACCTATATCTAAAACTGCAGAGTGTCTATCCATCCAATCCATACCTAGTATGACTTCTTCATGCTCTAATGACATGACAAAGAAGTCGACACGTAGCACACGGGTCCCTACCAAAAAGGGGACAGTCACGAATCTCATGGGTACCTCTGACCCTACTACCATCGGTTGACCCTATACTAAAGGGTATCCCGTCAATCATATCTAAACTCAAACACTTAATACAAACATCCGATATAAAAGAAGACATAGCTCCAGTATCAAACAAACTCTAACAAGTAAACCATGGATCAGAATGGTACCTGTAACAGGCGGTATAGCTGGCTCCTTTGCACTCCTCAACTCAAAAACTCGGCCCTGTGGCCCTCTAGTGTCAATGGTGCTCCCACCACGACCTCTGCCTCTACTCGACTCAGGAGCAGATTCCTGAGCAATAGGACGATCTGGGACTCTCTGTTGTCCCTGTGTCTGCTGCTGCTGAGGTGGTCTCTGTCCACCTCCCGCTCCACTGGTAGGAGAAGAACCCTGTTGTAAAACAGCTCTGCACTGCTTACAAAAAACGTGCCTGTGTCCGGGTTTTCCACAAGTATAGCACATCACTGTCTGCCTCGGACACTCTGGTCGCATATGTCCATACTTACCACAATTGAAACACTGTCGTACCATATCTGTAGCCGGTGCAGATAAGGGATGACTCTGGCGGCTCTGGTCTTGCCCTAAACCAGCAACTGCACCAGTACCCTGCTGAGATAAGGCTTTGTTCCGTCTACAGAAACAACCCTGTGACCCTGTCTGCCACAGGTGAAACAAGTCACTAACTTCTTCTTGCATGCTGGTCTCAAATGTCCAAGCTCCTCACAGTTATAACATCGTCGACCTGTAGTTGCAACCTGTGCAGATGCAAGGGAACTTGATTGTCCCTAGTTTCATTCAGAACTAACAACTCCACCAATAGCACTGGTCTCTCCAGTCCGCAGTCTCTTCTCAAAACTTCTATACTCTTTTGGAAGTTGAGTGATCTCAGCAGCACATACCGGTATAACTGGCACCTGAGTCACTCCATGGAATCTTTCAGAGGATCTCTCCTGTACGGGCAAATCAGGGGTAGGTCTACCCACTCTGACCGCCTCCACCACTTGTCTGAAATACTCCCGGAAATCTGATCCCCTCATAGAGACACGATCCGAGTAATCTAACTGGACTCGCTGTGATGTACGTCTCCCAACTATACCGTTTCCAGTCTCAGGAACAACATTCTCAACAGCAACCTCACAAACCTCCTCCGCTGCAGGTGAATCAACAACGGGAATCTGACTCTGTCCTACATCTACAGAAGGAAGAGGGGATCTATCCCTACCTCGTCCAACTGCAGGTAAGGCTCTAGTCTGAACCATCTGCAGAGGACGTAAACCTAACTCAGAAGGCTATATATATGCCGTATGTATATATCAAATCAATCACAACAGAATATCTATATATATGTACTATCGAGATCTTCAGAGGGGTGATGGCTCACGTACACGATATTCCAAAACATTTGTACTCATTTCAAAACCAAAAATTTTTTGAAAAGTCAGACCCCTTTCGGGTTCTGTTTATTTATCTATTCGAACTTTATTGCAGATTACTAGTGCCTGTAACACCCCAAATCCGCGGGACTCGGGGTGCTACTGGACGAGACCTCACAATGGGTCCCGACCCTTAGCTTGACAACAATTTCACCGGACCTTCCAACATGGCACAAATAAAGGCGAAAACTCAAATATGTTTTTAATGTATGCGGAAACGAAAAGAGAAAGGTACAACTTGGAAACTCAGCCGAGTCCTCAAAACGACAAACCACAATACTAAAGTTTAATCATGCAACCGCATCCAACTAGACATAAACGACATAAACCCAAAAACCGTCCCTGTCATATAATGTACGAAGACCCCGACTGTCAACTCCTCCGCCTCACTCGGCGGCGTTCCTAACCTGCAAGTCATCTATACAAACGGTTTAAAACCGTTAGCTAATATTCTACGCATTAGAAAAGCAGTGAAGGCACAAACACACCCATAGCACATAATATAAATCACACAAGTCCGTTTCTTTATCTTTATATCATCAAGTCATATCCCGTTCTAATTCAACTTCGGTTGTGACACGAGACCCCAATGGTCCCGCCTCGGTTCCCCCTCCGGCAAGGAATGGCACGGATGCCTCCGTCCATCTGGCCCGCCGGTTAAGTCGTCGAGAATCCCCTAGACCCCGCAAGGCTAGGCAGTATTGTCACCGCCCGTTATCATACACTTGGGCCAAAATTATACGTATAAGTCAGTGGTCCTATTTACCGGCTTAATAGTTATAGCAAAACATAAACACGCACCACCAAACACACATCAATGCTAATACGTAAAATACGAGTTAAGTAAGTCCGGAGACTTACCTCGTCCAAACGCTACTCACAAACGCTCTCGCTTCCCTCGGGAGGAAGCACTCAACCTGTTCACAACAAGGTATCCATAAAAGCCCGCTCAACTCGAGGAGTCTAGGACTTCTACACAAATGATCTATGCGAGATCATTTGACTAACATTCTAGGACTACATCCTAGAGGCTACCATAATTACCGTCAAAACGACGTAAAAGCTAACGAGGTCTAAAAAATTCCCGGATGTTACAACTAACCCCCCTAAAAACAAGTTTCGTCCCGAAACTTGCTAAACCCAACACTCTCCAACAATCCCGTCTCGTAACCCCGTCGAACTCATAAAAGGTACACTATCGGATCTCCCAGGTCTGCGTATAGCAATCGTATCACGACCTCGCAAGGTACTCCTAACTCAAACAATATCACATAACGTATAAGGCAGACATGGAAAAATCTCGGGACTAACCCGACGGTTCTACCGATGACGCTAGGTCTGCATAAAACTCGGGATAGTTCCTCCGGCTAATGTCTAACACGGCTCGACGACGGTCTATCCAATCCATCCCAAGGATGACTTCTTCATGCACTAAGTGCATGGCAAAGAAGTCGGCCAACCACTCTCGGTTTCCCAAACGAATGGGATAACTGCGTACCTCTCGGGTACCCCTAACCTTACCTCCATCGGGTAACCCTATAATAGAGGGTCTTCCCTCTACCGTAGCTAAGGGTAACCTAGCTACACAATCATCGGATAAAAGAGTGCGTGGCACTCGAAGTAAACAAACTCGTACAGAAAAGCCGTGAATCTAAATGGTACCTGGGGCTGCCGGCGCTGGAGGATCAACGGCGCTCCTCAACTCAAATACCCTGGCTTGTGTGCCTCGGGTCTCCTGGGTACCTCTACTACGACCTCCAACTCGGCCGTGCCCCTGAGCTGATCCATGAGTGCGGGTCTGACCTTGACCCTGGCTCCTCTGCTGAGAGCCCTGTGCCTAATACTGGGGCGGCCTCTGACTGCCTCCTGCTATATCAGCAGGCGAAGAACCCTGCTGTGACTGGGGCTTGCCCTGACGGCAAAAAGCAGCTCGGTGACCCATCTGACCACAAGTGAAACAAGCCACGGGTGGCTTCCTACAAGCCGGTCTCAGGTGTCCAATACCTCCACAGCTATAGCACCGACGTCCCCTGTCTGCTGCCTGCCTCGATGTCTGAGAACCGAAACGTCTCGGAGTCTGGTCACGTACCTAACCCACTACTCCGGCTCTTGAACTAGCTGATACTGTCCTCTGTCTCTTGTCCAGTCCCTCAGACTGGGCTGCCCTCCTATACCCTGGGCGGTCTCTCTCATAGGTCGCAACTCGGTCCTGGTACTCCGCCCTAACAACCTCCATAATCCTCTCGGGTGCAACCACTGCCGGTGCAACTATCTCCGGTGCAGCCCTAATCCGAGTCACCCTCTGCGAGACCTCAGCTGACCCCGCAGGTGCGGGTGTAGGCACCGGTGGGACGGGAGGTGGTGCTCTAGTTCTAAATGCCTCCTCAACTCGTCGTACGTAGTCCCAAAATACGATAGCTTCAACAGACGCTCCTCCGGTCCTAACAGGTGGAGAACCCTGCGCCCCAGACCTCAAAGCGGTCCTATCTCTAGCCTCGGGAATAAAGTTATCTGCGACTTCCTCAACTGGAGCCTCTGCTACCGGTGTACCCATGACTGGTGGGTCCGCGATGGGGATACGTCCCCGACCTCTCGCGTCTGGAGGTACTTCCATATGTCCCTGCCCTCTCGGGGCGGTAGGGGGAAGTTGTGGTCTACCCTAGCGGGTCCTACATATGCTGTCGCTCTCGTACGTGCCATCTGATCACATAAGATGCGTATTTAAATATAAATGCATAGGTACTACTTATCAATTCGGTATAATACAGTAAATGGTAAATTCATAAAGAGTAGAAAAGAAATAGGGCTCAACCAGGACCGGAGTTGTCCTGGTCAAACCTACAGAGCATCAAAGTTTATCATCATGCAAACATAAGGGCTAAAACAAGGCCCTACCACTCCTGGTAGGCATACAAGCCCCCTGAACGTACCGTCTACCATCAACTGACTATGAATATAAATAAAACACATCTCACGGCACTGTCTATAAGGTCCTTCCACCTTCGGCAATGCCATCAGCAGAATGGAGCACTCACAGACCATCAAGGTGCCTAACCAATGGATCATGATATCATTCACCTTCGGCATTGCCATCAGCAAATGAGTCTCAAGTCCGGGACAAAATATCAACAATGAAACATGCAGGCCAAGAACAGAATACAACTCTGACATAAAGAATAAATCATACAGAGTGCTAGACCTCAAACCTCTCTCCAACTCTATCTGGGAAGGCCTCATAAAGTAACCTGTATGTATGCCCTCTAATCATCCGGACCAGGATATCAATGGGGATCCTGTTCCGGTCAAATACCAGGGCATTCCTGGAGTGCCATAAATAGTAGATCATCGCTGAGAAGGCATATATACGTGCTTTGCTCGTCCAGCTCATCCCTGGTGCAGAGTGTAGTAGATATGCTATGACGTCTGTCCTCGAGATCATCTCTGTAGACATCCGGAATCCGTAGCATACCTGCCTCCAAACCTCCCTGGCATAGGTGCATCCAAAGAACAAGTGGTCATGTGACTCACTCTCCAGACCACACCAATGGCAGGTAGGATCTATGTCGAGGAAGTGTAATCTGTCTCTGGTCGATAGGCGTCCTAGAGTCGCCATCCAAAGGATAAAGCAGTGCTTGGGCGTGTTGCCCGTGTCCCATACTATCCTGGACCAGTCCATCTCCTCTCCATGCTCTCTGATCACGTCGTAGGCATCTGTGACTCTGAACTTGTCCCCATGGCAGCAGCTATCCAACACCTCCTCTAGTGTCGTCTCCTCATCCACAAACGTGGCTAGCTGATCTCTGGCTCCGATTATGGCCTTCACCAGAGGCGAGTCACGTCTGTGGGCCATTCAGTGGGCTGACTCAACCACCTGTAAGTATATGTGGTGGATCCACCTAACCCAAAGGCTGTCCCTCTTAGCATGAATATGCCAGTAGTACTTACACATAAATGCCGAGTTCCAGCACCTGAGGTTACGAAGACCCAAGCCACCCTCTCTCCGGGGCATGCATACTCGTGTCCAAGCTACTCTGGGCCAGCTCCAAAGGAACTGTCTGCATAGTCCTGTCAGCCTATCCATCACCAGCGCGGGGACCGGTAGTATCGACAGCCAGAAGTTCTCCGTGCCCTGAAGGACCGTCCTGATCAGCTCCAGTCTACCTGCAAAAGACAAATGTCTCTTGTTCCACGCGCAGATGTACCTCCCAATCTTATCCAGGAGTGGGGTGTAATCAGCTGCCCGTAAAACATGAGGTGCTATGGGGATTCCCAGGTATCGGAAAGGAAAGGTTCCCGTAGAGAATCCCGAAAGCGAGGTTAATTCGTTTGTCTCTGTTTCATAAACAGAGGCTAGGAAAATTGAAGATTTCGGGAGGCTAACTGCTAATCCCGAAATCTTTTCAAACCTGCGTAAGCAATCCATAAGGATGCTTACTGACTGCACATCCCCTCTACAGAAGAGAACGACATCATCCGCATACATCAGGTGAGAAATCCTGAGTTCCTCACAGTGCTGATGGAAACGGATGCCAGTTCTAGAGGTCTCGTTGCGTATCATCCTGGAAAGGAATTCCATGCAGATGACAAAAAGCAACGGAGACATAGGACACCCCTGTCTAAGCCCACGCTTTCCCGGAAATAACCCATGCATTGTCTTGTTTACCCGGATGGAGTAGGACGCTGTGGTGACACACTCCATCACCCAGTCAATGAACCTGGTCGGGAAACTCAGCTCTGTCATGGCATAGCGGAGGAACTGCCAGGATATCGTGTCGTAAGCTTTAGCTAAGTCAATGTTCATGAAACACCACTTATTATCCCTCTTGACACTATATCTCCGTAGGAGTTCCTGGACAAGGAAAATATTGTCAGATATCAACCTCCCTGGGATGAAAGCAGATTGTGCCGGGTCAATGAGGTACCCAAGACACGGCCCTAATCTGTTTGCAATCAATTTGGTGATGATTTTATAGACAACATTACAACAGGAGATAGGCCTAAACTGGTCTACTCGAGTTGGGGAGTCAACTTTCGCTATCAAAGAAACCGAGGTATGGTTAATTTGTCTGAGCAGTTTCCTATTAATAAAGAATTCCCTAACTGCAGCACAAACCTCACTCCCAGTCGTCTCCCAAGTTTGCTTAAAGAACTTGGAAGAGAAACCATCTGGTCCTGGTGCTCTGAGGTCTCCAATCGACCAGAGAGCCTGCTTTATCTCATCATTAGTAACTGGTCCAATAAGTTTTTCCTGGTCCAGATCCTTAACCCGTGGTCCCACTGCAAACCAATCCCTCGGTGGTACCTCAACCTGCCTCTCAGTCCCAAACAGCCCCTGGTAATACGTCACAAACTCATCCGCTACTTCTACTAGGGAAGTGGTAGTAGAGCCATTAGGTAAATGGAGTGCAGAAATAAAATTCCTTTGTCCATTTGCCTTCATGAGACCATGGAAGTACGATGTAGTCCTATCACTGTTAAAGACGTACCTCGACTTAGCCTGTTGTTCAAAGAAACTCCTCTCTGCAGAAGAAAGCCTTTTGACTTTTGTTCTACAACTCTCAAGCTGGGCCCGCAAGGCCTTAGAAGTCGGATCCAACCTAACGTTCTCAAGGCATGTGACATACTCCTCATTGGCCACTTTGGCCTTCTCAGAGATATGTCCAAAATGCCTCCTATTTAACCCACGTAGCGGTCCTTTCATGCCCTTGAGGAGGTTGCAGAGGCGAAACTGATAGGTCCCCCTAAGGTGACACTTCCAGTTCTCCTCTACTATCTCCTGGAACTGGTCATGACCTGTCCACATATTGAAGAACTTGAAATTGAGCTTTCCAGCCCGGGGACGGCGGATAAGATGCTCTATAGCCGGCTTATGACCCGAAAACTGCCACTTATTCAGAAAGCTAGCGCGGCAATACATCTCCTGGTCCAACCAATCCGAATTAACAAAAATCCTGTCAATCCTACTCCAGATGGTACCATTAGTCCAGGTGAACTTGTTATCACTCGTGAAAGGTACATCTGTGAGACCTAGATCCTGACAGGCATCCAACATACCCCTGCACTCATACATCCGTACGGGCTCCCCATTGATCCTCTCGTCGGGATACATGACATTATTGAAGTCCCCCAAAACCATCCAGGGTATAGAGTAGTCCCTAAACCAACGTCTAATGGGTTCCCACACTCGCCTTCTGTAGGCAATGCTACCTTTTCCATAGACAAAACACACCCCATACTGCACACCAGTTACTCTACAAGTAACTAGAACAGTGATAAACTGCTCCCCAATCTCTCCAACAGTAAGGTCAAAACGGGTATCATCCCAGAGTACAAGTATGCCACACCTATCATCAATCTCAAAGTTAGTGACATACTTCCAGTTTGGAAAACTGGAAGCCATCGCACGGTGGATATCTAACGGTCTAGACCCATACTTGGTTTCCAGTACACCACATAAGCATCCATCAAAATCCCTCAACAGCTCGGTCAACCCTTTTTGTTTCTAGGGTTGGGTAAACCCCTGGATATTCCAATAGATGACACTCATCGGGAGACCGTCTGTCTAGTGGTCCTCCCCTGGGCCCTAATATCCGCCCTCACCTGTGAGCTAGATGCTAGCCTCGCAGATCTACGCTCAGGTATAACAACCACCTCTCTCCTAACTTGCTTCCTATCCCTAGGGGCTTTTAAGATAGTAGGGGTTTTAACTTTTTCTGTACTACCTCTGTCTCTCTGGGTACGACGTGCACGCCTGTCCGACCTAGATAACACTCTCTAAAATCCTCCATTCCTATCATTACTTCTGCCATTATCGGTCTCTATTTCCAAAGCCTTATATGTATTCGAAGTTTTGATATTAGGGGTAGTATACGATTTCCTTCTACTCTCGACACTCACCTTATCATCCTCACTCTCCTGGCTATCCTCCGAGTCCTCCTCCACTCCCGTAGCCTCCTCATACCTGTCAACCTCTGTGTCATTAATTCCCGTGTACGTGTAATCCGTACTCTCACTATCAGTGCCCATCTTAGTATTAGCTAGCTCTCCCTCAGAGCTAGACTCAACCACCATTTCCTTTTTCTTTCCCGAAGAGGATTTTGTTGTCCCTTTTGGGGACAACATTTTAGGTCTAACTATCAACTCTCTCTCTTTCGTGCCAATCCTGATCCTGCCTTCCCCAGAAGGTCTCTCCTTTCTGTGTCCGCTTCGGTCACCCTCTACCAAAGTGGCTTTTATGGCAGCCACCCGGCCGACCTCCACAGCCACCCTCTCGTCATTGACCACCTTCTTCGCCTCTCGACGTCGACGGCGCCTAATGGCAGACTTACTTATTTGTCTTTCGGCATCAGTTATAGGCCTACTAACAATTTTAGGCCTATCAACCTCCACCTCACCCTCCTTCTCTGGGAGTCTAGGTTCCTCTCATATCTTCCTTTTTCCTTTTTCCTCAATGGTAAACCGTTTTCTAATCCTATATGTCGTTTGTCCCTGTACTTGAGCATTATTCTCTTCCCTTCCAGACTCTTTGTTGGCCTCTTTGTGATTACCATTCCCTTCTCTAACATTGTCCTCCCTAGTTCCTGGTCTAGGCCTCATTCCGGGGATGCCTCTTTTTTCTTTGAAGGAGCATTCCTCCTCATTATGCCCAAAGGTAAAACACCCCTTACAATATTTCGGCTCATTTTCAATAAGCACATTACAAACCACCTTAATCCCATCATCAAACTCTAGGGTGACTTCTCTCCTAATCTCCTCAGCAAAATTCATTTCAATCAGCACTCTCGCATAGGAGCCCTTTTTCCTCTCCCTAGTGATGCGATCCATGTGTAGGGGTTTGCCTAACATGGAGGCCACCCGTCCAAGGATGGCAGGCGACCAGTAGTTATTAGGGATACCATATAACCTAACCCATAGGGGTATAGTAGCTACATCCCTCTTATTAAAAGCAAATTTATCCGGAACATGCTTAAGGATTAAAGGTCTACCATGGATCTGGTACGGTCCCCCCCCCGGAGAACTCTGTCTCTATCCCCATCATTATCAAACATGAAAATAAGCCATCCGGCTTCCGTTTTAAGTTTAGATTGGACCCCCCAAGATTGTTGTAGGTCCCTAATAGCGTGATATCCAAGATAATACCCCACATACTGCCCAAGTAAGCAGCTACCCCACACTTGCTCCCTAGGTAGAGCTTCAGCACATTTTATCTTAACGGTATCACCCGTTGGGGGTGTATACTCAAGAGTCCCCCCTATCCCTCTATTCATAAAATTCCTAGGTAGAGGCTTAGTCCAGGCATTTTGCCTTGGAGGAGCCTCACCAGAAGTGCCATCAGTGCCGTGCGGGGCAGATTCGAAAATTCCTTATTGTTAAGAATAGTTCCACTACCCATTCCCCTAATATTAGTTCCCGGCATACAATTTCCTAAGGTTACATAGTATCTAGATACATACAATTTCCACAATCACCCTAAGGTCACATATTATATATAACTATATAATAATTTATACCTACTTCTAATCCAGAGATCTATGTCGCCGAGGTTTGCGGAAGGAGCGGTGGTCCCGTACATTCTAACCCAATCCCGACTCATGCATATGATTTTTAAAAACGAAAAGTCAAAACCCGTGGTGTTCTATTTTATACCCCATTCGGCCTTTAGAAAGATTGCGAGTGCCATTGTTGTCAACCTAGGGAACTGATACCACTTTTGTAACACCCCAAATCCGCGGGACTCGGGGTGCTACTGGACGAGACCTCACAATGGGTCCCGACCCTTAGCTTGACAACAATTTCACCGGACCTTCCAACATGGCACAAATAAAGGCGAAAACTCAAATATGTTTTTAATGTATGCGGAAACGAAAAGAGAAAGGTACAACTTGGAAACTCAGCCGAGTCCTCAAAACGACAAACCACAATACTAAAGTTTAATCATGCAACCGCATCCAACTAGACATAAACGACATAAACCCAAAAACCGTCCCTGTCATATAATGTACGGAGACCCCGACTGTCCACTCCTCCGCCTCACTCGGCGGCGTTCCTAACCTGCAAGTCATCTATACAAACAGTTTAAAACCGTTAGCTAATATTCTACGCATTAGAAAAGCAGTGAAGGCACAAACACACCCATAGCACATAATATAAATCACACAAGTCCGTTTCTTTATCTTTATATCATCAAGTCATATCCCGTTCTAATTCAACTTCGGTTGTGACACGAGACCCCAATGGTCCCGCCTCGGTTCCCCCTCCGGCAAGGAATGGCACGGATGCCTCCATCCATCTGGCCCGCCGGGCAAGTCGTCGAGAATCCCCTAGACCCCGCAAGGCTAGGCAGTATTGTCACCGTCCGTTATCATACACTTGGGCCAAAATTATACATATAAGTCAGTGGTCCTATTTACCGGCTTAATAGTTATAGCAAAACATAAACACGCACCACCAAACACACATCAATGCTAATACGTAAAATACGAGTTAAGTAAGTCCGGAGACTTACCTCGTCCAAACGCTACTCACAAACGCTCTCGCTTCCCTCGGGAGGAAGCACTCAACCTGTTCACAACAAGGTATCCATAAAAACCCGCTCAACTCGAGGAGTCTAGGACTTCTACACAAATGATCTATGCGAGATCATTTGACTAACATTCTAGGACTGCATCCTAGAGGCTACCATAATTACCGTCAAAACGACGTAAAAGCTAACGAGGTCTAAAAACGCTCTTCACATTCTCCTAAGGTCTCAAAAGCCGCTACTTGGCATTGCCACTAAGTTATGCAAATCCAACCTATCATGATACTACGGACATAACTAGATCAATATGCATTCGTGACTTTTTATCGGAATCCGGATCCTAGCATGATACTACGCCATTTCATCCATACGCTAAATTGATCGTAATATAATATATCGACCTAATTAAACTTGTTCATAATTTTCGAAGTTAAAACTCGCTAACGTATTTTCCGGGGCAAATATACATTTCCTAAGTCATATGGGTCAAAACCGTAATTAAGCCTTGGGGCAATTTCCGACAAAATCCAACAGAGGGTATAATTGCAACAATTTTAGAAATCTGGGTCAAAACTGCAATAACTCAAAACTCTGGGCACATTCTATAATTAACCAAAAACTAAGGGGTCGGAATCGTAATTATACCAAAATAGGGGGAGGCCGACCGTAAATAAATTAACCACCTATGATTATAACTATACAATTTAACGACCTATACATATAAAATACGTATGTTAACGACCTATAATTTTAACGTAGTAAATTAACCACCTATGATTATAACTATACAATTTAACGACATATAATTTTAAACTAGGTATTTTAACGACCTATAAATTTAAAATATGTATTTTAACGACCTATAATTTTAACATAGTAAATTAGCCACCTATAATTATAACCTATACAATTTAACAACCTATAATTTTAAACTAGGTACTTTAACGACTTATAAATTTAAAATACGTCTTCACATAGAGAACCTAATAATTGAAAAAAATCGTGAACACATAGTCCAACATTAATTTATTTTAATGGATATTATTAACCCCTAATATAAAATATAATCTTTTCATAAATTAAAATCTATTAAAGGCTTACCAATATCCTATGAACAATCCTATGAAATCCTCTTTTAATAGCTTATTGTAGCCCTTCAATCACAGACGTTCATTGTTTTATCTAACAACTATAAAGACTCCCTACTCTAAGGAGTGTTCCTGTCGGATCATGACCCTATATATATATATATATATATATATATATATATATTCAGTGTCAGACTGTCAATGAGTTGAAAATACGCAATTCCCCCCTACACAATCTAGTTTTTTATGTTTACATTTATGTCTTAGTTTATCCTCTACTTTTCGTCCTTGTTAGTGATGAACCCAGGATCGATGCTTTCGTTGAAATAGTTTGAAATCCTCTGCCTTAACATGTTGTTTAGTCTTTACTGTAAATGTATTAACAAAACAAGAAAGACGCTTTGGCCGAGTGATTAAGGCGTGTGCCTGCTAAGTACATGGGGTTTCCCCGCGAGAGTTCGAATCTCTCAGGCGTCGTTTTATTTTGGTGACTCTCACATGTTTGTTACTCAGTAACAATTGATATTAGATGATCGTTTTTGTATTAAAAAATTGTAAATTTTGCATCACATTGAACATCATTGCCTCTACTCCTAAATTGTGGTATGATGGACTCGGGAAAGATGCCACCAAGTTTCAGTATGCCATGAGAAAATATATGTTATATACCTTACTCTCTAATACTTGAACTGTTCCATCTATGGTATAAATTATATGTTTGAAGTTTTCATCCAAATTTTGTTCATGCACTGCATCTATATTTATTTCATCATTTTCTATTTTTAATTTAGTCGTTTTCATTATTTATAAATTAATGGAGGATGAACAAGTTATTTTTTAAACTAATGAAAAGGCAAGAATCATGCCTTTTTTCTAAGATTTTCAGAAGTACTTATTACATGCTTGATTACTATAGCTCATTATATTAGTCGGACTCTCAATTAATTTACTAATCGTTGTGAATAGATTACACACATGTGTTCAGGATGGATGAATTGGGAATTTAGGATATGAGATAATAAAACTTGCACTTCTTGGAACTATCACTTTAGCAAATACAACAACATTCAACGGTCATTTTGATATTTATTCTTTTTTGACACTCTTAACTTGGGTGTGTTTAGTCAAAGGACGATGTTATAGATAGTGTTTGTGTTTGTATTGCAAGATCGTTGGGATCTGTAGAGGTTTCGATGACAAACCATAAGACAAATAAAGAGAAGAAGAGTTTAGATTGCGTTCGGATGCGATTGTGTACATAATTATTCAACCTTCACCATTGTTTGTTGACGAGCCGGAACTGTTGCAAACAGATTTTTTTTTTTTTTTGAGCAAATGGACCCATTTTATTTGAGCAACAAACCCAATTTTTTCGGTACATGCAGTTCACCAATTTTCTTTCAATTTAAAAGTAAACTGTTGAGGGTAACGTTGTTTACGAACTTCTAACAATTTTCGTCGAATTGAAAAGTTTAAATCTGTTGAGGGCAATGTTGAGGGGTGTTTTTGTTTTTTTAGAGAGTCCCGTAAATTTAATCATCAATATCTATCTATATACTAAAGCAGCCCGTGAACTTACACGTGACACAGTCTGGTAAATCCTTTTACACGTGGCACTGTGGTGAATCCACGTCATAAAATTTACACGTGTCATTTTTTTGTTAATTCAGGTCCTACCATGTTAAAACAATTATTTAAAACATTTGATTTACGAATTTTAACTAATGTATTTTATATATCGAATCTTCAAATTTTGTTAATATACGTAAAAAAAAAATTTACTAAATCTTTTTCACCAAATCTTCCAAACAAATTAATAAGCCATTTTACTAATTTATTTTATATATTATTCTTCATATCTTTTTGTTAATATACGCATAATTTTTCACCAAATCATTTTCATTAACAAATTTTAATTAATTTATTTTAATCCAAGTCCCACCATGTTAACACAAATTATTTTAAATATTTAATTTATGAATTTATTTTAAATATTTTATTAACTAATTTATTATTAGTCCGTTATTAATTGACCTTAATATTTTATCAACTTACATTTTTTAATTGTCAACTGAACTTATATATACTTTCTAAAACTTATAAACTTTATTTTAAATTTAATCTTATTTTTCTTACATATATTTTTCAACTCAACGTTCATTTTTCACAACTTATGAACTTTATTATTTACTTAAACTTTTAAAGATCTTAATATTTTTTATTTATATTTTTAATTTTCAGTTGAACTTTTTTTTCTTTTTCTGAAATTAATAAAAAAAATTCTTCTAAAATCAGTTTTTTTTAAAACGTTTAACAAAAAATATTTTTTCATTTTTTTAGAATAAATAAAATTTAAGAATTAAAAAAAAATCGTTTTATTATAATAATGAATTTTTGTTTTAAAAAAGTCGATTTCAATTATATGAAAATAATTTCACATATTTTTAAATAATTTTATATAAAAACTCATAAATTTTATATTGAAAATATATGAAAAAAAATTGAAATCATTTTCCCAAAAAAAATAATTTCGATTTTTTTAAAAAAATATATTAAATTTTTAAAAACAAATCAAATAGTTTTAAATATATTTTTTATACTTACACAAAAGTATGTAAAAAATAAGGGGAATAACTCCGGAAAAAAAATCAATAAAGTTTTGATTTTTTTATAATAAAGTTTGAAAATGTTTTAATTAATTTTTTATTTTTAACATATTAATTTATTTTAAAAAAACAAAATGAACATTAAACTCATAATCCTAAATTTTTTAATGTATGTAAAAAAATTATTTGTCAAATCTTAACCGGAGTTAAAAAAAATTTGGAAAAATAAGTTATATTATTTTTTATTTTATAAATACATTGATAGTATGTATCATTTTCAATAATTTTCAACGTTCGTATTATTTGAGTTTCATTGATAGTTGTTGTTATTTTTTTAATTTTTTTTAAAAAAAGATATTGTGAGTAATATTTATTATTTAATAACTTGACATATGCTATTAGTCTTACTAATTGTTAGGTAATTCACTATTTTAAATTTAACTATTTAATATTATAATTTTTAACTTAGACATGTTACTTATATTAATAAATCTCTTTCATTTATATTTTAATATATTATTATTTGATATTTTTAATTTAAATTTTATGATTTGTTTCACCCTTCATTTTTTGTTAGTATATGTTTTACACATGACTTCTTATCTATCTTATATAATATAACAACCCCTGAACTGATATTTGACGTAATTTTGTGCGGTCACTTCTTCAATTTTACAATTTCGTATATTCGTTAACCCAAGTCACACACTATAACATTTAATTTAATAAACCCTAATTCTTTCTTGGATTGATACTAACTTTGACATTCGAGTGTCTCAAAGGATATTGTCCCGAAATCCTCTTTCCCGATTGTTATTGTAAAATTTGAATTCTTGCTTGGCTTCCAATCATAATTTGAAAAATAAATTCTTACAACAAGTATCACATAACAATTAAGACAATTTCTCAACATGATGAATTATCAAACATTTGTTTGACACACAATTATCGTCTAACCCGTGCAGGGCACGGGTATTAAAACTAGTAAATATACTAAAGTAGAGTGCATAACTGCTGACGTGGCGCGTTGTGGTACGAGTATTCGAAATAGAGCTCTCTCATTAATCGCCAGAAAAACCTTTATTTTTTAAATTGGCTAATTAAATTTTAAATAATTAAATTATTTTAAATATAAATCTCTTAATTTTATTGTTGTATGATCTTATGCTGATCTTTTTAGAACAAATCCAAAACTAACGTACACCGTATGTTTTTAATTATCAATTGATCTGATCTCATAATCAAATCTTATATAATTGCATCTCCCTGTATATTGCCATATCTCTTCTACATGTTTTCTTTGTCATCTCCAGTAGTCGTATTACTCGGACTAAATTGAGTAAATTCTACATTCTTTGTTGTTGTTCTTGGTGCAGGTTATTTTATATCGTGTTGCAGGTTTTCACTTCTCTTTTAATCAACCATATCGGTTAGTCTTTGCTCATATGTCTTAATTTGCTGCGTGATCCATACAAAAAAAAACTATTGTTAGTCAGTTCTCTCATCTCCTACCTTCGGAATTAGTTGAACTCGTAGGTCCGACGAAGACTGCGGCGACGCAGACTAGGAAGAAGTTCGTTAACACCACTAGAGGAACGGATTTCCACTATAATTTTGTTTTCTTCTAGCGAGAGAGCGAGGAACTTTGAGGTCTCCTCTGGAATTGTTGCTTCGAAGCGGAGGGGCAGGTCGGTTTCTAGACAAGCCAACTCTAGGTTTGTTGGAGAGAGGCAGAATGTGGTTGCTGGAAGAAGCAATGGAAGTTGTCGAAGTGTTGTGACCGGTGGGAAAGTTGTTTTCAATAGGAGAAGACGCTCGGTCTCAGTTGTCCTGCATAGAACAAGCAATTTTGAGGTGAGAATTTACTCTGAATCCTAATTGAGATTTTAATTTTACCTTTGATTTGTTTGATTTGTTTAAGTTAATCTTTTACTGTTTAATAAGTTTTAATAAGTTGAATTGGTGGAAGTATATATACTATGTCCTACTTCATCGATACATTGCTTGCATTTCTTACTTCAGTATCTATAACAAATACACGTGCAAGACAAGACCCTAAACTAATTTTACCAAACACAACACACATTTGACTACAAGTTTGTTACTGATAAATTATAAATTTTTATTTTTATATTATTAGAATATCTATTCTAAATAATAAATCGTCAACCTGTCATATCAACTTTAATCAAATGTATGCCACAATTTTGTTAAAATATTAGTTAATCTACTAATAATATATAAACTTTCATCTATCATCCAAGGAGGATGATATATTTATGTCTGGTGTCATCTTATGAGTGATTTAAGGACATCGAGTTGATTGGTTATTAACTCCACAAATTCTCCTATTTTTTTTATTAATCCAAGTTAAATTTTAAATAATATTATTAGTTTTAATTCCACATAATATCCTCTTAGAGGAACTTCAAATAATCTTTTTAATTACTCTCTTAATCTCTTCTTAAAATTGTAAATAATCTTAATTTGAATAGAAAAAAAAGTTGAAAATCTAGATGTACATGCTACTCATCCGTGATCTACTAAAAAAATAGATTTTTTATAGAAAAAGATTGTGGGTCCATGTAAAATTTTTGGTTAGATTTAGATTTTTTAGTTTGGATATATATTTTTTTTTATAAAGAAAAGCGGTTCAAAAACACTAGATGATACGCCGTCTAGTGAACCGAAAGGCCGAAAAAGATCGGTAAACGGACTAACTGTCATGAAGAACCACAATAAAATAAACAAATAACACACAAACACATCAAAGAATCTCGTCAACAAAGAGATCTTCAAGGGTAAGTAGGATGATTTAGTCAATAGAAAGCGGGGAGCACAACGTTTGTCTTCGAAGGAAGTACGAAGGTAAGAAGCCTAGGGAACAAATATGTACACCTAAGGTTTGGACTCACAACAAATCCATCAGAATTCGATCATAAATCCACGCCACCTCCTAGAAAAATCACTCCAGACGTTACAAAAAACAGGATCAAACTAAGAAGACAAATGCAAAACAAAGGATCTTGCCATAAGGTGTATAACTTTTGATGGTTAAAAAATAAAGATTTACAAGTAAAATTTTGCTCATGAAAAATTTGGAAATTTTTAAGAACTTGTTTTTGTTTTGCGAGGAACGAAAGAAAAAGAAACCACCTCTAGAAAATCGATTTGCATGCATCTTGTGAGATTTTTCCGAATGAGTTTATCATCGATCCTCAAAAGACTAATATAGGTTTTATGGTTACTGGAATTCAAAAATTCCAACATCTAGTTAAAGAAAGAAATTAACTCAGTTTGTTATTTTTTATAATTAATTGTTTTTTCCCCCTTTTTTATTTTATTTTATATTTTGACAACTTCTTTTCTTTCTTATTTTTATGGAGAAAAAATACAACGGAGAGGGTAAGAACCCTATCCACCAAGAAATTGGAGGCGAAATTGAATATGGTTAGGGAGCGATCAACTCTGTTTTTCCTCACAAGGTTAAGTAAATCTTAGTCCAAATGTGTACAGAGCGCAAACAAGAAATTGAAAGCGAAATCGAA
This sequence comes from Fagopyrum tataricum, assembly GCA_002319775.1. NCBI lineage: Eukaryota > Viridiplantae > Streptophyta > Magnoliopsida > Caryophyllales > Polygonaceae > Fagopyrum > Fagopyrum tataricum. The sequence continues at coordinate 9,902,097 of CM008283.1, read as the reverse complement.
TACAATTCAGACAAAAGAAGCTTTGAAAAACTCGGATAGTAGAGAAACCTCTAAAAGCATTAGATACAAAAACGAGACATCTTCTTCAAAAGAAAGATGAAAAGATCCCAAATCTTGGATGTGGCCATGCAAATCCTACCGAGAGGTCCACTATAGATTTACCGAGCAGGTTTTGGCGGATATAATATGAAACTTTCACTAGAAGAAGAGGAGGCTTTCGCCGGTAGGTGTTTGTGGCTTTCGCTGAGAAGCAAACCCTTGTCAACATATCCACAATTGAGGACATGTCTAATTGTTGTTTGAAGACAAAAAAATTCATTCTTTATGCAGATGCTCAAACAAAAGCCATTAAGATGAGTTAATATCTGAAAGGAACTCCATCAATGAAGAAATAGGATTCTTTTATAAAAGTTACTTCATTAGAGGGGAGATGGTAGCATGTTTATGTTTGAGGAGGTTAACAGAGATGGCGGTAAGCCGTCATATAGGTTTATTTTTGTGTTTTAAAACCCAAATCTCAAAGAGAGCGTTTTGATTGTATTTTTCCAGCTATGTGAGTTTTATGAAGGTGTGTGTTGTTACGTTCCCACCAAGATTTCTAGTTTGGATATTTAATAGAAGTAAATTTTCACTTCTTAGATTATCTAGCTTTGTAAATATTTTATTTCCTATCCAAATTGTTCGTATGTTAAAGTTGGATCATTTTCAGATGCGTTCATATATTTTAAAAAATGTAGAAAGTTTGTTGGACTCTATGTAATATATTATATATCAAACTTTATGAAATTATGTATCAAAAAGAAATATGTTTAACCCAAAAAGCAAATTGTAGAAAGATTCGAAACACGGTCGAAGATGAGTTATCTTTAAGAATTCAACAAAATCATATTCCCTTCATCAAAGCTGAATTAAAAAGGACTAATAATGGATTTACGGTACAAAAAAACATGTTAGTTTTGACATTTCTTTTTATAAAATTATTGGAGACAAGATTGTTATATGAGACGAGTTCGAATCAAGTCTAAATTTTTCGGAAAAAGAGGGGAGAACCCCTGATGTGGATTTATCAATACAGGTATGAAGGGTCATTCAGATTCATTGAAAGGGTTGTACCTGGTCATGTTTATCATAGTTGATGCTCCGCTTGGAGAGAAAAAAGAGAGGCGAAGAGCATACTTGAGACTAGTAAGTATGGACCAAAAGCCAATAACTACAGTTACTAGTTTTCGAAACCCAAGGCTCTTCCAAAGTTTTTTTTTAACAGAGCGGGTTGTTGGCTAAGGAAGACATTTTTGAAGTGACAAATTAGTGAATATGATCTTCGACAGAGGAGAACGAAGAAGAGGCATTTTGGGGTTTGGAAATGACCAAAACACTACTAAAAACAGTAAAAAGGGTAGTCTTTGATTATGGGGTATTGATCCGAAGCTCGAGTATGGTCCGTCTGCCTTTTTTCTTCTCTACCATGACAAATCTATTAATTTAATGTAGGCATCACTCTTTCCTTTGTCCTTCCCCCGATTTTTGCCCTATCATCAAATTTTAAAAAGTGTTCATATTCACCTCCTTTACAAAATCAAGGAGCTCGAATCGAGTTCCTTGATTGATAAAACATCCCTATAATGTTACTCTTGTTGAACGAGCCGACTCCGAGCCTAAATTTAACCTAGCTTTAAAATTGTGTTCAATTTTTTGCTACTTTAAAAATATATAGGAACTAGAACCGTGCTTTATACAAGCCGATCCCAAGCAGCTCTGATCATTTAAAGTGTGATCATATTAGGATCGAACTAAACCCTAGTAACTCAACAAATCACTACAATTTAATATAGCCAAACGAGCCGAACTTTGACATACTCAAACTCCACTTGTTTATAAGCTAAACGAGCTTTAAAATATATTCATATTTAAATCGTATAGAGTAGAACGAGCTCAAATAACTCAACTCATATAACAACCCTTATTTAAAGATTCGAAAACCGTTAAACTCATTTTTTGTTAGTTCCTTTTAGTAAAGATTTTGGTTAAAAGAGGTTTTAATTGGCATTTGGCAACCATTTCTGACTTCAAATCTTGTTTACATTTATGATTCATATATTCGTTTGTTCTGCACCTTTTGCCTTTGCTAGTCATGTATCCATGTTGTTGCTTTCGCTTAAAGAAGTTTGAAACCCTCTATCTTTTGAATCTAGAACCTAGAAAATTAGTAATACAACATGAAAGACGCTTTGGCCGAGTGGTTAAGGCGTGTGCCTGCTAAGTACATGGGGTTTCCCCGCGAGAGTTCGAATCTCTCAGGCGTCGATTGCTTTTTCTTTTCCGCTCTGTAGCATACTTTGATATGGCTAGTAACTCACGACCTCAGACGCAATCAAACTGTAAGATTTATGGCTTGGCTAGACTTTGGTAAAGGATTATATATATATATATTGGATTAACTTAAAAACAAGTTATCAACACTCAAAATTTAATAAATTCTCATTGACTAATCACTTATACTTAGTCCACATATACATGAACCTCCAAGAGGTTGGTATCGCAGTTAAGCCTTTACAATTTCTAAGCAATGTTTTCGCAATGACTAGGATGTTTATCTACGATGCAAGTTTTCTATGTTCAGCTCCCTATACATCAATCTCAGAATGGTAAACTGCTTATATAAATTAATAAATATACTATTTCTCAAGATACTAAAGAACAAAATTGAGGTGACAAAAAAGCTTTAACAGCTGCTTCGGTTAGAGAGACGTGAATGAGCTGAGCCTTGCCAACAAGCTCTTCAGATCGAAAGATCCAATGTCGGGATTCATGACAGCAGTACCAACCGCGGCTGTGGTAACAAGAAAAACCATCGCTTTGATGCAGCCATAGTGACTTGACAATCTCCCTCCTAAAATTTTGCAGTACTTCTCAGCATCCTTAAGGAGTGTTTGTTCTGAAGCATTGCATTCTTTCAATGCCTTTCCGTTCTGACAGCAAAAGAAAAAAAATGAATCATACAATCAAACACGCCCTAGTTTCTCATAAGAAAAGTGTAAGGACATCTACCTTTTGGTGGAAACTCTTCAGAGTCGCCTTCAATGCATTTCGAGATTCTTGATCAATATGCATTTGCTTCCACTCATCAGACAGTTTTCTCAGAATCACAACACTTGCTTCTAAGTTATCAAGGTAAAGTTTGTCCTGTTATAGATTTACGAGTTCTAAACGTTAATATAAAATTAGCAAGACAGAAATAATGTTGCAAAGAGTTCTGGTCACTTACCCACTGTTTATAAGAATCAGGGTTCTGAGTCAAGCACCAAACGAAAATCGCTACTGCTTCCTCGGACAGCGCAGGGTTGCCTGTGAATCACACATGATATCTAACTTTAGAATAATGATACCTAACTAAAATATGTAATGAGAAATTATGATCAAATTATAATAGTACTTTCTCCAGCAGCTTTAATAATAGCTATGTTGAGTATCTGCTGTGAAACTTGTTTCATGGCCTTGCTTCCAGGGATACCGGTAAGAGCAATTTTTTTGAGAGTTGGATATACAGCCTCAAACCTTTCAGTTGCCTAAACAGCATTGAAACATAGCCGAGGGGTGTTAGGTGTTATAACTCATAGTCTCAATATATTTCAGATTGGATGATGAGTGATGACCACCTTTATTCTTGTTGGTCCCTCTTTAATCAAGCCCATTTGATAAATGGGCTATCCAATAAATTGCATACAAGTTCAATGAGCTAAGATCCAAAATAGGAGGAGTTCATTATGAAGAAAGATCTAGAGAAGAAGAGAAGGATGAGAATGATCTAGAGAAGATTAGTCTAGAACTAATCTAAAATATTCCTCCAAAATATTTTCTAGGAATTTGTGTAATTCTAGAATTCTCTCATTCCCCTATAAATAGGTGGAGAAGTTGTACATTTGCAACATCACACACAAAAATTGAGAGCTCAAGAAAGCTAAACACAAGTTGTGAGAGTTCCCACAAAATCTTGTAAAATTCCTTCTCCACATAAATAAAATAAAAGTGAGTTTGTATTAATTAAGTCATTGACTTAATTAGTCCCATATTTCTCATCCTACCAACACGAAAGTGGGAGGTTTTTCCCAACAACTGATATCAGAGCCAGGTTAGTCCGACCGTTTTTAGCTCGTGTTGTCAAGATGGAGTCTACCGTCATTCACGATGGCGAAATGTTCAAACTCACGGCGGATAACTATCCCTACTGGAAGTCGATGATGGAGGATCACCTTTACTGCAAGGATTTGTACGAGCCCATCACCGGTGAGGATAAGCCCGAAGGGAAGAGCGAGAACGAGTAGGAGCTTCTAAACCGGAAAGTTGTCGCCATGATCCGTAAGTACATCGACAAATCTTTATTTGAACACGTCTCGACATATACAAATGCTTTTGAATTATGGACAAAGCTTGAGTCCATGATTCAAAAGAAAACGCCTCGTAATAAAGCCATTTTAGTCCGACGGTTGGTGAAGATGGAGTACAAGGATGACCAAAACATGATTGAGCACTTGAACAATTTTAAGGGGCTCGTAAATCAGCTAAATAAAGCTGGGATGAAACTCGAAGATGAGTTGCAAGCCCTTTTACTCCTTAGTTCCCTTCCAGAGAGTTGGGACACTCTCGCGGTTACTCTAAGTAACTCGGCCCTGGAAGGAAAGCTCACCATGGACACCGTTAGTGATAGCCTCCTTGGTGAAGAAGTTAGAAGGAGAGAACGAGGCATGTCTACCCAATATGAGGCGAACATTATTGACAACCGGGGTAGAGGCGATGCACGTGGGCACAATATGAACCGAAGCCGAGACCAGTCTCGAGGTCGGTCCAAGTCACGCTCTAGGCCAACGTGTTACTATTGTGGGAAAATAGGCCATAAGAAATCAGAATGTCGATTTCTTAAGAAAGATCAAAAGGCCGATAACGTCAAGCCAGATCAAATTAACCCAACAAAGAGGCGAGAGGAAGACAAGGGTACTACCGCCATGGCAGACGAAGGAGATGATCTATACCTCTTCGGAGAAGATAACTTCCTAAATATCGCCTCAGACGATAGCTCCTGGATTATAGATTCTGGTGCATCATTCCACGTCACTCCACATGAGAGTTTCTTCTCAACCTACCAAAGCGGTGATTTTGGTAACGTCCAGATGGGGAATCAAAATAGGAGCAAGATTGCTGGTATGGGAGATATCATCCTGGTATCAAATATAGGATGCAAGCTTACTCTTAAGGATGTGAGGCATGTCCCTGATATGCGCCTCAACCTCATATCAGCCGGAAAGCTTGACGATCTTGGTCTAGTAAGCCATTCTGGTGGTGGAAAGTGGAAGCTCATCAAAGGAAGCATCATAATGGCTCGAGGAAAGAAAGAAGGGTCGTTGTACGTCACACAAGCCAAGCTTTGCAAAGGAGAGGTCAACGTTGCAAGCGCGGAAATGGAACTATGGCACCGAAGGCTTGGGCACATGAGTGAGAAGGGTCTTCACATACTAGCTCGAAGACAACTCCTCCCAAAGGTGCAAGGTAACTCTCTTGATCCGTGTGCTGATTGTTTAGCTGGTAAACAACATAGAGTTACCTTCCAAACATCTTCTCAACCTAGAAGAAGGAAGAATATTCTAGATCTTGTGCACACGGATGTTTGCTCCATGTCCGAGAAATCCCTTGGTGGTGCGTCATATTTTGTTACCTTTATAGACGATCACTCAAGGAAGTTATGGGTGTACCTCCTAAAGACCAAAGACCAAGTCCTTGATACATTCAAAGAGTTTGTTGCTTCGGTGGAACGAGAGACGGGACAAAAGCTCAAGAGTGTCAGATTTGACAATGACGGCGAGTATAGAGGTCCATTTGAGGCATACTGTAGATCTCATGGAATCAGGATGGAGAAGACGCCACCTAAGACGCCACAACTAAATGGGCTTGCAGAGAGAATGAACCGAACCATTACAGAAAGAGTTCGGTGTATGTTATCACACGCCAAATTACCCAAGTCGTTTTGGGGAGAAGCTGTGAAGACCATCGCCGACATTGTCAACCTTACACCGTCCGTTCCCCTTAATGGAGACACCCCGGAGGAAGTTTGGTCAGGAGAGAATGTTAAATATGACCATCTAAAGGTGTTCGGGTGCAGGGCATTTGTTCACATACCCAGGGACGAACGTGCCAAGCTTGACGCCAAGACCAAAGAATGCATCTACCTTGGCTCCCCTAGAGATGAACTCGGCTATCGGTTATGGGATCCGATCAACAACAAGATTGTTAGAAGCCGAGATGTGGTGTTTTTTAAAGATCAAACAATTGAAGATATTCAACGTTCAGAGAAGCCAAGGACAAGAGTCAAAAGGAACACACCAGACCCCGACCCTTCTCCGATACGACAAGACACTTCAAATGACGCTACACCAGGAAATGAAGATGTTGAAGAGAGTAATACTACTCCAGAGCATAGTGATGAAGAAATCCACCAAGCACCAGAAGAACAATCGAGCACTCCACTAGAGTCTCAACCGAGAAGGTCTTTGAGAGACAAACGACCATCTACACGATATACATCGGATGAATATGTGACCCTCACGGATGAGGGGGAGCCTCAAAGCTACAAGGAGGCCATGAATGACACCCACAAGAGTGAGTGGGTAAGAACCATGCAAGATGAAATGGAATCCTTGCATGAAAACCACACATATGAGTTGGTTGAGCTACCAAATGGGAGGCGAGCTTTGAAGCATAGATGGGTATACCGAATAAAGATAGAGGATGGCAACTCAAAGCCCCGATACAAGGCTCGATTGGTCGTGAAAGGATTCCAGCAGAAGAAAGGTGTCTACTTTGAAGAGATATATCTCTCCAGTAGTGAAGATGTCATCAATCTGAGTTGTTCTTGGTATAGCAGTTGCCCTAGACCTGGAGATCGAACAACTCGATGTCAAGACCGCCTTTCTCCACGGAAATCTCGAAGAGGAGATATACATGGAGCAGCCTGAAGGATTCAAAGAACCAGACAAGGAGAATCTAGTTTGCCGACTAACAAAGAGTCTATATGGGCTAAAGCAGGCACCAAGGCAGTGGTACAAGAAGTTCGACTCTTTCATGGCAGATCATGACTTCAAGAAGAATCCATGTGACCCATGTGTCTTCATGAAGAGGTACGCTAGCAAATGGGAGGCGAGCTTTGAAGCATAAATGGGTATACCGAATAAAGATAGAGGATGGCAACTCAAAGCCCCGATACAAGGCTCGATTGGTCGTGAAAGGATTCCAGCAGAAGAAAGGTGTCTACTTTGAAGAGATATATCTCTCCAGTAGTGAAGATGTCATCAATCCGAGTTGTTCTTGGTATAGTAGTTGCCCTAGACCTGGAGATCGAACAACTCGATGTCAAGACCGCCTTTCTCCACGGAAATCTCGAAGAGGAGATATACATGGAGCAGCCTGAAGGATTCAAAGAACCAGGCAAGGAGAATCTAGTTTGCCGACTAACAAAGAGTCTATATGGGCTAAAGCAGGCACCAAGGCAGTGGTACAAGAAGTTCGACTCTTTCATGGCAGATCATGACTTCAAGAAGAATCCATGTGACCCATGTGTCTTCATGAAGAGGTACGCTAGCGGCGAGTTTCTCATACTCTTACTTTATGTCGATGACATGTTAATAGTAGGTCATGATCGTAACAAGATAGCTGCTCTAAAGAAAGATTTGAGCAAGAGCTTTGCCATGAAAGACTTAGGACCGGCAAAGAAAATTCTTGGGATGAAGATCACTCGTGATCGATCAAAGAAGATGTTATGGTTGTCCCAAGAAAGATACATCGAAAAGGTGCTAGAGAGATTCAACATGCACCAAGCTAAGTCGGTAAGCACACCACTTGCTACGCACTTTAAGTTAAGTTCAAAGCAATGCCCAACTAGTGAACAAGAGAAGCGGGATATGGAGAATATCCCTTATGCGTCGGCAGTAGGCAGCCTTATGTACGCCATGGTATGCACTAGGCCCGATATTGCCTATGCAGTTGGAGTAGTGAGTCGCTTCCTAGCAAATCCGGGAAAGGAACATTGGGTTGCGGTGAAATGGATTCTCCGATATCTACGAGGCACTACTAATAGGTGCTTATGCTTCGGAAATGAGAAGCCGATACTTCAAGGATACACAGATGCCGACTGGGCCGGTGATACTGATTCCAGGAAATCAACGTCGGGATATGTGATTACATTCGCAGGGGGAGCTGTTTACTGGCAATCAAAGTTACAAAAGAGTGTTGCCTTTTCCACCAATGAAGCAGAATACATTGCAGGTACTGAGGCCTGCAAGGAGATGTTATGGATGAAGAACTTCCTGGTGGAATTGGGAGTAGAGCAAGATCAGTATATCTTGCAATGTGATAATCAAAGCACAATTCACCTAGCAAAGAATTCATCTCTTCACTCCCGCTCAAAGCACATAGACATACGACATAATTGGATCCGAGAAGTTCTCGAAGAAAAGATTCTGCAGCTTGACAAGGTGCACACGGACGAGAACTGGTCAGACATTATGACAAAGGTAATACCGACCAAGAAGTTTGAAGATTGTTGTCAAGGTACCGGCATCGTATCGCTTGATTAAGTCGTGAGGGGGAGAATTGTTGGTCCCTCTTTAATCAAGCCCATTTGATAAATGGGCTATCCAATAAATTGCATACAAGTCCAATGGGCTAAGATCCAAAATAGGAGGAGTCCATTATGAAGAAAGATCTAGAGAAGAAGAGAAAGGATGAGAATGATCTAGAGAAGATTAGTCTAGAACTAATCTAAAATATTCCTCCAAAATATTTTCTAGGAATTTGTGTAATTCTAGAATTCTCTCCTTCCCCTATAAATAGGTGGAGAAGTTGTACATTTGCAACATCACACACAAAAATTGAGAGCTCAAGAAAGCTAAATACAAGTTGTGAGAGTGCCCACAAAATCTTGTAAAATTCATTCTCCACATAAATAAAATAAAAGTGAGTTTGTATTAATTAAGTCATTGACTTAATTAGTCCCATATTTCTCATCCTACCAACACGAAAGTGGAAGGTTTTTCCCAACAATTCTAGCTGAAGGTACCGGGAAGGTAACTCGCATCAGGATCTCAAGTGCAGAAGGTGAAATCAAGCGTTCACCTTTACGAATAGCATTGGTTGTCAAAATGGTACGAGCTTTTGACACAGCTAATATTCTGTGCAGTCAGAAAAGGAAACGTTGTCACTTAATTGGATTGAAAAGAAGCAAATAGAGTGGGATATTGCGAATATTTCAAACCTTTCAAGTAGTTGTAGAATCAAATTCCTGGATTGAGGTTTGCTGGCAGATCTGCTGTCGAGTATAGGTAAAAGGTAAGATGCCCATGCATACAGGCCAACAGGTAGAGCTCCTTCACAGGCCTATAGAACAAGATGCAATGTTTTTAGAAACGTCAAACCATTTGGAATTTATTCGCACATCAAGAATAATGAAAATACTATTGTCAGAAACAAACCTGGGAAATCATCCATAAAATGACAAGAAGTTCATCTTTTCCTTGATATTTTACATTGTCCTTGAACATGGGTAACACGTTCATAAGCACATTAGGTTTCTGCCGTAATACCATTACTAGAACCACAAACACTGCAACCTTTGTGAATTTATCACTAATTCAATTTGTATTGACCAGAAAAGTACAGCAGAATGCAAATTCTTTAACATCCACTTATGATACTTAGTTGCACTATACCTTAGATTTTGACGATGGTTACTGGTTTGCCAAGTCAGCTAGGATCTCATCAAGTAACTGTAGAATAAAGGACTCAACCATCTCCACTGAGCTTTGATTGATCCAATCTACTGATATTTTGTACACAGGTTTAGGAATGCTAGAAAGAGGAATCTGCATCAATGAATAATAAAAAAATCACTAACAGTTACCATTACAATGATTCATCAAAAAACATGTAAGAGGTTGTTTAACAGGACAGATTAATTTTTGCAGTACAAGACGGAAAACAATTGTACAAACTTCTGTGAAGTGTCAAACAATAACTCATCTCCAACTCCAACTTAGTCTATACACTAAATTAACATCACAACTCATTATTAATGCTACATCATCTGTGATATGAAGAAAGTATCAGAATAGTACAAGGCAGTCGTCCTTGTTATGCCAGAGTATTCAAACTACACTGGTAAGGTAAATCTGTAGTCTGTTCGGAGGCATATAACTATATAAACCCTACATCAATTGTGATAGAGTCGGTGCAATATCTTCTGTTCGAGATAGTGTACGATTTCTCTTTCTATCCGATAATTATTTGTCCTCTTCCTTTAATAGAATTGCGTGGGAAGGTAAACACACCTCAATGAGCTTATTAAGCGTTGATTCCCTGAAGGTCTCCACCCAAGGGAACTGAGCAGCACCTACTCCTGAGAATGCACGGCTAAAATAGTCTGCTAATCGCATCAACTGTATGTCCTCCTCAGATTCATAAGAAGCCTAACAACCACATGAACACAAATTATTACAAAAAGTGATAAAACCAAAAACCAAAAATTCCAACTCATAATGTAGGTAACCACCGAATTGAACTGAAAAAACCTAAGATTAATATCGAAATCAAACCACTCACCGCCTCTTCAGCCATGAACGATTCAAGATCAGCAGGATCGATCTTCGCAGCAGCCTCAGAAACAGTAATTTTAGGTTTCTTCACTTTCTTCTTCTTCTTCTCCTCAACGACTCCATTCTCCCTCTTTTCCTCTATGCTGTCTTCATCCAAATCATCGCCAAGAGGATGATGAATCGATCTGGACTGTTCCATCGTTATATCCGCCGCCTCCGCGGCCCTCTGCGCCTCGACGACGACGTTGTCGTTACTGTCTCCGTCACGATCGCCGGCGACAGAACCGTTCTGGTGAGGCTCATCCTTGTTGTTCTGCTGCTGCCGTTGCTTGTTACGACGCTTGGCGTAGGTAACCGTTTGCCAGCCATGTGAGCTTTCATCCGTGGTTTGCTCGTAGTAGTGGTTTGATTCCTCCATTGTTGAAAGGGCGGGATGGGTGATGATTGAAAAGGTGAGAGATTTGATCTAAATTTTAAGAACGAGGTTATTATTTTTATATATATATATATATATATATATATATATATATATATATATATATATATATATATATATATATATATCTTGTCAAAATCAAAATATTGAATTCTAGATAATGGCGGTTTAACTCAAGATAATTTTATAGAGCTATGTTTCCTTATTTATTCAGCGAGATCAATATATTTTTCATCATAATCGATTTGATGTATTAATTTAATATTTCCTAAATTCTATCTCATAAAAAAATCGGATGTTAAATCAACAGTTATAACAGAAAAAATATCATAGCAAAACTCGTTTGATCTTTTTGCTGCTAAAAATAGCCACATCGCGTCAACAAAATCCATAAAATAGTCCAACTAAAAAAAAGATAGGACTGAGATTAAGATAAAACAAACTTTATTGAATAAATCTAGTGAAGGATTGATATTAGATTTTTATTAAATATAAAAGGTAATAATATTTTTTTATAATATTATTATTTTTTTAATTTGATTTTATCAAAGAAATTATTTTGATAATATGACATAATTTTATGGTTCAACTATGTACGTTTTTTAGAATGTATTTTTTTAATTAAAATTAAAGTAATATTTTAATATAAATACATTTATGCATTAAATAATTATTAGAATTAATTGTAAGAAAAAATTAAATTATTAGAGTCAATTTATACTCTTAATTATAATTAAGGGTTGAGATTAGATTTCTATTGAACATAAAAGGTAACAATATTTTTTAAATTGGTGGTTTATTCTTTAATTTGATAATCCAGCTTTAATTTGTATGTGCAATTGTTTCCTTCCTCATCGTTATGACTCCACTAATTTTTTTTTCCAACTAATAATGTATGATTTTGCTCATTTATCTAAAAACGAATTGGGGAATAACATCTTTTAAATTAATGTGTTTCGTAAGATTTTAAAGAACAAATTGAAGATGATAGTATTGCGGTTAAAATTAAGAAGATTGTTGGTATCATAAGATGTCAATCATATGGTTTAAAAATAAAATTACATTTCAATTATATTGATTTCAATTCAGTTATTCCTTTTTATCTAATTTAAGGAAATAAAATATTTTAAATATTATTGGTTAGTTTTTATTATTTAAAAAAGACTAGTAATTCGATTTGTTTCCTCTAAAATATTATGGTAGATAAGATTTTTTTTTTTCTAATTCTAATAGTTATTTAATCCATAAATTTATTTATATTAAAATATTACTTTGATTTTTGAATAAAAATATATTTTAAACAAAAGACGTACATGATACGTCACATGTTAAATTAGTTTAGCCATAATATTAAATCATATTCTCAAATTAAAATTTTTTTTGGTGAAATCAAATTAAAAAGATAATAATGTTATGAAAAGATAATATTACCTTTTATGTTTAATAGAAATCTAATCTCAATCCATGATTATAATTAATAGTGTAGATCTACTCAATTTTAGGGTGAAGTTTATTTTAAACTTCATGGGAGCCCAACCACATAAATTTAGGGGTTGTCAGCACATTTGACGGCACAACCTTAAAAATATAAACGTTAAATTCGAACGTTGTCTAACAACCGCAATTATATTCATTGGAATCGAATGTTTATTTTTTTTAACTCTATAAATAATAGTTGTAATATCCGTAAATTTCGTTTTACAAGGTTGTAAACCATACCGAATCCGAATCCCTTAATATGTGTGTTTGCTCGTAGTAGGGTTTAGGGTAGTTTTGTTAGACTTTGATAATAACTTATATTATCAACTTAAAATAATTAACTTCTTAAAATAATTTTTTATGCTGCGTTAAATTTGGTGCTGACACGTGACAAAGAAGGGCTCTCTTTAACACATATACTCCCTCTGTTTCTCAATAGAAGTCGTTAGGGTGAAAAACACACATATTAAGAAATCTAAAAGTAGAAATTATAATATTTAATGATGCATAGTAATTTTAATAAATTGTGTAAAAACGATGATAGAATGTAGAAAGTTGTATGGAAAAAGATGAAATAATACTTTAAAAATGCAAATAATAAATGAAAAGGTGGTTATAATTATATTTATAGAAAGTTAGAATATTAATAACACCTATAAAATTAAATATTATGAAATAAAATTTTAGAGTTCAAATGATAATATTGAGGAAATATAAGATTCTTTCCTACATAATTCTTGATTTGACATACACTAATCATTCTACCTTTCAAGAATTTTCCTTACGATTTCTAAATTGTGGATACTTCATTTCCGACGTCTAATGATGTTTGGGCGATCCAAACTTAAGTAATAGTCGGCCCACCACTTAGCCCAATTCGGATATATGTGAAGTAATTATGTAATTTAATTCAATGTGGGATGACTAACTTATAATAGAAAAACCGACACATATATATAATCCGGTTATTTTAAGAATTACAATGCTTTGCTAGAAGTCAACTATGATTAATAAGATTAACAGGTTAAATCAATGACTATTATGAACGGGTTTTGTACGGCCACACACTTAGAGTTGACCAAAACATGGTATCTGATATACCTATTAACGAGTTAGAATTGTGTATTACACTATATAAGCCCATAATAAGATTTATAAATAAGTTTTACAAATTACACTCGAGATATCTGATATACCTATCAACGAGTTAGAAGCATCACAAGGTAGTGAAGAAACTCAAGAAAGTATAAGAGCAAATGTGAAATGTGACTTGCACGTTTTAGTTAATAGTTGGGGCTTTTGAAGGTCTTAGGCACAACCGTAAGCAATGTGTTGCAAGTGTTTGTAGAAATATTTAAGGATATGTGCGGAGGTACCGGACCTCCTTCTAAAAAAAAAAAAATATCCGAGGATGTCTTGCAGAAACCTTGACATATTCTAGAAATTAAAAGCGCATAACATTGCATTGAACATTGGAGTGGTTTGTAACACCCAAATCCGTAGGACTCGGAGTGCTAGTGGGCTAGGATCTCACAATGGATCCTGACCCTAGCCTAACAACAACTTCACTGAATCTTACAACAAGGCACCAATAGATTAAAACCAAGGATGATACATAGTACTACTGAGTACAAAGTCAAACTGAAATCCGTACAATAATGATAAACCCAAAATCCCACGAATACGTGCAGTGTACGGAACCCTCAGTAGATCACCCCTCTGGATCACTCTGCAGCTCTCCTAACCTGCAAAGGATCTACAACACGGTATAAAACCGTTAGCTAACTATACACATGTATAAGAAGATGCTAGAGCACAAACACACATCATTAATATTAACACATCATTATGATATCACACATTTACCCGGTTTATTATCTTTAATAAGTTAAATCACTCAATCGTATAAATAGATGTATATGAAGATATGTGATACGAGGAATATAATCCCCGCCTCTGAGTACTCTATCCAGCCGGAGTAGTATCAGCACACCTCCCGTGTACCCTATGGGAGTGGTGAGGGTCCTTCCCGTATACCAGATCTGGCCTGACTACGGAGAACCTCCCAGACTCCACTATGGGATGAAAGGGAAAGGTTATCACGGCCACAACAATGGGCGGTCAATATAACATAGGTCGGTGACCATAATAACACATGCTATAAAGCATATAACACACACACCACTCAAGCATACATCCAATATAAGGATAGTAGCTAAGTAAGTATTATAGACTTACCTCGATCTCAGAAGTAACTCACTACGAACAACTCTCAGAAACGTCCACTCCAACTGGAGGACAACACAGCCTAAACAAGGCACACATACATATATATCACAATCCTATCACACAAAGGGTCACACCTAGACCCAAGGGATCCATAAGGATCAAGTCCAACTCGTAAACCTCAAAGCCGTAACCGGCATAACTATATCATACTCATCAACATCCGAATCCTAACATGGTACTAGTTCCTCATACTAGAAAGGAAAGGAACTACCTAACTATAGGTAGTCCCGGGACAAGACGCACCTGCGTGAACGGAGGACGCAGGGGCGGAAC